>JBBBDQ010000243.1:1257500-1790000 GCA_037127315.1 Ascarosepion bandense
CGTAGTGTTTTACTCTCTGGGAGGCAAGCCTGTTTCATGCTAATAGGAGGTAGGTGCGATTGTCTGTGATGGTTAATTGATAGCAGCTTCGTTTTGGAAGCATTAAAATTTACGAGCCATTTCTTACCCCAGTCCACTGCGGATTGGAGGTTCTTTTCGAGCTCAACAGCGAAGTTCGCTTTGTCGCACACACCAGATTTTTGATCGGGGCGAGAGTAAACTGTGGTGTCATCGGCGTACATGCCTACTTGGGATCTTATGGCATCGGGGAGATTATTAATGTAGATCAGAAAGAGTGTAGGACCTAGGATAGAGCCTTGAGGGACATCCACTTTCGTATGTTAGTTTTGGGAGGCACGTCCGTTTAATACCACCTTCAATGTGCGGTTAGATAAGAATGATTGGATTAGGTCAAACAAATGTCCAGTTATATCATAGCTCTGCAGTTTGCGTAGAAGTCCAGCATGCCAAACTCTGTCGAACGCTTTGGAGATATCCGAGGCAACGGTTCGGGATTCGCCATTCTTGTCGAAAACCTGGTATGGTGATGGTCGTTAGCAAATCAGCAGCAGACCTGATGAAGCGGAAACCATACTGTTTGTCCGAGAGGAGCCTGAGGGGTGTGAGATGCTGAACCACCTCGGCGTTGATAATGGCTCCGAACACTTTGCCAAAGATTCGAAGAAGGCTGATAGGGCGGTAATTTGAGGGGTCCGTGTGTTCCCCAGTATTCTTAAATATAGGAACTACAGAGGAAGGCAGAAGTTGTAGAGTTTAGAGTGGACAGAGGAGAGTTCAGGGGCACATTTCTTCAAGACTATGATTGGGATTCCGTCCTCTCCGCTCGCCTTGTGAGGGTCATATTTTGAGATTATGTTAGAGATTAGCGAGGGTGTAATGTGGACGTCAGCCTCAGTTCTAGATGGGAAGTCGGATGTAGAAACTCCAGGCGAATCCAGTCTGGAATTGGTCGAGAATCTGAGAGAAAAACATTCATAATTAAATTTATTTTTGTATTTAAATTAATATAGTTTAAATTGCGACAAAATAAATTTTTATGTTTCGAGATTTTTACCTTGTCATCAGGCAATGTTAGATCATTGTTGTAGAAATGAGTTTTATTTGAATATAAGAAACAATACGTTTGTTATTTATGGGTGTGGAAAGACAGAAAAATTTATGTGTGTTCAGTTTAACTGATCAGAATAGAGATCCACTTTAAATTTGAAAAAAGGTTATATTTTGGGGGAATACATGATTTATTCTTTCAATTTTAACGGCAAGAATGTCAGCCGATGAAAAACCCTGTTTAAACTGCATTTCTGTTGATGTATCTATTATTGTTACAAGATTATTATCTTAGTTTTCTCTGTATCCCATCATTTTCTAAAACAACGTGAAAGAAAAAAACATTTTATATTTTGGATCTGATTTAAAGGAACCTTTGAACGTAATTATACTACTTTTATTTCGACTTAGAATGCATTTTATTCTAATTTTTCCTAAAACTCCCAATTTGTAAAAACTTTTAATGTCTATTTATTTATTTATTAAAAATTAATATCCATTTTATTAGTTTTGTAAATATCTACTTAATTATTAAAATTTTAGATATCTATTCAATTATTTTAATATCTATCTAATTATTATTCTTTCATAATATAAAACAAATTATTAAATATATGTAAGTTAATAGATATGTTATATGAAGAATCATTTTGAAAGGAGAAATCATGTATTCCCCCAAAAACATAACCTTTTCTCAAATTTAAAGTGGATCACTATTCTGATTAGTTAAATTGAACGCACATAAATTTTTCTGTCTCCCCAAATCCATAAATAACAAACGTATTGTTTCTTATATTCAAATGAAAACCATTTTCACAACAAGGAGTTAATATTGCCCGATGACGCGGTCAAAATATCGAAACATAGAAATTTCCGTGTTGCAATGTAAACTATATTAATTTCCAATGCAAAAAACAAATTTAATTATATCACGCTCTGCAATATTTGTCGTATTGAACATTTTTTAAAAAAAAGTAAATGCTGGAGAACTTGGAATTCTAAAACTGTTAGTTCTCGTCACCTGGATTTTAATATATATATATATATATATATATATATATATATAAAATCGAAAATCTAAGTGAGATTTTCGATTTTGTTTGCTTTACTTTCGCGTTGGGTGCTTTGTGCACTCTGCTTTCGTATTGAGCTCTTTATTGTTAAGGTTTTTGTCTTGGGGTATTTTTTCTTTCTCGCGAATGATTGACTTTTTGTTCAGGTATTTCGTTTGTTTCTTTTTTTCTTCCACTTCTTTTCCCTGCGGGTTCGTTCCCGGTGGATTTCAAGACGATCTCACTTGTAGTTTAATTATTGATAATCTTGACGGAATTGGTTTTGTTGTTATTGGTATTACAACTATAATTAATATATATATATATATATATATATATATATATATATATATATATATATATATGCAAGGTGTCACCAAAAATCTACTCGTTCTTTAAATGACAATAAATGTAGTGCTTATTGACTTGCACGTAAGATTAATGGTTAAAACTAAGAAATATTACTGCCTATTGACTTACAAGGAATATTAACGGTTTAAATTAGATATTAAATTAAATGCATTGTATCTAAAAATATTCAAGAAGTTATAAGAAGTGAAAATTAAAAAACATTTTTAGGGAACACCATGAGTACTTATATATATATATATATATATATATATATATATATATATATATATATATATATATCCTGCTTTCCTGCATGCTGGAAATTCTCCTCAGTCGTTCCTGTCTTTAAGAACTGTGGTGAACCCTCGGACCCATCCAACTATCGCCCGATCAGTCTTCTACCAATATTCGGGAAAGTGTTCGAGGCTATAATAAATGCTGAAATAGTTCATCATCTCACCGCCCACAAACTGTTCTCCGACAGGCAATATGGATTCCGATTTGACAGGTCCACAGCCGACCTGCTAACTACTGTAACGGAGTACATGCTACAGGCCCTTGATGAGTCTGACGAGGCTCGCGCGGTTGCTCTGGATATCTCCAAGGCTTTCGACAGGGTTTGGCACCCTGGCCTCCTATGCAAACTACGCGGTTATGGTATTACCGGTCGCCTGCTTGACCTAATCCAATCTTTCTTAAATAACCGCAAAATGAAGGTCGTTCTGAATGGGCGTGCCTCTTCGTCCTACAGCACGAATGCTGGTGTCCCACAAGGCTCTATCCTGGGCCCAACGCTCTTCCTTATTTTCATCAACGACCTCCCAGATGAGATCAGGTCCCAAGTAGGCATCTACGCAGATGACACTACAATATACTCCCGCTCCAGTAAGAAACCTGTCGTGGCGGACAGACATAATCTCGCTGCTGACCTTGAGCGGGATCTACACTCTGTGGTGAACTGGGGCAAGAAGTGGCTTGTCAACTTCAATTCCTCGAAGACCAAGCTGTTGTCTGTCAACCATTACAGGCAACCTCTTCTGCCTCCCATAAGCATGGACCAGATGATTCTCCCGGAGAGTAATACACTACGCCTCCTCGGACTTACCCTGTCCTCAGACCTCAAATGGAAGCACTATATTGAATCCATAGCAAAATCTACTGCTAAGAAGATTGGGTCACTATGTCGATCCAGGATGTTTTTTCCACCTGAATCCATCCTGCATATATACAAGTCAACCATCCGTCCGTGCATGGAGTACTGCTGCCATTTATGGTCAGGTGCCCCTGCCGTTCTCCTCAGTGTTCTTGACAAGCTCCAAAGGAGAGTCTGTAATGTGATAGGTTCTGATCTGGCGACTCGTCTGCAGCCACTTTCCCATCGTCGAAATGTGGCCTCCCTCTGTCTCTTCTATAAATACTTTCATGGCTTCTGCTCGGATGAGCTTAAGTCACTGATGCCTCCTCAACAGGTGTTTACCCGTTCAACCAGACTGGCAACTGGGTCCCACCCATTCACAGTCAGGTTAGCCAAACGCAGACGACAATTCTACTCCAGCAGCTTCCTCTCTCGCACTTCCCGCCTGTGGAACTCACTCCCGTATTCTTGCTTTCCTGACGGCTACGACCTCCAGAAATTTAAAAGCAAAGTTAATACTCACCTACTAACCACTGGCCTCTAGCTCTCTCCCCTCCCCTGTATAACCTTCCCTTTCTCTCCGCCCATGTACCTGTCATTGCACCTGCTTTCTCAGTTTTCTATTGTTCCTTTCTAACTAGCTTGTACTCCTCACTCTTTTCTAATTAATCTTTCTACATTTATGTAACCCCCTGCACATCAGTGGCGTTTCTGCCTTGCTCGGGGTGAAATGATTAAAAAAAAAAAAAAAAAAAATATAGTCGTCCGCAGACAGATCTGTTTCGCTGTGTCACAGCTCATCAGTACGGTTAGACTTCGATGTCTTTTTAACCATTGTAATTTTGTTATTACAATGTTTTATAAAAGTATTATATCAGTACACAAAATTTTCATGTTTCAGAACAATACTGTTCTTCTTCAGATTATATTTTAAGATAAATGGTGAAAATGATTTAATTAGAAAATATCAGCTGAATTCATGCTCATTTAGAAAACTAGGGAGTGGTAGTTGGAGAATATGCTTGTTTGTGTTTCAATATTGTTTAATCAAAAATGAGAATTAGGTTGAACTATGAAAGCGGGTCGCGAAAAAAAAACAGAATAGCCAGATGTCATGGCATGTCACTTTTTAATTTTATCTGGGTAAGATACATAGTGGGATCATACAATATTTAAATGAGTAGGCAATTATTTTTAACAGCAGGTTGGATTTCAATTTTTTTTTTTTTTTTTTTTTTTTTTCATTATTATTAGATTTTGTTCTACGTCATGAGTTAAAGGGGCTGGAATGTTTAGGTTATAATTAGAATTAAATAATTATAGCATACTAAGTTATATTGTATTTAAGAAAACAAAATAAATTTTGTGTGGGCCATTTATTTTTGTAAAATAATTTTTAACTTTTAAGTTATATTGAAGCATAAGTTATAAATGAACAATTATAATTAATTAAATTTTTGAGAAAAATATTTCGAAATTTACATAAAACCGTTAATTCATCTCTACTTTATTTTTAGGGAACCTTAAAATCTGAAGCTTTTCATTCAGAGGAGAGATGAATGAGAATATACACACTTTCCAGTTATTTAAATTTCTGTACCTGCTTGATTTTACTATCCTCCACCTGTTAATATGAATTTGGGGCTTTTTTTCCTTTTGCTGACAGCCATGCATTCAGTCTTCTTGATGTCAGTACAGTGTGTTAGTTCGTCCCATTCCGAGTTTACGTTTCTATTTTTCCCTTGTATCTTAATCTATAGATTAGCCGTTTTCTATCCTCATAATCAATGGGTTCTTCAGGTGACTTATAATTCAATAATTATGGTTTTGAAAATTGTTTCAAAAAGTTTCTTCAGTGCTGAAATAATTGGTTGTAATAAGTAATTTGATTCCGGTAAATAATTAATTGTAAAATTAATGATTATATTTGAAATCCTCTCATACTCTGAAAAGATATTATATTACTTATAATATAAAGAAAGAATTAATAATTCTTTTATTTAATATCTGAATAATTTCATTCACATACACAGACAAAATGTTTATGTATATGTATAAAATTTGACTGAGATTTCTCTGAGGAAGCAATAAATTTTTGTAAAAATAAAAGACCAGGAAGAACTGTCGCTTTATCCTCCTGGGTGGCCTGTGAAAATGTAAATAACAGAATGATAAATATCTGTGTTTCCAACTATTTGTTGAGTATATTCATATATTCATATCTTTCTATGCCATTGATATCCATTACACTTCACTTTCAGTTTATTCATATCGAGTCATATTGTATTTGAATTCTGATACTAGATTCTGATAGTAAAGTTTGTTACCGATGAACATAAAGTAAATTTAGGTAAAAGTGGCATAAGTGGATTGAGAGAGACAGAAAAAATATCTAACTTTCAGCTAAAGAACATTCTGTATCTCATATGTGTCTCTGTGTGCATATGTATATGTATATATGTGTGTGTGCTTACATATGGGTATTTGTGTGCATTTTTTGCGCATATATGTGAGTGTGTGTATGTGTGTATATATATATATATATATATACACACACACACATATATATATATATATATATATATATATACACAAAAAATCTCAAGCTAGCCAAAACCTACCGCGGTTTCACACTACGGCTCGGCAGGGCCCTGACGAGCCGTAGTGTGAAACCGCGGTAGGTTTTGGCTAGCTTGAGATTCTTTGTGTATCTTTGCTCTACTTTTACATTTCGTTTGTATTTTGCATTTCGTTTGTACTTTGTATCGAGCACTTTTTCTTTCTTTTTTTTTTTTTGTGGTTGGTTCCATTTGGGGTTTTTTCTTTACTGCGGAGTATCGTATGTCTTGTCTTTATTCCGCGGATTTCTTTTTTTTTCCCCCTCTTATCCAACGCCTTAGTGCGCCGGATTGTAACGGAATTAGGATCTGTTTGTTAATGGTTTTTCTTAAAGTTTATCTTAGTATAAATTTAAAACTTAGATACTTGCAGAATTTATTTAGTTATTATTTTGAATATATATATATATATGTAGGTGTGTATGTATGTGTATATGTGTGTGAGTATATATATATATATATGTGTGTGTGTGTGTGTGTGTGTGTGTGTGTGTGTGTGTGTGTGCGTGTGTGTGCGTGTTTGTAAAAAAAGTTGCCATTAAACCCAACCAAGCTATAATACACTTTAAAAAGGGAACATATTAATAAAACTGGATACAAAAGTATCACGTTTAAAATTATAGGCCCCTTTTGACTGACCCTTCCTCAGAGCAAAAATTGTTGGTAATTTAAGACTAAGTAACTAATAAGAGAAGTTTTTATTATCTATTGAAGTTTTAGCTTTCATGAGACACTTCTTTGATAGGATTGCCATTTTCTAATAATACTAAGGCGGAAGAGTTCTTTTCACATTTGAATAATCTTCATCCTGCATTAAAATATATGAATATGTATGCGTGTATATATATATATATATATATATATATATATATATATATATATATATATAATGTGTGTGTGTAAATGTGTGCGTGAATATATATGTGCGTGTGTGTAAATGTGTGAATATGTGATTGTATATGCGTGTATGTATATATATATATGTGAATATATATGTGTGTGTGTGAATGCGTGTGTGTGTGTGAATATGTATGTGTGTATGCGAATTTGTGTCAGTGAATATATATGTATATATGTGTGTGTGTGTGTGTGTGTGTGTGTGTGTGTGTGTCTGTCTGTCTGTCTGTGTGAATATACACTGCATGCCAAATTATTATCGAGATGACTGCTAATGTTTCAGAGAACGTCCAATCAATTCACACAGGGTTTTCACGCAATGTTGGCATCACTGACCTGCGCAATGTAAACAAGCTGGCGCCATATTTGTTGTCGGCGCGGTGATTTGAGTATGCCAAATTATTAGAAATGTGTAAGAATTTAGTGAAAAGATGGGCTGTAAAAGCAGTTTAAGTGATGCTGCAAAGAAAACTATCACTTCAGAACTCTTAAAAGGTAAATCTACCCTTAGAAATTTCTAAAATGATAGGGAGGTGTCATCAAACAGTGAAAAAGTTCACCACCGACCCTATACAAGTATGCAAAAGGGCAGATAAAGGCAAGCTGATGGTTATTTCACGTCGTTTCATGTCACAACTTAAACGAGAGGCCACGAAGAACCCTGGACTTACCAGTTAAGAGCTTTTCAGTCACATTGGGGATCCTACTGTGTCTAAAAGTACTCGGTGTCGGTATCTGAGGGAAATAGCAACAACAGTCAAACCTGTATGGAAGCTTCCATTGACGAGAAATCACATTCAAAATCGATTGAAATGGGCTGAGGACAATACGAAGATTGACTTCTCTAAAGTTTTGTTCAGAGACGAAACTCGTGCAACACTTGATGGGCCAGATAGTTGGTGCAGAGGCTGGCTAATGAAAGGACAGAATCGCCGTCAACGTTTGAGACGCCAACAAGGTGGCGGAGGCATAATGATCTGGGGTGGTATTATTGGAAAAACATTAGTAGGCCCATGGTGAGTACCAGATGGCGTCAAAATGACTGCTGATAAATACATAGCATTTATGAAGGAGCCTCTTAAACAGTTGATGAAAAGGCAAAGAGTTGCCTTCAGAAGGGCCGTTGTTTTTATGCAAGATAATGCTCCCTCACATGCTGCTCACAAGACTACTGAATATTTGAAACAGTTAGGCTTCGATGGACCTCAAAAAATGAAGTGGCCAGCAAATTCTCCGGATTTGAACCCAATCAAAAACCTTTGGAGCATCATGAAGCGAAGACTGTAAGACAACGGACGACAATTCAGTAGCAACGCTGACTTGTGGGAAGCAATTCTTGACATATCTCGCGGCATTACAGCAGCTGACATCCTACAATTAACAAATTCTATGGATTTCGACTTCAAGTAATTTCAAAACAGATAAAGAACATTCACTATTACTTTGTTTAAAACTTTGCCTTTGTATCTTTTATTATTTGTTTGATTATCTTATTTATTAGCTTCTTTTGATCATAAACATTTACATGCAACATTAATAAACATTTTATTTGCTTAATTCTAGGAATTCTACTAAACCTTTTTAATAATTTGGCATGCTCGGGTCACCGTGCTGGTGGTAAGTGTGGCGCCGGTTTCTTTACATTGCGCAGACCAGTACTAAAATTTTAGTGATTGTGCAGGACAGTGTTGCCAACATTGTGTGAAGGTTTTGTGTGACTTGATTGGGCGGTTTTTGAAGTATTAGAAAAAAGTTGTCTCAATAGTGGTTTGGCACGCAGTGATATATATATATATATATATATATATGTGTGTGTGTGTGTGTGTGTGTGTGTGTGTGTGTGTGTGTGAAAATTTATGTATATGTGCGTGTATGAATATATTATGTATGAATATATGTATACTTGTGTGCGTGTGAATATATGTATGTATATACGTGTGCATGTGAAAGTATGTGTATGTGTATATATATCTATGTATGTGTATAAGTATAAATATGTATGTGTGTGTATATGTGTACGTCTATACATATACGTATATACGTATGTGCATACGTGTATAGATATATATGTGTATCCCTTGTTTCCTGCTTAGAATGTGGTTTCCGCCTTTCTCTTTTCCAATCTTTTCACTCTTATTTATTTTATTTTATTTTTTTTTTCAATTGGAGTAGATAGACTTAACTATCGCCCGGTTCACACTCCACCCACGTCTATTGAACAGGTGAAGAGGTTCATCCCTTGTTCCCTGCTTAGGATGTGGTTTCCGGCTTTCTCTTTTCAAATCTTTTCACTCTTACGTAGCCCTCTGCGCTTCAGTGGGGTTAGCGTCTTGATCGGGGTGATATGATTAAAAAAAAAATCAATTCTTACCTTCACCTTTTATAGGCAAAAAACAGCCTCATTCAGTAATTATCTGCCTTGAGTGGTTCTTGGGCTTTGAACTGGGGGAAAAATAGCGTAAAAAGGACTGAAAAATGTAATAGCTTAACTCACAGGCTCCCTAACGAAAGAGCAAGCATAATAATAATATGATTATTTGTAAATGATACTTATCACTGACTTTTTACTAATTTTACTAATTTTGACTCACTGGTTGAAGGAAAAGAACGTAAAGTGTTCAAGAGAATGATTATGTCTCTTGACTGATTGATAAATAGATAATCATAATATTATTATTAATTAAAAATTACCCCGAAACTGGTGACTATACTGAACTGAAAATTGTTTTGTTACCACAGTTAAAAACATTTAAACAGTATTGCGCTAAAAGAATTATGCTACGATGTATTGTTTTGGCTGCGTTACGGAAAAAAAACAAACAAAAAACAAAAAACGCGCAAACACAGAAATTATTTTGACAGTCATAGTTAATAATGAAAGTACTTTATCACAGAATTACAAAACGAGTGTCTTACTGCCTTTGGTCTATCTTTTCTTTTATTCGTTTTAGGAAGAAAATGAAGCGGTGAGAGGTTTTCTTAAAAGGCAACAAAAATTTAAAAAAAGATGAATAGGAATGTACATATTTTTTAATGGTGGGGGTCGAACTGAAGATAAGGAAATAATGACAATTAATTAGTAATGAGACCCTACCAAGATCCCCCAATCTAAAAACAAAAGTCTTTTCTGTCATATCATGTGACATCATCTCGTCGAACAAAAGTAGAAAGACAACGATGCTGGCTGACTTTCCTTTATCTTGTCGAGAGGCATTGTTTGCATTAATAACGGGGACTTGTTAAATCACAGGAATCTGACTGCAATGGGAAGCACATGACTTTCTCAAGAAGAAATGATGAATGTGCTGGACAAAAAAAATTTAGGTGAACAGTGTTCAGTAAAAATGGATAGAGCATGCTTTAGCCTGATACAACGACACAAATATAGGGCTATTTATTATTCTTCTTCGAAAATAATTTTCATCAAATACTGAGTTACGGCTGAATGTTGCTCAGTGCAGTTGTGGTATGAACGTAAGAGGAGGAAGTAAAAAAAATATGTATTATGAGGATATTTAAATAAGATAATAGTTAAACCGAGACTTGAAAAGCTTAAGATTGCATGGATCTGAGAAACACTATTTCATAAGTCTGTTCTGCAAAGTTATGATTCTTGGGAAGAATCTGGCCGAGTGGAACTTCTTTCTTACCAGTGGAATACAGGATAGGATAGAGGGCGATAATTCATCATCTCAGTGTACATAGCACGGTGGGTATTAAATGTAAAGGCCTGCACTAGTGGAATTAAAGAATGTAGATCGTCAGAATATTTAGCATGGAAATAGCAATAGAATAACGAGATGCTTACGACATTTCGTTTGTGGGAAAAGGATTGTAGGGTGGGAAATAATTCCTCATTTATTCAAGACAAAATTATGTTTATCTCTTCTTCTATGTACTGCGATTATCGCCCTCCACATCTCCCTATCCATTATAGCTCTTAACATCCTTACGCTTGTTACCCCTCCCAAACCCTGCTGTGCCATCCATTTGCTCAAGCCCATCAATGTCACGCATTCACCTGTTTCTCTTTCCTTTTATCTGTCCTGTGAGCACCAGATTCTTCAAGCCCTCCCTCCTCATTATATGTCCCAGAAATGTAAGCCGATTTTTAAATGTTTCCTTTTCGTATCCATCCTCTCTAAAACCTCTTCGTTGCTGACATGTTCGGGCTATGGTATCTTCAGCATCCTTCTGTAGAATCACATTTCGATTGCTTCAAGTCTTCCCTTCATCTTTAATGAGCTTGTCCAGTATTCTTTTTTGTTTTCAACGAAATTTTCATGTCTCTCAATATTCTGTGTGTGTGTGTGTGTGTGTGTGTTTAGGCAACAAATTCTCTTTTAGGCATGCCAGATTAAATAATCTGCAAACATTATACCTGCTTATTTTTAATAAAATACTCACGGATAATCTTTCGTGAAACATGTAAGAAATGCGCTGTAAATTTTACAGTTGGTTTTATTTTCCATTTCTCAATGTTCCCAAGTACATTCAATATCCTTCCGAGATCATCTTCAGAGGTATAAGTTGTAGTAGCAAAAAATAATTGCAAAACTGTGTTGCTAAAAATTACTGTAATTTTTTTCCTTTTGAAGCAAAAAGAAAGAGTTACAGTAATTAAACATTATTTTGGTGCTACGCAGGTCGCTACGCAGGTCGCTACGCAGGTCGCTACACAGGTGAGCGTCTGTCTGATCAATTCCATAAACATATCTGAGCTGAAGTATTCATTTACGCGTAGCGTCTCTTGAGCAAATAAATCTGGCAGAACCCATCTCAAGTCTAATCACAACCGATGCCCTTCAGCTTGAATGATCACCTTGGTCACGAAAACATGCCCGTTAAAATTCCATCAGAGGAACCCTCTGCTCTGGATGTTGACTTCAGTCTAAAAAGACCTTTACCCAGCGATATCATGTCATCACCACACTGACTGCACAGATAGCTATGAAGCCTACTCTACCTCATTTTGCTAGATAGTTGTGGACCCTAAAATCCGGTTATCCGCCCAATGATAGGACTTATTTTAATTCTGCAGGGTGTCTAGCCACTCTCTTCAGCATATAAGCTTGGTGGGTGATTCGATTTAGTCGCCGATGAGTCGAGTCGGTTTAGTCGAGCTATGACCCGACTATGAGGCAAACAGTACTGGGTTACATGGTACCAGTAACACTTGTAGAATGACCTGATATAATTTTTGCTTTCCCATGAATATAAAAATCTGTATCCTTCTCTGAAATTTTAGAATAGTATTGAATTCTTTTACAACTATATCATTTTGAAACAGCCGTTCCCGCACGAACCCAAAGTCAAGCAACATCGAGCCTGGTCAGTACCTGGATGATGACAGCTTGGGAATACCAGCTGCTGTAATTTTGGATGCGCGCTGGTGTAATGAATAATGGCTAGGAACTTTTAATCAGAGAGCCGTGTTCCATTTCCCGTTGGGTTCGTTAGATTCACTTGCACTCAAATACCCTTGGGTTAGGTATGGGATAATTAGTAAGAATTGTACCATTAAACCATTATTACTCTCCTCCAAAAAGATCTTACTATCTAAAAACATCTTCTGGCTTTAAAAAAATCCTGTTAAGTGTTGATAAGCCGTAAAACACGTACCAGTCAGCAATCAATTCTGTTGCGATAATGTTTGTGGTTTCGAGATGTTTTGCGTTGAAAATCAGTAGGTACTATGGATTTTCTGATCAAGAATAGAGATATGTCTTCTAGGGAAGATATTTTTTATCTGTTTGTCGAAAAAAATCTTTAGTAAGTAACTGCTAGGAAAACATTCAGTAAGTAACTGCTGGGAGAATAAATACAGTCGAAAAATGAACTAAAAATACGTTGTTCATCATGGATAACTTTTCTTTAATCTTGTTCTTTCGTCTTCTTTGCTTAAAAGAACTTTGACCCTTTACTTTCCTTTGAATTTATTTTGGAATCCATTTACCCATCTGGCACATTGATAAATCTACCATTCGCCGTGCCCTGAATACTGTTGCCATATGTGGTCGGGTGCTCCAGTTATTCATCTCGAGGTTCTCGATAAAATCCAAAGAAGGATGCGTAATGTAATCGATCTTGACTTGGTATTTCCACTTCTGTCACTTTCTCACCGACATGACATGACTTCTCTGTGTCTTTTCTAAAAATATTTTCATGATAACTGCTCTGACTAGCTTTTTTCCCTGATGTCCTGACTACATGAGTTTAAGCGCGCGACTAACTTCGCATCCAGGTCCCACCCTTTTACCGTTGAAATAGTTAAATACAACCGACACTTTTACTCGAACAGTTTCTTTTCTCGCACTCCCTCCTGTTTACTTGCTTCCCTGATAGCGACAATCTCCAAAAGTTTAAATGCAACATTAATTGACATCTTCTATCGTCATGAATCCCGTTCATCTTTTATCCTTTCTTCAATACCCACTGTACTTTTTCTCACTGTAACTTTCTGCGCACTAATGGCGGTCCCGCATTGCTTAGGGTAAAATGATGTTTTTTTAAAAAAGTAGTTTACTCTTGGTTTTTCCTGCTTCACTTGTATTCAATATATCTTGTGTGTGTTAGATTCTCCAAACCCATTTTCCTCGTTAAATTATAATTTTTTTTTCTTTCCTTACTCCTATTGAACTAAAAAGTAAACATTAACTGACCATCACGTGAGAGTAGGTACCATAGTGACTGGCACTAATTTATAGGCTAATGTAAGTTACTAGATTGTTGTGACTACTGCGATAATGATATAGTTATGACATTTTTCTATTCCTTTCTTTCTTTCAGTGTCGGACGGTGTCCATATTCATGCAAAAAGAGATTTTCAAAAAGAGAATCATACCACGTTAAATGTGGATGGTGGGGATGGAGGCGATGCAAGAAATACAAGTGAGTATTACAGATTTAAGCCAAATATATGTTCGCGTATTTCCATGTTCAAGCTCAAGTCAAAATGCTATTTTTCTTTTGACAAGAAAATCTATCTTACATATTTATCTTATATATTGATAAGTTTACTATTCGTCCTTTTTTCGAATATTGCTGCCACATCTGGTTTGGTGCTTCTGCTCTTTATTTAAATATTTTTGATAAAATCCAAACAAGAATCTGCCATGTTATTGGTTCTGACCTGGCATTTCGGCTTCAGGCACTTTCCCCACCATTGTAACGTAGTTTCCTTGTGCCTTTTCTATAAATTCTTCCTTGGTTCTGATGAGCTTTCTTCTATGGTATAGTTGTAAATTGTAATAATTGTAAATATCATTGGTGTTTCATTTTTTAAAGTAATTTTTATTCCCCACAGACAAATCATACATTTGGGGAACTAGTTAGGACTACATAGAGACTCTGAGGTATTATGGTGGCTGTAGTAAGAATGGTAAGTAAGAATATGTTATTTTAATGCAAGGAATACTGTGGTATATTTGGGTCAGTAATCGTGGCTAGCTAAGTTTATGATAAGACAGATTGCAAACCAGCCTTCTTCTATCCCAACTTTTGGCCTTGTGCCACATATTTCTATTTTCAAAATAAATATTACTTTCCTCTATGATACCTAACTTTGTGAATTTAAGCACAAGATTGGTCTAGAAAACTCTATCTACTCCTATTCGCTCTCTCTCTCTCTTCATTTGTTTTTATTTTGTCGTACAAATCTATATTTAGTAAATACAATATCTCGCGGAACCTCGTTCAAAACTCAAACTAGGTCTACGATTGATATAAGCCGTTTTCCTTTTACAGTCCACTTTTTAAGCAAAATCAATAATAGTCTACTGCTGAGTGGATCTGACACGTGTTGTCTTGGAAACCTAAATTGGTTTGAAAGTTAGCTATCGGCTCAAGAGTCAAGGTATACTTGTTTGGTCACTGGAACTCTGGGTACAAAACTACACAAAGCAAATAACACCTCTTGTAGATATTTACTAATTCTGGTTTAAACAGCTAAAAGCAAAATTATTGGAGCACACAGTTCGTTATTACGAGCTTGTGAGATTTCTTTAGCCACTATATAGCCAGAAGGAGATGTACGAGAAATGCAATTTTTATCGGCGCGAAAATCAAAATCTGTGAGCCGAGTTCAAATTTCATTGGTTGTGTTTGCTTCACACTATGCAGTTGAGAAAAGTTCATCCACGCCCCAATTTCTGCTATGGTTCAAATAGCAGGGACAACCAGTCACGAGGAAGGAATACTCTGAATTCAAAAACTATCTTTTCTAAGAATGCATGGTGATTTACAGATAATAAAGAAATCTGTGGTCAGCAATGATTGCGTACATCCAAAAATGGATAAAGAAAACTAAATTCTAAACTATAAGCAAGGCAATGGGAAACTATTTTACTATCTTTCCTAAGAATGCATGTCAATTTACAGATAATAAAGAACAGGAATTTGTGGAGAACCATGATCGCTTACGTCTTGAAGGTACATAACATAAAATAATTCTCATGAATGCGTCTACATCGAAGTGCCATTATGACTTCCAATAAGACCTTATGACTTCCAATAAACCGTTATGACTTCCAACAGGACGTTATGATATCCAATAGGACGTTATAACTTCCAGTAAGAAGTTATGACATCCAATAGGATGTTATGATCTTTAATAAGACACTATGACTTCCAATAAGACGTTATGATTTCGAACAGGACGTTATGGCTTCAAATAAGAAGTTATGACTTCCAGTAAGACGTTATGACTGTCAATAAGAAGACACCTCTTTTGTAATGTCTGCTACTTAAATTTTCAGAGCAAAATTAGTTTGACATAAGTACATCAATAAATCCATAGCCTAATGATGGTTTATATAATATAACAAATATTTATTTTTCAACATGGTCTCTTTCTTTACCAATGCTCTTAATTCAATGGTGAATATGTAGGTACATCAATAAGCTCGTAGCTTAATGATGACAAAAACAATAAATTTACACAACAAAAATTTATTTTCCACATAAACTTTTTTCTCCTCATTGCGCTTAATTCAGTGGTGAATATATAAGCATATCAGAAAGTTCGAATCCTAATGATGAAAAGGTATTTATTTTATAAAATAGGAATGCTAAGAATACCATCGACAGAATATGATAGCATCGAGATGATCTGAAAAAATATGGGGAACATAAGAGAATTTATACTTACAATCAAAAAGAGACAGTTGGAATTTCTAAATATATAATGAAGAAAGAAGGCGCGGAGAATCAAACACTCATAAGACATATTGAATGCAAGTGAAGCAAGAAAGAAACAGCGATTAATCTACTTAACGAGTTTGAGCGGATGGGTGGCAGAACAAGGATTAATAGGAATGGTAAAGGGTTACTTGGAGAAACAAAAGAAAAAAGTTGTGGAGGGCTATGATCGACCGCATCCTGAAAACACAGGAATAATTAATAACAAATAAAAACAGTAAAGGAGTAAAAGTTACTGCAATCAACAAAAAAAGAAGTAAATGGTTTTAAAGTTACTTAAAGTAATAAAAGAAAAGTTGCACTTGAAAGAAAGAAGAAATTTCTATCCCTGCAAAAAACATTTCTACCATATCTGGTCTGGTGTCCCTATTATATGTATATCTTAAAATTCTTGACAAAATCCAAAGAAGGGTCTGTAATGGTATCAGTCCTGACTTGGCCTCTTGGCTTCAGTTACTTTCCCAACGCGGTAAAGTAGCTTTACTGTGTTTTTTCAGTAAATATTTTCATGACAGTTGTTACAATGAGCCTTGATGCCGCGACCGCATGAATTTAATCTAGTAATAGATTGGCAACTATGTCCCATCATTTTACTGTCGAAATAGCTTGATGTAACCATAACTGCTTTTCTGATAGTTTCATCTCTCGCTTGTGGAAATCTCTTCCGGTTTTTACTTTACTGTCAACCATGATCTTCAAAATTTTAAATATAACATAAATCGCCATTATCTGTTTGTTTTTCCTGTTCTTTCCCCTCAGTAACGTTTTCTCATTTTTTCGCTTTCACTAACCCATTTCGTTTTAAGGGGCATCATTCACTTGCATCGGTGGAAGACTTGAAAAAAATGTACATTATATATAATTTTTTTTGATAATTTAAGTATTTTTTTTTTACTCAAGTATTTTCGTATTTTTACTACGGGGTGATATTACGAGTCTTCTATGTTTGTTGTTTTCATTCCTCCCCACTCTGTTTTTCTTTTCCAGAATTGGTTACAAATATCAAATGGACACTTGCTACAAATGCTGTAACGGCTGGAACGGAACTATAGAAACTGGTTGTACAGGTAAGAAAAAGATAACATTTGATTTCCTTATTTAATGAATTAATTTAACTGTAAAATGATTTCTCTAAATCGATTAAACAACAAAGATAAAAAAAGATATTGTTAAATATAAATGACGTAATAAAATTAACAAAAGAAATCTAGAACAATAGAACAAATAGCAGTAAGAAAATAATACAAACATCTGAGCGCTGCAGGAGGGAAATCTATCTATCTATCTATCTATCTATCTATCTATCTATCTATCTATCTATCTATTCTTCACTACTCGACGACATAATTATTGAAAAAAAAAAATAAATAAAATAATAAGGCAATGTTAAAGAGTAAACACACAACAAGAACTTACATAACTGTTAGTAAAGTTTAATAACTGATACTAAAGAGAATGAACTGAGCCGACGCTGCCTCACTATTGTCTCTCTTTCCATAATCGTGACAAGATGGAAACACACACACACACACACACACACACACACACACACACACACATATATATATATATATATATATATATATATATATATATATATATATATATATATATATAATTTATTTAAACCTTAAATATATATAAATAAAATATATATATATTTTATTTATTTAAACATTATTATTTAATGGATGCTCCTATTTGGGTAGATGCTCTGTTTTTATTATTAAACAGTATATTTCTTTATTTATATCTACTGGCCTGAATACTCGAGAAATATTGTTAGAAACTATGCACCCTTCGTCAGGATCCAAACCTAGGGGATGCAGGTATATATATGCTGCAGGTATATATATGCTGCAGGTATATATATGCTGCAGGTATATATATGATGCAGGTATATATATGATTTTTTCTTTTAATCAAGCAATTGTGGTAATGCCACTAAAACGCCAGAGGTTACTGAGAGTTAAAGGGAATGAAAAGATTTTAGAAGAAACCTAAAAAACTGGTCTTCTAACTTATACCAACATTAAGTGAGGAGAGTAAATACCAGTGGTACTATCTGTTCTTCTCTTTGTTGTATTTTTGCCTTCCGGCAACTCCCAGAAAATATATAAAGGATGTTTAGTTCTGTTGCTTCCATCTCTACAGCCGCACCTCCATCACTGCACTTGGGTGAGAGTTGGTGCATACCGACGCCAGCTCGACAATAGACATTGGTCCATATGTATGCGTATAGACACCCCATTTTAAGCCGATTAGATGTGACATCCTACTATCCTGAGAAGGTGTGTAAATACTGATTGTACACCCGGATAAAAAAAAAAATTAGATCTACGATCCCTGATAATATATATATATATATATATATATATATATATATATATATTAGGGAAATCTATGACAAAGGGGAAAATGGTGATTATATTGTATTCATCATGCAATTTTTACAGTTCATGTGCCCTGTACTTAAAAATATCAACCATAAAGCTACCAATAAACCTATCATCATCTCATAAAAACGCCTACTGTCGTGTTAAAAATGCTTTTCGGCGATAAAAATAAGTAATATTGGTTTTTAGTTTTACTAAATCAGTTAATTTTCTTCAAATAAAACTTCAAACAAGTATATTTTACTTTTGAAAAAAAATTTTATAAAGAGAGTTGTGTTGACAGGTTTGTGAATATGATCATTTTTAGCGATTTTACGATTTCAAAAATATTCCAATTATTTTAAATTTGGTTTGAAATACGGCAAAATATTTTTGCTTAGTAGAAATATTGAATTCAATCTATTAGCTTTGGGTTAAAAATTAAAAATAGGTTAAATAGCTAACAAAAAAGATGTGCTTCAAACGTTTCTATATTAATTCTGCTAATTCATCATACTTTTTTAAATACCAGATATTAATGAATGCGAACTTGGAACAGCTGCATGTGATCAAATTTGTACAAACACTCCTGGCTCTTATACCTGTGGTTGTAAAGAAGGGTACAGCCTTTTACCTGATGGAATACATTGCACAGGTAAGAACTACGTGTTCCTTACTGTTATAAAACATCATTTCAGCATTTTGTCACTACGTAAGTAGTATGTTAGTATATTACCATCCGACTCTGCGGGTGTGAGACTTGGATTCTATTGGTTGAGGCAGGAAAAAAGATCCAGGCGTTAAAAAAAAATACTTGAGAAAGCTCCTTTAATGACTATGCACAGAGCAAGGTCAAAAGTCACGTGGACAGACAGGAATCTCTTCTCGCTACTATTAAGCGTCGGTATTGTCATGGTTTGGCCACATCACGCGGTATAATTGCCTCTGCAAGACCATTATGCAAGGCATTGTTGAAGGCGGACGCAAGCAGGGATGTTACCGCAAGAGCTGCTCAGACAATATCAAAGAGTGAACTCCTGAAAGCCACTACTAACAGATCATCATAGAGGAGGTTGTCAGTTTCTTCTGCTCTTGGGTCCCACTCGACGATTGAAGCAGTCAAGGGACTGATGATAATAATTATGTTATCAGTAAAACCTTGACATTTATAGATTTGAGTATTTGCAAGTTTGCTACCAAATATTAAGTAGAGTTTTTTTTTTTTTTTTTTTTTTTATGTAGGTTCTACAATGAACATCGCAGACGACGCGTGTAGACTAAAAAAAAAGAAAAATACGTTTGTATTTTTCTGTATGCCAGGTCTATTCAGGACATTGGTGATCATGTATATTTCCTATCCTTTCTAAATTTTGTGTTTTTGTCATCTCTCCTAAAGCCTGTTCTGCCACCCATTTACTCAAGCTTATTTTTCTGCTAGTTACATGTCCTGTGTCCCTTCAGGACGTTGGTGATCATGATTCCCCACAATCCCTTGTAGATCTACAAGTCCCTTGTAGATCTTAATGAATATGGTCATCTTTGCTAAACCCTGTTCTACCACCCATTTACTCAAGCTCATTCTTCTATTAGTTCTATGTACCGTGTTCCTTCAGAAAATTAGTGATCATGGCTCACGACAATCTCAAGTCCTCTGTAGATCTTAATAAATATTGTCCTATTGTTATCTCTCCGAAACTCCGTCCTGCCATTCATTTACTTATTATTATTATTATTTTTATTGTGTTATGTCTCTTCAGGTAGTTTGCGATCATGGCTCTCCACAATCTCACAACCTTTGTAGATCTAAATAAATGTTGCCATCTCTCCTACACCCTGTTGTACTACCCATATACTAAGGCGCATTCTTCTGCTAATTCTATGTACCGTGCCTCTTCAAGAAATTGGTGATCATGGCTCTCCACAATCTCATGACTTTTGTAGATCTTAATAAATATTGTTATATTGCTTTCTCTCCGAAACTCCGTTCTGCCATTATTATTATTATTATTATTATTATTATTATTATTATTATTATTGCGTGTCTCTTCAGGTCATTGGCGATCGTAACTTCCCACAATCTCATGTCCATCGTAGCTCTTAATAGACTCTATCTCTCCTAAACCCTGTTCTACCATCCATTTAGTCAGGGTCATTCTCCTTCTTTTTCTATGTGCCGAATTCCTTCAGGACGTTGTCGATCATGCCTCTCCACAGTATCATGTATCTTGTAGCTGTTAATATTATGTTGTTATTTTCTTATTTCTCCTAAAGTTTGTTTTGTCATCCATTTACACCACCTCGTTAGGTAGGTTATTCGTTACCGCAAGAGCTGCTCAGAACTCCTGAAAGCCACTACTAACAGATCATCATAGAGGAGGTTGTCAGTTTCTTCTGCTCTTGGGTCCCACTCGACGATTGAAGCAGTCAAGGGACTGATGATAATAATGATGTTATCAGTAAAACCTTGACATTTATAGATTTGAGTATTTGCAAGTTTCTGTCTATCCTGTGAAAACCAAAATTGCCAAATCATCTTGCCATTATGTTCAGCAAATGTTTTAACTGTCTCTTTCTGATTTCAATTATAATTGTACTTTGTGTTTACATTTTTATTAAAGTTTTTTCTTGTTCTCACGTTCCGTCCACGGTGTTATAAGCCATTATGTTTATAGATTCTTGAGACTTCACTGACAGAAAAACAGACAACCGTTGTAAACGAACGTATTTTTAATTACAAAGTAAAAGTATTTATTTTTTTAAAATTCAATCAAATTTTCTTTAAATTATTTATTTTCGTTTCTTCCTATTTTAATGGTGACTATTTTATTTTTGAAAGATTTTCATTGACGGTGTTTAAATTTTAATTGTCGTCACATCTGTCATCTGTTATAATAAAGGCTTCTTCAGTGATCACTGTCTTTTGTACAAACTCTCCAGTTATGGAATCACTGGAATGGTCTTCTCGATTATAAAGTCCTTTCTGAAGGTAGTTATAAATAACCTGTCCGCCAACTCTATTTTTGATTTATATAAATGGCATGGCTAAGAACATTCTAAGATCATTTGTAAAAAATTATGTCGATAATATGGCTATATACCGGTGCACCTTTAAAATCTTGATAATCAGAAATTGACACCTGATCTCTCTTCCGATCTTGCACAAACTACCCACGAGGTTACATTCAATATTACCTCGAAAACCAAAGTAGTTACATGCCACCATCGTCGATCGGACCCGAACTATCATCAATCACGATGAACGGATGTCCTCTCGGTGCAGCACCGTGCCTTGATAGACTATTGTCACACCTGGAACGCGTACATACGATCCAACGCAAAAAATGCAAGTAAAATGGTCGATTCTCTGTATCGCTGTAGCAAATATTTCCATGCCCCTCGAAATAGTTTCGTAAAGTTTTTCTGAAATAAATGTATTTTTATATTGAATTTCATTCTTTTGGCCAGATGTTGACGAATGTTTGGTGGGAAATGGAGGCTGTGACCACTTGTGCACCAACAAAAACGGTAATGTTACCTGCTCTTGTAGAATCGGATTCACCTTAAATCCAGACGGTAAAACGTGCTCAGGTAAGACAAGCAAAATGTATGTAGGTGTGCGTGTGGGATGCGTGTGTATATGTGTGGGCGTTAGCGTGTATATGTTTATGTGTAAATATTAAAAAGATAAAACAATAACAATATAAGAAAAGCCAACATTAATTTATTTTTCCAGTGAATACTGGCTTATGGTATCAGGTCAGCTTGAACCCATACTCTCATTGGTGATTCCACGGATAGAACAGCGGACAAGAGGAGGCCATAAGTGTTCCAGATCTTTTTCTGGCCTTTTGGTTTTTGTATACACTATTATGTGGAAGTGTATTGAATATATTGCGTTGTCCGTAAAGTAAATGCCGATTTATAAGGGAAATTAAAACAAAATAAAATTGTGCTTTTAAACATTTATTCAATTAGATATAAACTATTTTGCTGCTCAGGCTTTCTCCATTTTTTCTTTAACTTAAATATTCCATCTTCCCAGAATTTCGGTGATTTCTCGGCAAAGAAGGTATTTTTTATGCCACCCAAACAATTAATTTTTTTACCATTGGGATTGTTTTGTAATAACCTAACCAAATGAAAACCTGAAGGAACAATGTTCAGTAAATAAGGCGAGTGGAGTAACACATCCCAGCCAAACTGCAACAACTTTTGCCAGATGACCAAATAAATGTAAAGTTTGGCATTATCCTCATAAAAATAATGCCTTTTCTGTTCGTCAATTTTGGACGTTTTTCTTAAATCGCTGCCTTTAGTTTGTCCAGTTCTGAGCAGGACTTTTCATAATCAATTGACTGGTTCCTTGGCAGAAGCTCATAGTACAGGATTTCTTTCCAATCCCACCAGATGCACAGAATGACTTTCTTAGAATGACGAACTGATTTTGAAGTGACTAAAGTTGACGCATGTTGATTATTTTCGCTGAACATTGTTGTAAACAATCCATCTCTCATAATCCATCACAATTTGCTTAAAAATGGGTGCACTTCATCGCGTTTATACAGTAAATCACAAATAGAAATGCGACCCAAAATTATTTTCTCTCAGATCATGTGGGATCGAAACATTGTAGCGATTTGAGTATCCAAGCTTCACTAATTGCTCATGGATGTAATATTTTGATAAATTTACTGTTTCTACCAATTCCAGCATAGCGTAATGAGTTTTGATATTTTGAGTTAGTCGTCATCTGTAGCAGGGTGGGGGGTCTGCCTGAGCGTTCTTCATCAATAAGGCTATAATCACCAACTCTAAACTTAGCGAAGCACTTCCTTATAGTTCTGCACTTTCACTGTGCACAGCACATATCTTTTTGGTTGCCTGCAAGTCATCGTTACCTTTATGGTAATAAAAAAGCATCAAGTGTCTAAAATGATTCTTAAGCTCCTTCATTTTTCCAAAAGATACAGAATTGACAGGAATCAAGTAATTTTAAGCTTTCTTTCTCAAGAGATAGTTTGAAGGGTGCTCTAATCGGAAATGTAAGCATATTGTATCTGTCGATAAATTTGGCGTGTTCTAACGTGTTGGAATATGAACGATAAAAAACCTGCATGAACTTTCCAGATAACCTAACATGTTATAGTAATTTTAAAGGTCCGGCAAACTATCCAACACAAGGTTTGTTTATCTTATTGAATAGTTAATATTACTTATAATAAAAAAAAATATGTTTTACACATAAAATGCGTCGCGGTATCTAGAGCTAATAATTTTTTAAAAGAGAGATGGGGAGAACTGGTGACGATTAACTTTAAACAGAAGAAAAGAGAAAAAGGGGAAGCACTTCAATTTAGAAAATGTACATTTTTCTTTAACACGTAGTTAACCTGCATTAAATCTGTGGAAATTATTTGCGAACTTCCTTACCACTACAAATACTCTTTTTGAAAATTGTTTAATTTAGTAGCATTTTATTTAATAAAATTATGATGTAAGCAGCCATAGTTGTCTCCCTTTCGAACTATTCTCTGAAAGAAATGATCGACCTCATTTGTGGGAAGCAGTTAAAATACATTAAATATTGCTCCACTACAAACTTAAACGTATATCCGTTATTTTATAAAAAAGTTACAATATTTTACAACGTCTAAGTGTATAAATAGGCAACTTGAATAAACAAAATGAAAGAAAAGGCACTCTTATTCACTTTTAGTCTTACCTCCTCTTCCACACACACACACACACACACACTAATCTCTGCCTCTCCCCTTTCCGATTGAAGTAAATGTCACTCTAAACAGTGTCTCAGATATTAACGACGTGGTGTAATGGTTAACAAGCTTGTATTGCTAGATCAATTTGACTCCATATTTTCGGCTTTGTTTCACATCTAACCTACGCTTATACAAGTAGCTATTAAGACATTCTGTCCAGACAGTTTGTTTTGGAAGCGACGGTGTCTCTTGCCTTTTCTGAACCATCGCTTGTCTCGATTGTGCTGGGCCAGATAGACCCATTTCTCGTCGGATGTCACAATGTGCTTCCAAAAACGCTCGCCCAATGGATTGCTGAGCAACTGACGGTAAATTTCAACTCGTCTGTTGGCTTGTGCTTCGGTGAGTTCGTGTGGATCTTGGCGCGGCTTTTTGTGAATAAAATCAAGTTACTTCAGCCAATTCTCGAGTGCTCGATGAAGGCGCAATGTCTAACCCGGTTTGCAAGTCTCCATCATCCAACTTTAACGGCCGTCCCGAACGAGGCTTATCTTTAAGACTCATGTCGCCAGAATCGAAACGCTTGTACCACTTTGAGATTGCTGCATATGCAATTGTTCCTTCACCTTCGGCAGCACGAATCTCTTCTGCAGCTTTTCTGGTTGAAAGACCTCGCTTCCAGCAGTAACGAATCAAAACTCGCAGCTCAATTTTATCAATTGCCATCTGGAATACAAAGATGAAGGTCATTATAACAATATAAACGCAAAATTGCATAAAAATTCAGTTTGTCGCAAGTGTTTACAAACTTTTGGGACAACCTAATATTAGGTCATTGCGATATTTCATGCTGATTAGAAAATTAAAACCAAAAACTTTTATTAGTAAAGTAAATAGTTTCCATACATTGTAACAACTGCCTCTCATCGTTCTTTAAGCTTGTTGATGCTATTTTCATAGAAACTTCGTATTTTTTGTTTGAAGAACGTTGTGAGGTAGTTTTCGACTGACTTGCAAGGGGTCAAATTGTTTGTCATTTAAATCGTTCTGTAGATAGTAGAACAAATTAAAATCCGAAGGAGTCAAATCAGGAGAATACGGTGGCTGCTAGTGTTTCTCTTTCAACTCTTTAAGCTTCTGCAAGGTTTCTTTTGTAACATATGTCCTTGCGTTGTCGTGGTGTAAAATAACAATTTGTGTATTTGCCAAAATTGGCTGTTTTTTTTTTTTTAATCCAAGTCTCCTGAAATGGCGAAAAGCAGTTGCGATATCGATTTTCAAACTCTTAGCAATCTCTTCCGTCAAAATCTTCGGTTTAATCTTCACAACGGTAAGTAGTTGATCGTTTAGGTCAAAATCCCCATTGATGAAATCTGCCAAACACATTTTTGACCGTCCGAAAAGCTGGAGTGATTTCCAAATAAACCTTCTGAAATTATTTTTTGTTGTTTTTTTTTTTGTTGTTTTTTGTCGCTTTTCCGACGCTTACACTTTTCTGAAGTTCATAGAGCATAAAATGGCTAAAGTGCAAATTTGCATCCTCCATCTTTACGGCATTCGTCTGTGGAAAAACGTCAATGTTCAACAAAGTCTGACTCGCAATGAAAGAAGTAAAGGTTTCAATTTCGAAATCACAAGAGACCGGCACCAAAACAAAACAAGTTGCTCTCATTTTATATTAACAATAAACATCGGGCACGAACTTTTGCAATGATCTGATACATTAGATACTCAACTGAAAAATATTTTATTTAATGGTCTCAATAATTACATTTAATTATCTTTAATCTCCGGATTTTCTGTTATCTTTTGACAGTGAAAGAAAGAGATATTCTTGATACTTAACATATTGTCTTGATCTATTGGCGGAAGGATTCAAAGGGGATAAGAACCATTAGATAGATAGATAGATAGATAGATAGATAGATAGATAGATAGATAGATAGATAAAAAATGCTTGAGTTATAGATAGATAGATAGATAGATAGATAGATAGATAGATAGATAGATAGATAAAAAATGTTGATTAAAAAATGATGAGATAGATAGATAGATAGATAGATAGATAGATAGATAGATAGATAGATAGATAAAAAATGCTTGAGTATAGATAGATAGATAGATAGATAGATAGATAGATAGATAGATAGATAGATAGATAGATAGATAATGGTTTATTTACTTTTTTTTTTTTTTTTCTTTTCTAGATGTCAACGAATGCGACAACGGAAAAGGTGGATGCCTTCATAACTGCGTGAATTTAAAAGGATCTTACAAGTGTTCATGCCAATCTGGATATTTCTTGGAGGCTGATAAGCGAACCTGTAAAGGTAGGTGGAGCATTAATAAGCAATTTTGGCGTTTCGCTTTTATGGAACGGTTCGCAATCTTGCAGACCCGTTGCTACAGTAATGAGCTTGATCCTCACTAAGCGAGTCACCCTTGTATCTGTAAGTAAAGCAAGACTTAAAAGATAACTTTATTATATACTCCTTAGGTAGGCTACTAGCTGATTTCAACTTTTAATATATTTTCTCCAAGCTCCCTTTTCTTACGTACCCCAGAAATTTTAATTCCCTCTTTCGGGCTCTATGCAAAAATTTCATTTTATTCTTATTTTTCTTAAAACTTCTTCGTAACTGTTATATTGCCCTAGCTATAGGAATGGACTCTTCCTCCTGCTATAAATTCTAACTGGATGAACTTCCGGGGTCGCAGTAATGACGCAGCTTTAAGACAGTCGGGAGGCAGTTGAAATGCTGTGTAACTATACCATTCGGGCCTACAATTCTATTTTGCTGATTACTAATACTTATTATTGTATATATGTTCTATTATTCTAATACACTGTTCGAACCTACCTTCTTGTTTCCATGTCTTACTTCCGGGCCTAACTGGCCACAACAACAACAACAACTAGGCGACGAAGTTTAGCCACAACAGTTACTCGCATGTTCCATTGATGGTTTTCTCAACATTCTTCGAAATAATCCAATTTCCGTTGCCTTCCGTGTGAGATGTTAAGAAATTTCCTTCACTGTGTCGTGTAAGACAATTAATTTCTTCAGAATCTATCTTACATATCTATCAGTCTATCATTCATCCATGCTTAGAATACTGCTGCCGCATATAGTCTGATGCTCCCAACATTTACCTTGTGCTGCTTGATAAAATTAAAAAAAGAACCAGCAATATTATCCGTTTTGATAGGGCGGCTCAGCTTCAGTCACTTTGATCAAGTTATTCTTCACTATTTACACTATCTACATAACTATTGTCCTCAATGTTGTTGTTATTACTACAACGATTCGGCCGTTGTACCCTCCGACCTTCATCAGGAGTAAAACTTGATCATTGCTAATGAAAACAGAGAGTCAGGGATTGTGACTATGTGAAAAATTGTTATTTTGTAGCTGAAAGCTTTACTCTGTTTAACGGAGTTCTTCAGCTATCTCTGTATGTGTTGGTGTTTCTGTTGGAGTTTACGTGGAGAGAAATTGATGGCACTACTTCCGGAACGTTCTTCATATATATATATATATATATATATATATATATATATGTGTGTGTGTGTGTGTGTGTGTGTGTGTGTGTAGCATATCTTCATTCAAACTTGTTTCTTGGAACAATATAGGCATATTATGTTTATAATAATCCTTCTAGTTCTCTAACCAGTTTTCTTGATGCTAAAATGAAAGGAAGGTGCCTTAGTTTTTGTTACCCAAGTACTTTCCTCCGAGATCATCCTCGGGGGTGAATTACAAAAGCAAATTTATTGTAACAGTAATCGTTGCGATGGGGATTTAAAAAAACACGCGCACAAAGCACAACAGCAAAACAGCCAACAAACTACCAGCACAAATTAAACCTACGTGTAACTATAGAGCAATAAACATATGTCCCTTAAACGGCTTTTGCTTGCAAAACAATAAACGAAATCTCTGTAACATACATACGAATAACTGAAGAATCATGGAAACAGAGAAACTGCTCGCACAAAACATCCTTTGTAAATAATAAGTGCATGAATAGCACAATGCTTTCTAAACATATCTGAGAATTTAAAAACAAAAAACAAATCAACACCAAAATATCATAGAAAATAAGGAAAACAACATCAGCCTACAAGAATAAAACCAAAAACTGTAAACTCTGTCTGGAAGAAGAAATAGATATAATTACCTTTCCAGGCAAACACAGCTGAGTAAATAAACGATAAACTTATCTCAAAATGCAGACTCAAAAACAAATTTTTAGTTCTCTACTTAAAAATCAAAAACTAAAAACGAATACAAAAAGAATAAAAAGTAAATAAGCCAAATAAAATGAAATAACTAAAACAAAGAACCTAAATCAATAAATAAGTAAATAAATTAAGCAAATAATAAAGAAAGAAACTATGAATGCACGCATAAATTTAATAATCATAAACTACAAAGATTAAAGTAATCAATAATAAATAATAAGTAAAAATTTAACAAACAAACTATATAGTACAAATACAAATAGCTACAAATAATCGCATTCAGATCCACAATTATTTCTACTTAATAGCCTCCAGAACAATTTGAAACATAACCGTTACCACCAACCATTATGTTAGAATAATACAAAAGACCTTATAAGATATAATGTTCCATTGTCCAACAAATATAAATAGTCGAGCCAAAAACACAGTACACACTGGCTGGAGGCTGCATACAGACATGAAACAGACTGTTAATAAAAAATCGCCTGAAGATACCGAAAAGTTGAAACCTAGATTGCGGAAATAACTCGTTTCCAAATGAAAAATATTCAAAAACTCTACAGTATACATGCATTGAGCACTTTTTTAATACAGCTGAGTACTGGTCTAATTTAATTATGACCAAAAACTATATATATATATATATATATATATATATATATATATATATATATATATATATATCCATGAAACTCAGAGTTTGGATATATATATATATATATATATATATATATCCAAACTCTGAGTTTCATGGATATTTTTATAAACGATCTTCGACGGATCTCGTAGTGAATGAAAGTTATTTATATATAAAATGTATTTTTTCTTACAAAGACGTCACACACACACACACACGCACAAATACATACATACATACATACATACATACATACATACATATGTGTGTGTGTGTGTGTGTGTGTGTGTGTGTGTGTGTGTGTGTGTGTGTGTGTGTGTGTGTGTGTGTGTATTTGAGGCCACCTTCTGGATTTCAAAGAATCGGCTAAAAATGAAGGTTGCGTATTTTTTTTCAAAACTAATTTTCTAACTCACTTCGGGCCAGGTTGACTTTCTCTTTCTGATCCTTTATATATATATACAATATAATCTCTTTAACCCGGCACACTTGTGATCACAGAAATCACCTCTAAAGAAATGTATGTAAATATACTCTTTCCAGCTTGACATGTATCTTGCTGCATTATCAAAGATACAACAACGCTTAAAACAGGAAATAAAACAACCATTAGTGCTTTCAAACCAGATTTTTGTTATTTCATCCAATATAAACTCTAAAGCGTCTAGCATCACTCTTTCATATTCAGCCTATGAATCTTTCAGCTCTGTTTCGTAGTTTTAATCTTAAAAACGCAACTTTCCACAAATGGCCTGTAGTTAAAACCTGTTTATTTTATTTTTCCAGATATTAATGAATGTAAACTGGCAAATGGCGGTTGTCAGCATAATTGTGTCAATACAGTAGGCGGTTTTAACTGTACCTGTAGAGATGGCTACCATTTAATCGGCGATGGGAAATGCTCAGGTAAGTTTTACTACATAACGAAGTCTACAAAATGTTATGCTATTAATTAATCTTCTGCTTCTTTGTATATATGACTATTATGCTTTTTCTCTTTTCTATGATAAAAGTGTAGTATTTGCTTGATAAACGACATATTTCAGCTAAAACTAAGGTTATTAACAAAAACACTTCTATGGAAGTATTTTTATTAGGAAAGCAAAATACCCATAGAAGTTTTAACATTCTTTTTAATTAACGAGAAAAATAGAAGGATTGGTTGGCTGATTTGTTTAACGGTATATCAACTCCTTATGGGTAATTTAATGGCAATTTTTTTTTTTTTTGAGAGCTTCGAATTAATAAAAATAGGTTATTCTCCTTTCACAGTTGGATACATGGCAGATGACATTCGCCTTTTGTGAATTTACAAGTTTGTTGATTACTAGAGGTAGCGATATACGTGTTTTATATCCTAAATATAATTATTATTTTATTTAAATATATATATATTAAGTAGTTTTTATGTTATACTAGTAGTATAGCCCGGCGATGCTCGGATGTAATGAAAGCTTTAAAACTAATCCATGGTCCTGGAGATCAGACTCTTTGGACGTTGGCACGAAAGACTAAAAAGCAATAGTTGTTTCCAGTTAAAGCGAGGGCGAAGAATGAAAGAAAAATGAATGGATGTAAGCCAAATTTTGATTTCCTGGTATCGATATCAAATAAGTTTTTTCGTCATAAACTGAATTTTGAAGGCTAAATAAGTCCTCTGAGTAAATGGTATCATGGCTGAGACTAAGAACTACAATTATACTTACTTAAAGCCAAACCCGAAGCAAAAACTAAAATAAAAGGGCTGAAAAAATACAGACATACAGGCATATAAACAGACACACACACAAACATCTTGCCTTTTTTATATATATATTATCGATTTTCTGCACTATTGTAAGAACTGCAAACTTGAAACTTCTGAATATCGTTTCTTATGTCTTTCTCTATGAGTGTATCAAATTTGATTAAAATCATCTTTAACCCGATTTTTTCGATTATTGATTTTCAATATTTATCATGGGTACCTCGACACAAAACCTAGCTAAGAACACTCGCAGACGCTTATAGTACAACTGTGGAAATTTTCAAGAAAATCGGTTCAGCCGTTTCGGAGACTATAGGTAACGGACACACACACACACAGAGACAAAGTTCAATTAATAAATAAGTTTGGATATAGATTTTGGAACACAGTTTGATTTAAGAAATCCTGAACGTATATTAAGAAATTTAAGAAATCCGGAGCGTATATTAAGAAATTTAAGAAATCCGGAGCGTATATTAAGAAATTTAAGAAATCCGGAGCGTATATTAAGAAATTTAAGAAATCCGGAGCGTATATTAAGAAATTTAAGAAATCCGGAGCGATATTAAGAAATTTAAGAAATCCGGAGCGTATATTAAGAAATTTAAGAAATCCGGAAGCATATATTAAGAAATTTAAGAAATCCGGAACGTATATTAAGAAATTTAAGAAATCCGGAGCGTATATTAAGAAATTTAAGAAATCGGAGCGTATATTAAGAAATTTAAGAAATCCGGAGCGTATATTAAGAAATTTAAGAAATCCGGAGCGTATATTAAGAAATTTAAGAAATCCGGAGCGTATATTAAGAAATTTAAGAAATCCGGAACGTATATTAAGAAATTTAAGAAATCCGGAGCGTATATTAAGAAATTTAAGAAATCCGGAGCGTATATTAAGAAATTTAAGAAATCCGGAGCGTATATTAAGAAATTTAAGAAATCCGGAACGTATATTAAGAAATTTAAGAAATCCGGAGCGTATATTAAGAAATTTAAGAAATCCGGAACGTATATTAAGAAATTTAAGAAATCTGGAGCGTATATTAAGAAATTTAAGAAATCCGGAGCGTATATTAAGAAATTTAAGAAATCCGGAGCGTATATTAAGAAATTTAAGAAATCCGGAGCGTATATTAAGAAATTTAAGAAATCCGGAGCGTATATTAAGAAATTTAAGAAATCCGGAGCGTATATTAAGAAATTTAAGAAATCCGGAACATATATTAAGAAATTTAAGAAATCCGGAGCGTATATTAAGAAATTTAAGAAATCCGGAACGTATATTAAGAAATTTAAGAAATCCGGAGCGTATATTAAGAAATTTAAGAAATCCGGAGCGTATATTAAGAAATTTAAGAAATCCGGAGCGTATATTAAGAAATTTAAGAAATCCGGAACGTATATTAAGAAATTTAAGAAATCCGGAACGTATATTAAGAAATTTAAGAAATCCGGAGCGTATATTAAGAAATTTAAGAAATCCGGAACGTATATTAAGAAATTTAAGAAATCCGGAGCGTATATTAAGAAATTTAAAAAATCCGGAACGTATATTAAGAAATTTAAGAAATCCGGAACGTATATTAAGAAATTTAAGAAATCCGGAGCGTATATTAAGAAATTTAAGAAATCCGGAGCGTATATTAAGAAATTTAAGAAATCCGGAGCGTATATTAAGAAATTTAAGAAATCCGGAGCGTATATTAAGAAATTTAAGAAATCCGGAGCGTATATTATATGGATTAATGTTATGAGAGAGTTCATTCATGATGGTTCTTTGATTTTCTTTAGCGGCGTATCAACCACTACGGGCTATTTGAACACAGCTTTATGGATTCAACTAAATATATTTTGAACGCAATTGCATGCCTTCAGCGAAAGATAAAATGTATAGCTGGTCATTTTACTATATGTCTTGATGACCTTTTTCTTATAAAATGTATTGCCGGTATTTCTACAATTTAAATGTAGAAGCCTTGCTACTGGATATAGATTATCGTCATACCTTGGACATAGATAGATAGATAGATAGATAGATAGATAGATAGATAGATAGATAGATAGAATAGATAGATAATGAACAGATAGATAGATAGATAGATAGATAGATAGATAGATAGATAGATAGATAGATAATGAACAGACATAGATAGATAGATAGATAGATAGATAGATAGATAGATAGATAGATAGATAGATAATGAATAGACATAGATAGATAGATAGATAGATAGATAGATAGATAGATAGATAGATAGATAGATAGATAGATAGATTGATAGATTGATAGATTGATTGATTGACTGTTTGATTGATTGATTATTCTTTTAGTTTTGACACAAAGTCAAAGTTGTAAGATACCCGTTGAGAACCGAACTCATTAATATGAAATAATGTTCTACCATCAGAAAATAGGAGGGCGAAAGCGTAGAATGACTGAAGAGTAAGAAAGTTAGAGAAAATAGCCAAAAAACGGGTGAAAGTAGAAAATAAAATATTATGCTAAGAGAGAGAAAAAGAAAGTGTTGTGATGTGAGGTATGGCAAGACACAACACTTAACCCAACAGAGTCAGTCGTGATAATAGTATTCAATACTCAGCTAGACAATTCACTGCAATAGTATTATCTTCTTCCAAGACAATTACCCAGGACTACTTATCATGAATGGATCAGTTCATTCATGATAATAAGGAGGGAAAACTGGCTCTTACCACAACATAAAGAAAAAAATGCTAAGTTTAACCTTCACACCTGCAAAAGCAATAAATTTTTCTTTCACACCGCTGTCACTACATACTTCCTCAGCAATTTTTATGTTTCAAATAGATGTTTTTAGAATTTAAATAAAATCCAAAAATGAAAATTCTAAAAACAGCTATTTAATATCATAAAAATTACGGTAATAGAGGGGTCGAGAGAAAAACTCTCCTTTTAACTCCGTATTTATTTATTTTCTTATTACGTATGATAAACTTTGACGAAAAAAAAAAAAAGACATAAAACTAGCGGCTTGATCGCAGGATATCAAGAGGCAACCAGCGAAAGATTGAAAGACAAACAGAGATGGAAACGCGTAAATCTTGCAACACATTAAATCCTTCACGGGGAGACAGAACAAAATAAAGGTAAGAGAGGATGCACTATATATATATATATATATATATATATATATATATATATATATATAAATATATGTATATATATATATATCAGCATGCAGTGTGGGTATAGAAGAATCCAAAGGAGTATCCTGTACATACAGTGGTAGAATAACTCTCTAAGAGAGCTCTAAGCATATATGCATATAAATACTTATAGAGCAAATATAAGAAAAATTAAGGCAGAAATGGTGAAATCGTGTAAAATCCTTTGTAAAATAAAGACGGAAGCTGATGATGGTTCGCCTGAAATAGGCCCACACTCCCGATTCACCATGAAATAACGTGTCTGCCTTAATTTTTCTTATATATATATATATATATATATATATATATATATATATATATGCATTTTTATTTTCGTAAAAGAAATTAATCTTTATATTCATAGCAATAAAATATATTGGGACGATTAGTAAAGATTAGAAAGGAAAAGGTAGTGAATGGGAAGATACAGATAAAGAACGAGAAAAGAGCAAAAGTATGTGATAGTGGATAATGTTGATCACACCCTCGGCGTATTAGTTGGGGTAATGATAAATTAGGCTAATCTGGTTGAACATTATTTCATATTAATGAGTTCGGTTCTCAACGAGTACCTTAAAACATTGACCTTGTGTCAAGACTAAGCGGATTATCTATCTATCTATCTATCTATCTATCTATCTATCTATCTATCTATCTATCTATGGCCTATGTATGACGATAAACTATATCCGGTAGTAAGGCCTCTGATCGGGTGATTGGAGATCTTGGGGAATGTGCCACCACATTTTAACTGCTGTTGCTCCCAGATCCATTCTGACCTGGGGTGGTAGCTATGTGCAAACAGTGAACACTAAAACAAAAATCAACAGTACATTTTTATAATAAAATGAGAATGAATAAATTCGTATTACAAAAAGAAATTTAATGCAACACTTAAAAATATAAAAATACATTTATAGTAAAATTACCAACATTTTACCAATAACATTTTATTATCTACAAACTGTATATGTAAAACACCTACCTTTAGTCTACAGGCATAAAATTATGAACAAAATATCTGTAGTTGAAAAAATAAAATTACATACAAAATACTTACATTTCAGCATTAAATAACCCACACAGATCTTGATATGCGGCTAAACAAAATCAACCAAATCTATCTATCTATCTATCTATCTATCTATCTATCTATCTATCTATCTATCTATCTATCTATTTATCTCAGTTTATTCAACTATCTATCTATCTATCTATCTATCTATCTATCTATCTTTATTTTCTATCTATCTATCTATCTATTTCAATCTTTTCATGATCTATCTATCTATCTATCTATCTATCTATCTATCTATCTATCTATCTATCTTAGTTTGTTCATCTATCTATCTATCTATCTATCTATCTATCTATCTATCTATCTATCTATCTATTTCAGTCTGTTCATGATCTATCTATCTATCTATCTATCTATCTATCTATCTATCTATTTCAGTCTTTTCATGATCTATCTATCTATCTATCTATCTATCTATCTATCTATCTATCTGGATGTGTGTGTGTGTGTGTGTGTGTGTGTGTGTGTGTGTGTGTGTGTGTGTGTGTGTGTGTTCATTCTGACGAACCCTATTTCTCCGAAACGTTTGGTTCGATTTCAACCAAAATTGGGTCACTTCTCGATTATGACATGAACTTTTGATGCATGCAAAATTTTTTCGAATCGACTTACAGGTTACAGTAGAAATCTCCGAAAAGTTTAGAATTTACGAACTCTTCACCTCCGAGACACCTTATGCAAATTCAACCAAAATCGGGTAACATGTAAATCAAGATCCGAACCTTTGGTGTACACTAAAATGTTTCAAATAAATATACAGGGTTCGTAAAAATTCAACGGCAAACATAATTTCAGGAGGTCTTTGCGCACTTTCTTTTGCATTTCTCTAAGTCGTTTCACTCAAACTCAACCAAAATGGAGTCACTGGTAGATCAAGTTTTGATGCCTTGATATGCGAACAAAAATTTTGATTGACACACAGGTTGTGGCAGAAATTAATACAAAATGTTGCTTTTTGTGTTCGTTTATTTTTCCGAAACGCTTAGTTCTCAATGTATTTAATTCAGGGGTGCATTTGTTGAAAAATAAAACCTTGCTGTGTAAAATATATGCATTTTTCGTCATGAGGTTCCCAAATTATTGCCGTACCTACCTATACATCACTAAGTCAAGTACATTGAAAAAGAATGAGATTATGCTTAAAAGCATTAGTTGTGTAAAATAAATGTTTTTTTTTTTCGTTTTTTGATTTTTGGTTTTTCCATTAGGTCACGAAATGTTTTCTGGTTGTCTACCCAATTTAAAATGAGGCTCGAGGATTGTCTGTCGTATTTTGGTAAAAAATGGCAGGCGGTAAAATTATATTTGTTTTTGTTTTTTTATTTCAGATATAGACGAATGTCGAGTGAGCAATGGAAACTGCAGTCAGGTGTGTGTTAACACACCTGGAACTCACTATTGCCAATGTCGCACTGGATATCATTTACTACCCGACATGAAAACGTGCGAAGGTCAGTAAATATGGGTTTTATATATATATATATATATATATATATATATATATATATATAATTAGTTACTTTTGGAACGTAATTAAATTAGACCAGTTCCCAGTTGCACTAAAATGTGTTCAATACATTTATATTGTAGAGCTTTCAAATATTTTTCATTTGAAAGTGAGTTATTTCCACAACACGGTTTCAACCTTCAGGCTACTGATAATAGATGATTTTCCGTTTTTCACAAGTACAAACAGGGACATTTAAACATACTGGAATTTTAAACAACCGAAAATTTTCAAAATTAGAGAGGAGTTACTTAAGGATCTTAAATACTTTCATCCAAGTTGGTATGAACCTAATATGTATTTATGTAGGTATCTCCACAAAATCGCTGAAAAAACAGTATAGTCAGAAGGGAAAAGGTCCCAAATTAAATAAAACAAAGTTCTCTGGGAAAAAGTTTATATTACCATTAAGAGGATAGAACAACTTTGATTTTTAAATATTTTTAAAATTTTTTAATTATTTCTAACACGTTCGAAATTGTTGTAACAATGTTGTAGAAAGTCTTTTTTTTATTACGTAAGCGCGATATCCAAATTGCCGCTATTTTATTAAGTGAACAAACGTAATTGTTACGCATGCTTTTTGTGAAAGACACATTAATTTGGAAATTCTTGCATAAATCAAATAATGGTTGGATTTTGATGAAAACTTCAGAACTTATTCATAATTAAGCGAAATCAATGTTGAAATAATTATTTTGTATAAAATATTGGTAAAATTATTTTTTTACATATGTTACACCCCACCAATTAATTTCCACAAATGCTTAAAAATGCGAATTTTGTCCACAATAAACCTAATATAATTAAATTCAGGAGTCATTTGGGAATGCTAATCAACAGCTTTTTTTTCTCCAATAGAGCCCCTTTTCTAAAAAATTGGTCCGAATTGCGAAAAACGCAATAATTATGCTAATTTCTATGTGGATAGACTTCTGATTGCTTTTATGAACAATATAAATTAAACGCATCATAGTCTGAAAAGAAAAAAAATTCCAATGAATAATGCATTTTTACAAGAATTATTTTAATTTTTTTTTTTTTTTAATTATATTTAAAAATTATTTATAAAAAGTTTAAAATTATTGTTAAATTTCTTCCTCAACGTGTCCGGCTAGGTTATGTAATTAATGCATGAAGACTACAATTACTAATCGAAAATGTAAAAGCTTAATACAAATGATTGAACCATTGGATTTTTAAAATAATTAAAACATTTTAATTGTGTGCATTTTTACGGTTGGCCGTACGTGATATTTATCATTACAAAGTTACGTGATTAAAGGGTTGTCTTCCCTTACATAAAAAAATTACATTCGTATAATTTTGTCGCCTCCGGCCTCCCTACTTTACGCTTGTTTATAACTTCCGGTTGTCATTATGTCACTCGGCACTTGAGATAGCCGGTGTATATCGGATTACCTTAGCTAATAAAATGCTATAGCAAATATTTCAGAGAGTAAGCAAGTACTTTTGTTTGAAAACAGATAAAGGTAAGTTTTAACTTAAAAAATTGACTTCAATAACGTGTCAGCGACGTATATTTTATTTTTGCCAGATTTTTAAAACAGGAATGTGGCTACTGTTTAAAAATCTGTCATCAAGCAATAAAATGGCGGTACTTTTAAATTTTTTTTTTTTAATCTGAAATATTTTAGATTCCAATCAATATAATTTCGCTTTAAAATACGCCAGTGTATTTTGTTTACTGGAATTACTAAATTTAATCTCTTGACTTTCAATTAAAACTAATTTTAAACCTAAAATATAACTTATTTATTTTAAAAATTTCATTTTCAAATCAGGTATCGAAAATTTATACTGAAAAGTGGAGGTACCTATATTTATGGATGTGATTACATCTGGACATTACTTCTTATCTTTTATTCAATAATTTTTTTTTTGTTCTGGAAATACTGTTGTATGGATTTGCTTTTTTACTATACTCCATGTTAAATCAGAGTCTTTTCCATTTTTCAGTTATAATTTGCACGTGTTGTACCAGTTTGGTACAATTATAAGGTTTCCAGTTTAAATGTATTGGGCATTTGTTTTTGTCCCTACGGTTACATTATTTATGTGTGATGTTATGTTGCATGTTATTACTTAAGTTTCTGGCGTTTTGTTTGTTATGGAATTTTCTAAATCACTAATTCAGCTATAATTTAATTTGATTGAATTCCTGTTGAAAATTTTATTTAATTCAGAATTTTTGGGGGAATGTTAATTTAAAAAAATATTTGCTCTATTTTGGATTTTACTTCCGAGTTAAACGGTGGATTGAACCAAATAATGTTTTGATTTCTATTATTAATTTTCGTTGTTTGTTTGTTTGTATTCTAATTTGTTCTTATGACCAGATTCCCTGAAGGCACTTTCATAATGTTTTTTTCTTTTCATCAAAGATTGTTTAGTGGGAATTTTTGAAAGTCTGTGTTCTGTTCCCTTAGAGATTTGTTTTATTATGCTGGTTGAATGGTTAGATCTTGAATATAAATTTAAATAAAAATTATATATCCTTATCCTATATATATATATATATATATATATATATATATATATATATATATTATTTAAATACTTTAATCCAAGCGGAAAAAGCAGGAAGGTAAATTCCAAAACCCAATCCTAATTAATATTAAATGTTAAATTTTAATATTAAAAAATGATACAGGAGGAGAGCTCCATGTAATAAAAATTACAGAGCAAATATAAATTAAATTAAATTTTTTCAAAGATGTTGAATGCACATTTCGATATGAAATCCTCGAAGGGGATAACACATCACCTCATCATCCATTAGGAAAAAGAGGAAGAGAGGGGAAAAAGAAAAAAAATTTCTTTTTTTCTTTTCTTTTCCCCCCTCTCTTCCTTTTTCTCTTTTACCTTCCACCTCCTTTCCGTTTTGTTTAACCTAATATCAATTCAACACGCCGTCTGTTCAGTTTACTTTACTGTCCTCTTCCCCTTTTTGTGAACCCAGACGATACCCTTTTTCCCCTTTTTTTATTTTTATATTTTTTATTTTTTACAATTCTATCTATGAGTTGAATAGAGAAAATAGACATAATTTACTTCAAATTATCTCCAGTTTCATGATAGCATTTGTTGCTGAGGTGATGTGTTATCCCCTTCGAGGATTTCATATCGAAATATGCATTCAACATCTTTGAAAAAAATTTAAAAAATTTAATTTAATTTATATATATTTTTTTTTTCGACATTGAAAGAACAATGTCTCATTAGGTAGTTATCCTCTTTCTACCGAGCGCCCATAGCTCAGGGGTAGAATCGCCGACTGACGCCAATTCAGTCGGGTTTCAATCCTGGGTAAAAAGCAATCAGATGTCTAACCGTACTGATGAGCTGTGATACAGCGAAATATATATATATATATATATATATATATATATATATATATAGGGAGTGGAAAAAATAATGGAAACACCTAGTAACATAATAGCATAATTTGGAAAGTTTGATTAAACTGTCAAAAGCTTGTCTATTTTTATGTTCGTTGATTTAATATTAGCACTTCATTTTCTTTTTCTTTTTTTCTTTTTTTTACAGATATTTATTTAAGTAAGTTTATTAAAATCAACAGTCGGGACTATTTAAGAATTTTAAGTGACCAACTTCATCCTATAGGCCAATAACTGTTTATGGAGGGTAATGTCATCTTTCATGATAATAATGTACCCATTCATACTGCTAAGGTTGCAGCTGAATGGCACTAGGAACATTCTAGTAAAATATCTTATCTGGCTACCACAGTCCAAGGTCTCAACATCATTGAACATTTATGGTTCATTTTAGAAAAACAATTGAGGAGTCGATATTCTCCACCATCATCATTGAAAGAAGTGGAGACTGTTTTAGCTAAAATATGGATAAAAATTCCTCTGGAAAGAATTCAAACTTTCTACTATTCGACCCCACGCAGTATTACGTTGTAATTATTACTAAAGGCAGTCCTACCACGTATAGAAATAAATATGTTCGAAATTTCAAGGTGTTTCCATTATTTTGTCTACTCTCTGTACGTATTGTGTTTCGCAAAACAAAAAATAAGTAAAAGAACAACCAGTTTATTTCTGGAAACTAATACTTTTAATGCGAGAGTGATTTGTAATTAAATTGCTCAGTATCAGGCGATAGAGCATTAACAGCATCAAATAAAATTTAGTGTTCACCTTATCTGTCTCTATTCTGAGTTTCGCGGGTATAGTGTTCCCGATTATATAAAAATTATGTAATGCACAGAATCGAACAATTTCAAATTAGTTTACGTCATACACTGACATCTTTAAGAAAAAGCACATTTAAAATAAGTTGACGACAAAAGATAACGTTTTTAAGGGAAATTTAATTGATGCCTTTTGGGAAAAATATTTCTGTAAATAAATTTTAATATCAAGCCTTCTGACAAAAATCCATGGATGGCAATAGATCAGCATGTGCTGCCGTACTTAGTAAAATCATATACCAAAAAGCCCTTCCTATGGAAAGTTCCATTTTTACAGCAGAAGTCTGTGCAATTGAACTTGCTCTCAACATAATTTCCAACGACAAACACAATAAATTTATCATATTTTCAAGATTCACTCTCGGTATTAACATCAGTGAAAAACAAACGACTAGAAAACCCATTAATAGTTAAATTGCTGAGTAGACTAGACTCTATGTCTAGTCACAAAGATATAATTATGTGCTGGATACCTAGACACATCGGAGTGCATGAAAATGAAAGAGCTGATTCGGCGGCAAAATCGGCCTTAGATCTCAGTCCGGACAATATCAGTATTCCATATACGGACTTGAAACCTCAAATATATAAATTCTTTCTGACAAAATGTCAACAACGTTGGAACAGCAACACTAACAACAAACTCTTCCAAATAAAGCCTACACTGGGAGAATGGAGATCAGCCTTCAGAAAATCAAGGAAAGAACAAGTCATTATATCACGTTTGCGTATTGGCCACTCAAAACTCATTCATTCTTTTATACTCACGCAGGAACAACCACCACAGTGTTTGACATGTCAAACACCTCACACGATCAAACATATTCTAATGGAATGTGGTACGCTAGCTAGAACCAGAGAGCGGTATTTTAAAATAGATAATATGAGAAATTTGTTTGAGAAGGTGGACATGGGTGATGTTCTCTCTTTCTTGAGAGAGACAGGATTATATCTAAAAATATAATACCTCGTCATAACATCGCCCGGTTCACACTCCACCCACGTCTATTGAACAGGTGAAGAGGCTCATCCCTTGTTTCCTGTTTAGGATGCGGTTTCCGGTTTTCTCTTTTCCAATCTTCTTTTCACTCTTCTTTTCTTTATTTTTTTTCAATTGGAGTAGATAGACTAAACTATCGCCCGGTTCACACTCCACCCACGTCTATTGAACAGATGAAGAGGCTCATCCCTTGTTTCCTGCTTAGGATGCGGTTTCCGGTTTTCTCTTTTCCAGTCTTTTTACTCTTATGTAGCCCCCTGCGCATCAGTGGCGTTATCGCCTTGCTTAGGGTGATATGATTAAAAAAAAAATTGATAGCATATTGACAAAACTTAATTTTATTTGTTGCTATCAATGTTCTATCACAGCTACAGTGAAGACGACTGAAACGTGAAGCGGAAGAATTCATTATCTGTCAATTCTCTGGGAAGTTTTATTTTTTCCCATCCTTTCTTTCTGGTTGTATTATTCCCGCTGTTTGTCGTCCTTATTTCACTATTTTCCGTAGTTTTCTTTTAATATAACATTTTCTTCAGTTCACTTTGCGTATTTTTCAAATTCCATTTTTGTGGGAAATGATTTAACAGAGGACGGAAAATATGATACAGAAATCCGGAGGCGTATTATGATGGCCAAGGAGGCATTCTAAAAGCTATGTAGAGTACGACAAAATAAAAAACAAATTCGCTAAAAGTAGAAAAGAGCACTGAACTGTTACGTGATATCAGTCTTGTAATTCAGTGAATGCTGGACAATCTCCTTAAAGATGAACAAGAGATTTGAAGTAACAGAAATGTGGTTCTACAGATGGATGCTGAGTTTGACATGAACCGAATATGTGAGCAACGACAACGTTTTAGAGAAAGGAAAAAGGAAACTAATACTTAACAGCAGGAATAGAAAATTGAGGTTTCCAGGGCACATAATGAGGAAGGGGGGCTTGGAAATGTTGATATTCAAGGGAGAGATTAAGGGCAAAAGGCACAGGGGAAAACAGCACATAGCATAGTGAGTAAATGGATGACGGAACAGAGCTTAGGAGATGTAACAGAAAGACAAAGTTTATTAAGTACTATTAGGGACAGGAAGTTATGGAAATCCATGGTCGCCTGCATCCTGAAGGGACACGATACATAAAGAAGAAAAGTAATGTCCAAGCTGAATTTTCTGTATCTTATATTTTATGCTTATTTTTTATTTTTACAAATAGCCTGTTGTTTTCATCTATGGATGTCGAGCCGTGTGCATAGCCATTAATTTCTTGGTCTGTTGCTATTTGAGACCTCATTTTGTACAGCCTAGGAAAGATCCCGAATACCTCACTTAGGTGTCCATTTTTTCTTATGATTACATTTGCTTTTATTTTATTTTTCACAGACATTGATGAATGCAAGGTAAACAACGGCAATTGTTCCCATAGCTGCAAGAACACTGAAGGTTCCTCTCTCTGCGAATGTCGACAGGGATATAAATTAGCTGATGATGGAACCAATTGCTTAGGTAAGTAAATAAAAGACTTTCCGTGTTTATCAAAGAAGTGCTTTAATTGAGCTGATTTCTACCAAAATTTACCTTGTACTGATTAACAGATAACTTTTGATTCTAATTTTGGGCCCAGTTGTGAAAGGATGGCGCTAAATTCAGACGAAAAATGTTAACAGTCAAAGTACTCTTAGATTTTAAAAATCAACTCTCTAATAAAACGGTTAAAGCAAAGAAGATATTTAAATTTTTATAATATAGATATCTATATTATAAATATCTATATTATAGATATCTATAATTTGACATCTATATGTAATCTTAGATTGATATAATGTACATCTATGACAAGCTTATATTCGTAAATAGCCTCATCAGACCAAGACATACATATGGATGTCATACATGGCGCGAAAACCATTCACAAATAACTAAACTATCAGCTCTATACGACCGCTTTCTAAGAACAATGGAAAAATAGCTTTGAGAGAGTGGAGACTAAGAGTTTTGGCAAAGGCTATTCTTCTTTTAACATTGGGAACTTGCGCTACAGAATTACAAAAATGAACTGAGCTAAATAACAGGAATCGCATCAATGGAGGACTACCAACAGCACAATTAAAATGCATGGCACATGTAATAGATAGAGAAAATAATGACATATCAAGATGTTAACATTTTACACGACTTTAATTAAAATATTAAGAAAGAAACCCCCATTAAGAATTGAAATGAACTATAATTGCGACTGGGTCTAAGAAGAGAAAATAATGACATATCAAGATGTTGAGAAAATTGTCATACATCTCAAACGACAATAGTACTGGCTGCTCGGTCAATGAATACCAAATGTTTTTGATTATATCGAAACAGCTAATATTACTATAACCATTATATTAATTGTACAATTACTATAAATGTTATATTTACTGGGGATACGTGTATGAATAGACATGACTGTCCTTTTTTTTTTAAACGTTGAAATTTATATCTACCGATCTAAAGATAGAAAGTTTTATTAAATAAAATGTACTTCCGGAAAGGAATCGAAACTCTATTCTTTCGCCTTAACTTTTCCGTGTAATTGTTGAATTGGTGTCAAACCATTAATGGTTTTCCTTGTACTCGAGGAAGAAATGTTTCATTTTTTATGGTTTTCATGTAGACGTGAATGAATGTCATGACGAGAACGGTCGCTGTTCCCAGTTGTGTATCAACACCATTGGTTCCTATAATTGTAGCTGTCGAAGTGGATATGAATTGATGCCAGACAAACGAAACTGTTCAGGTATGTCATAAGACTGGGTGATTTAAACCTAATACTATGAACCACACACACACACACACACACACACACACACACACACACACACACACACACACACATTTTTATTTCTTTTTGTGACGTAAATTTCTTAATTCTTAACCGTCATTTTTTTATTTCTTTTGAAATATGTGTTAGTTGCTGATGAGATGTGAAATCTCTCTTAGGGATTTCATGTTGAAATGACCATTCAACAGTTTTGAACATTGAAAATTTATTTTATTTTATAATTAGCTCTGTAATTTTAATTACATTGAGCTCTCCACCTGTATCATTTTTTAATATTAATTAGGATCAGGTTTTTAGGATTTACATTCCTACTTTTCCGTTTGGATTAAAGTTATTATATATATATATAATGTGGAAAGTTTGTCACTTAGCTGAGCAGTGTTAGTTCAGTCTTGCCGACTTCGAAATTTCATCTAATTACTATTATTTTACTTTTAAGTTTTTTTTCTCTTGTTGCTTTCTAATTTTTCGTCTCTGTTTGAAGTTTGATATAATTCGATATGTTTTTATGTGAGTGATTCTTTTTGCTTGATGAATTTTGTAGGATTTTCAGGTGATTAATTGGTTTAAACAAAAACAAACACGCATACACACACGAACACAAACACTTTATCATGGCCCTTAAAAATTAAGTCGGCATATATACTAACACAGTAAAAAAGGTCGACCTGACAAAATAAAAAGATGTCAACCCAAAATTAAAAAATAGTTACTTCAATATAAATCAATTCAACAAACATGCACTTAAGCACGCTAGATAGAAGTCAACACAATAAAAAGCAATTAACCACCTACAAATCCTATACCACTTAAGAAGCAAACCCTACACCAATTAAGTACGCTAAAAAGACATAAAAAGCAATTGATTAGTTACCGCTACTAAATACCAGGTGCTCTAAGCTTAGATGTGCGGGTGGCGTAGTGAATAATAGCTCAGACACTGTTAATCAGAGAGTCGAGATCTAATTCCTGTTGCGTTGATTATATTCACTTACGCGCAAATATCTTTGTGAAATATGCGAATCCGCCTCTTCTTCCCCAGTTATGAGTTAATTAGTAAGACATATTGCCAAGTCATTTTTATGTCCCTCCACAAAATAAAATTCTCTTATGAAATAAAATAGTTTCTAGCTTTAAATAATATGCAAATGGTTTATAAATTGTAAAAAATTAATAAATCAAAGAGTTTTTTTATCGATTTCAGGTATTCAAAGAGAAAATCATTCTCTCACAACAGTGTACTAACGTTTTTAGCAGTAGACTTAGCAGTTGACTCGAAACTTTTTGACAGAAAAGAATTTTGTTTCTCAGAAGCCAATAATTTTTATCATTAAGGTTCTTTATAAAGTTTTCTTATGAGAAAAATTGTTCTTCTTCCGTCTTGATGTTCTGCTTTGCCCATCTCTATAGATTTAAATCTTACTTATTGTAATGTTCTCGCTATTGATGAAACAACAAAAAGTTGCACGGGATGTGATAGATCTTCGTCAGGTGTTTGTTGTATCCTCGGGTCTTTAGAATTTGTTTCATACTACTTTTTTTTATCTCGGCTATCACAGTCTAATTAAGTCTGGAACTGACTGCAAGCAGTACATTTAAGAATCAACTGACTGGATACTTGGCAGCAGCTCATAGTACAGATTTCCTTTCAATTCCCGTTAGATGCACAGAATCACTTTCTTAGGATGAAGACCTGATTTGAATAGCGGGACTAAAGTTGGCTTATGTCGCTTACCCAAGGATATTTTTCGCTGAACATTGTTGTAAACGATCCATGTCTCATCATTTGTTACAATTTTTTTAAAAAATGTGCATTTTTATTGCATTTATATAGCAAATCAGATCATGTGGTACCCGATTTCTTAGTGATTTGAGTATCCAAGCTTCACTATATGCTCATGGATGGTGGATTTTGATAAATTTAGTGTTTCTTCCAATTATTATTATTCTTAATAAATGTCTTAATTTGGTCATCATCTGTAGTGGGGGGGGGTCTGCTTGAGCGTTCTACATCAAAAAGGCTACAATCATCAATTCTAAACTTAGCGAACCACTTCTGTGCAGTTCTGTCAGCTAAAGAGCCTTCACCAAACACAGCACATATCCTTTTGCTTGCCTGTGTGGCATTTTTGCCTTTATGGTAATAAAAAGCAATAAGCGCTGAAAATGCCTTTTATAATCTTCCATTTTCATAGGGGTGCAAAATTGACACGAACTACATAATTTTAAATTTTCTTTCTCAAGATATAGTTTGAAATATGCTCTAATCGGAAATGTAAACATATATCGATAAATTTGACGCGTTCTAACGTATTGGAACATTAGAAACTAAAAATCAATATGAACTTTCCGGATAACCTAATATTTTCTTTCTTTTCTTGGGTCTTGATTTATGAAAATAAGTTATAAATAATTAATTTTTATGTGTTGCAGACAAAGACGAATGTAAAGAGAGGAACGCCGACTGCGACCATATTTGCACCAATACGGACGGTAGTTACTACTGCTCATGTCGACCAGGATACAGCGTTTTGGATGACGGGACATCTTGTGCTGGTAAATACAAGTAATTTACATGATAACATATTTAAAACAAATATATTTAAAACAAAAAGCATTGGTTTATCTATGTATAGTTATAAAATTCTTGTCTCATTGAAGGCCCGGTTCACACTCCACCCACGTCTATTGAACAGGTTAAGAGGCTCATCCCTTGTTCCCTGTTTAGGATGTGGTTTCCGGCTTTCTCTTTTCCAATCTTTTCTCTATTACGTAGCCCCTTGCACATCAGTGGCGTTACCGCCTTGCTCGGGGTGATACGATTAAAAAAAATGTACGTAAGTCCCGTAGACTCTCGCCTAATATATTGCGTCATACAATATTATCACCTTACCTTTATGTGTCATTCTCCCTAAGCATGAAGAAACACTTACAGTACAAATTAGACTACTAGTACTATTTTAATAGAACTTAGTTATGGTTTAATTATCAGGACATTTTTGGTAAAAAAGAATTTTATTGCATTCCTGTATTCATTATTTTAGTTGTTTTTTGTTTGGGGAGGGGGGAGCAACAGCTGTGCATACAGTAAATTCCAAATAGCGACAAAGAAATCTACTGCTATCAGTGAACAATATTATATATGTTAATAGAAACAGAATTCTGGGGTTTGTTTGAAAATGAAATCCCATACTATACATACAGAAAATCAAATTGCAATATCAACAAAATACACACACACAATCAGTAGCAATATGCCTACCAGTCGAAGCAAATATTTCAGCAAAATCTGGTATTTCTACAAAACAAGCAGCAAAATATTGCGCAATTCCATCATTTTTTCCTGTGTTAATTTTTCAAGAATATTTTTATTGATATGATGTTTGTTTACTCCTAAAAGTCCTATTTTGAGAGCTAAGTTCTGTCCGTGCACTGATTCCTGGTGAATCCCACATTTTTTCGTGATCTTCATGTCCCACTCATACATGATACTGCGGTATTAATCGCAGGGTAATCTTTTACTGCATTTAAAAAGAAATCAACGTCTGATAGACCGGCAAATAAGGTATGTGTTGTTCTTTTTGTGTGTGCATTATGTTTTAGTTTTCTTTTGCTCGCTGATTTTTATTGTTGTTCTTTTTTGTAAAATGATTCTCACACCAAATGTTTTGAGTTACAATTATTTTTGTAATTTCAGACGTAAACGAATGCGCTTACAAAAATGGCGGCTGTTCTCATAAATGCTTTAATACAATTGGATCTTTCAAGTGCACTTGTAAGGAAGGATTCTATCTTCTCGAAGATAAAAAAACTTGTTCAGGTGAGTATGTCACAAAAGAAACAAAGAGAGAATTCAGCTGATTTTTAAGAAATCTCTTTAAAATAAAAATGAGTAAGAGAGAATGACTTCAAAATTTATTTTAAAATCATTCAATTTTCTTTTTTTAAATTCACGAATTCTGGTGTGATAATAAGAGTATCTTATCAATAAAATATATTTTTATAGATAATTTTGGTTTGATGAGAAATCGTTTTCAGAATTAAGATGCAGTGATAGAAACAAATAAGTCACTAAGGAACTTTTAACATTTAGTACTAGACTATGTATGAATATGAAACCATAATAATTAATAATAAAAGATAAATTAAAAGTTATGTAATACAGTTACTTTGAAATATAGATAAGAATGATAATAAATAAAGAAAAAGTGAGATTATAAAAACTTAGTTACACAAATATTAAAACTCCAATCATGCACTGAAACTGGTGTTTTTCCGCCAATTGAAACAGAAATTGTATCTCTTTTCATATTCGTGTGGCTATTATACGCCGATGGCTTAGGGAGTAGAGACTCCGACTGACACCAAATCGGTTGAATTTCGATCTCGGCCAGAAGCAAGTGGATATGTCATATGTCTAGCCACACTGATGAGCCGTGATACAGCGTAACGGGATTGTATGTGGATGACTAATATATATATATATATATATATATATATATATATATATATATTAGTCATCCATTAGTCATATATATATATATATATATATATATAGAGAGAGAGAGAGAGAGAGAGAGAGCCAGGAATAAGCGTAGTTTAAATGACACATTTACTAAAAAATACAAAAAAACAAAAAAAACAACCGGTTTTGCCCCAAACCTTATCAAGTTTATTTCTGGAAATAAGAGACGCGTAAAATAAAAGATGATTAATGGGAGAGAGAAAAAATGTTCAAAGAAAACTAAAGTCCAATAACATTCAAACCCAGCAAGTAATACCTCTGTTTGCGGGATTTGATGCATGAGGACTCTAGAACTTTTAAATTATATACAGAGTGGGACCTTGGTAAAATAGAGAAATGGTTCCCACTCAATCCAAAAACACAATTCTGCTATTTATAACATGAGCAATGGACGACCCGGATGTATTAACTAGTTGGCCACTGTAGTAGCCGGATTCAAAATTCTAGCAGGTAAATACTGTTTTATTCTCAAATCCAAACGCTGAGACATCCTCCCTATGTAGTCGTGTCCACAACTACATTAATATTTGTAAATTACAGAATTAACATGATGAGAGTTGAGGACATCCTTACGAATGGAAAAAAGAATTGGTCGAGTACTTAATATTACTCGAACATTAGCAGAAAAATAGCATTTGCTAATAGAACGCAAAACGCGCCTAGCTAAAGACTTGCCCTTTGAACCAATAAAGGGAAGACGCAAATAAACCGAACATTTTTAACAACATGCGGCTTAACCTTATAAAAATTATTGATGACATCACGAATAACAGAATCCAAAACGTCCAAAGGATATCCATTTTTAGAAAGTGTCATCTAAATAAAATCCGTTTCACAGCAGAGGAAGGAATCGGAACAAATCTTAAGAGACCTGTAAGTCAGGGTCTTAAATTTATTTTACGTTGTCGTGGACAAAAAGAGCCCCAACTTGTATAAAGTCCCGAAAAGTTAGTCTTCCTAAATACAGAAGTCAAAAACCCGTCATTATTCCTATGGACCAGAACATCCAAAAAGGAAAGACAGCAATTAGACTCCTTTTCTACGGTAAACTTAAGAGAAGGGTGGACAGAGTTTAATAATGTGAGAAATAAATCAGCTTCACCCTCATTATTAAAGAGGCAGAAGATATCATCCACATAACGATGATACATTAACGGACGATCAACACGAGAGAATAATGAAGCTTCGTGAAAACCGGCAAAAATATTAGCTAGGGAAGGACCCAAAGGCGAACCCATCGCTACACCGTCAATCTGTCAATAAATAATATTATTAAAGCTAAATTCGACAGATGAGGTGGCGAACTTCATAAAATCAACAAATACACTATCTTATCCCCAGAAATGAATAAGATCAACAAATACACTCTCTTATTCCCAGAAATAAATCAACAAATACACTCTCTTATTCCCAGAAATAAACTTGATAAGGTATGGAATGAAACCGGTTTTTTTTATAGTTTTTAGCAAAAATGCCATTTAAACTACGCTTATTCCTGGCTATTATAAAATTTTGTACGACAAAGAATTTGTTCATTCATATATATATATATATATATATATATATATATATATATATATATTGTGTGTATTTTGGCAGCATTTTTTCATTAATGCAGGTTTCATTGAATAATATAGACACGTTTTGTCTATTAATTTTGTGTAGGATCCGTTCATACCGTCTGATATACTTGATGGTGATGTCGTTAAAAGACAACAAAAAATCACAGTATTTGTTGAATTTTTTATCGGGTCTAAGCTTTCGGCTCACATAAGCCATTATCAAAGAGTAAATAATAACACACAGTAAACATAGAACATTTAAGCTATTAACAATAAAGATAATTGAATTGAAAATATAAGTCCATCCCTACCGTGGCGGATGGCCGAAGACAGTGACTTACTCGGAAGGTAGGGTGTGATAAGCTGGTTAATATGTTTAGTTAACTAGTATACAGGAGTAGGAATTTGGGATATGATAGGGCGGAGAGGATAGTTAGGTTTATGAGTTTTTATGGTTCCGTATATGTAACCAGGTTTATAGTCACCAATAATTTTAGGGAGTTTTAAGGAATTCTGATCAGCGTTGTTGGCACTAATGAGTTTAATATATATATATATATATATATATATATATATATATATATATATATATATTCATCCGCAGACAGATCTGTTTCGCTGTATCACAGCTCATCAGTACTGTTAGACATCCGATCGCCTTTAACCCAGGATTGAAACCCGACTGAATTGGCGTCAGTCGGCGATTCTACCTCTGAGTTATGGGCGCTCGGTAGAAGGAGGCAGACTTTTAGTGTTTAATGTATCATAGGCCAGTAACCAGAGTGCTCTAATTCATTGCTAAATGAGTGATACATGCAAACAATGCTGACGCATCACAGCAATGGCATAAGCTCGAAACAATTTCTTACTTTTGCAAGCATATTGCATTCCAGAATTTGTTATCATTTACTAAGCCTAACTTAGTTTGACACAAATATGAAGTACATGTTTTTCAAAGATCAATTTTGTGCTAATCCTTTTCAAATAAATATTGTGATCGCCCAGATAAAGTTCATAAAAGCACACTCAATTGCCACCCATCAGCACATCAGCCCCAGATATCAGCAAATCACCAGATATCAGTGCGAAATGCATTTTTGGCCAGAACGGCCAAAAATGCATTTCACACTGATATCTGGTGATTTTCTAAGCGTAGCTTAGATGTGGCACAAGGCTGATTTCGCACTGATATCTGTACTTAAAAATATATTAATCTCATTTTATCAGCTATCAACATAAATTCTCATTTTGTTTTTCTAATTTCTGGTTCAGGGATCGCACCATCCTCAAGCAAGAGATGGATTTGTCAAACCATTTTTTAATTCTCTATTTATTGAAATTTTAACCCTCAAACGCCATTTTTACATTTCTACTTTTGAAACGATGATTTCTGGGTTATTACCCTGTTACAATAACAAAAATAGCATCTAATGTGACTTTTGTTGGCTATGCATTTGACTGTCGTTATTATAAATAATGAGATAAAACTTATTTATGGGTAAAGGATTCACAACACTTGATGTCACCTGAACAGCGAGACCATGCTGTTACATTGCTTCGAAGTAATTGCGAGTCATAGTGAGTTAAGCCTTCAATGGACTTGTATATATATTTAAAAAAAACATTTTTTCATCCTGTAGAAGGCCTGGGGGCTACTAAAGGTAGAGAGTTGGGAGTTCACATATAAAAACTTGTGAATCCCTACAATCAGTAACCTTCTAAGCGGATTGGGTTCCCCCACTTGAAGGGCTTTCTGATAAATCCCAACTGCAAGTTTATGCGTTACTTTTATCAATGACGCACATTTGGCTGATACGAGTGTGCCTGGTATACTCATTTTATACTGGTAGTCATGAAGAAATATTGGGCTTCGTATATTTGTACACTGTCAATTTTGTTGACATTTTGCCCTTTAATTAAAGGCCAGAAAATATTTTTAGATTGCAAAAAATTATTTGGAGGGGGGTGGGAGATAATAAGGATTTAGTGATACAATTTAACCCATAGCTAGAGAGAGAAAAATGGGATTCATACTTTTCCCAATAGTATTTGCGCGTAAGTGAATATAACGAAACGAACTGAAATCGGAACTCAGCTTACCGATTAGCAGTTCCGAGCCGTTATCCATTCCTTCACCCGCTTAAATAAGCTTAAATAATGATACATCCAAGGCAACTTGAGGGTTCACATTTAAATTCTTGTGAATTCCCATAATTAGAAACATTGTGAGTGGATAAGCGAACCCAATCCGCTCAGATGATTTCTGATTGTGGTTTCTGATAAAGGCACCCAATAATAATAATATACTCGCTCAATAATAATAATAATAATAATAATAATAATAATCTCACTCTATAATGATAACTTCACGCAATAATGATAATGATAATAGTAACAATCATACTCAATAACAATAATAATCTCACTCAATAGTAATAATAATAATAATAATAATCTCCAGAATAATAATAACCATGCTCAATAATAATACTTGGTTCACCGGAGACTTCTCGCAGATTTTTAGTCGTTCATTTCCAACACATTTGAAGCAAAGTGTGACACATCAAACTTTTCGACAGATAAGTTTGATGTGTCACACTTCTTAGATTTCTGATTAGAGCACATTTCAAATTATCTCTTAGGAAAGAAAGTTTAAATTTAATTAATTCGTGTCAATTTTGCATCCCTATGAAAATGAAATATTATAAAATGTATTTTAAATACTTGATGCTTTTTATTACCATAAAGGTAAAAATGCCACGCAGGCAACAAAAAAAAAAAAAAAGATATGGCTGTCAGGCTTTACCTGACATTACTGTACGGAAGTGGTTCGTTAAGTTTAAAATTGCTCAAGCAGACTCCCCCCCACCCAATACAGACGATTGACATTGATTAAGAATAACCAACATTACACAAAGCGGAAATTGGCAGAAACATTAAATTTATCAAAATTCATCAAACATGAGCACTTAGTAATGTTTGGGTACTCAAATCTCTACGATGTTTGGGTTTTCCACATTCTATCAGTTAAAAGAATCTTTTGGATCGCATTCCTCTTTGTGATTTGCTGTATAAACGCAATAAAAATGCACAGTTTTTTTAAAGTAAATTGTTGCGGGTGATGAGAAATGGGTCGTTTAAAACAATGTTCAGTGAAAAAGATCCTCGGGTAAAAAATCCTTCACTCGTAAACATTACCCTCATCATCCTAAAGTAGAAAAAGCATAAACATTGACATTATACATTCGATTTTCTCAAAATTACTTATCTTTCTATCTATTTCTAATACAGATATCAACGAATGTTTGGCTGACAATGGAGGGTGCGAACAAATTTGTCAGAATAAAATTGGTAGTGTCACCTGCTCTTGTCGCCTGGGTTACGTCCTCCAGGTAGACAACCGCACCTGTACAGGTAAGCAACTGTTTTGACTTTTACTAACCATGTTAGATTACTCGTAACCGTTGTACGTCCATCTATACAAATGATAAAGAGTACGACACCGTCTTTTTTAAAATCTATATAATAATAATGTTGTACAAAGATTATTCTTTTAGGTGGCATGTTCTTTCAGAAAGTGTGTGATTGTGGCTTTCCACAACTTAATAAATATCCGTTAATATTACCACATCCAGCTAGAAACCACCCTGTTGTTCCTGTTAACGGGCGGTCTAGAACTGAACTATCTCAATCCCAACTGCGACTGTTAATATAAGCCTGTGACCGGAAATCACCAATGTCCAGCTTTGTTTTCCTTGTTCCAGCTGGCGAAATTTCTCATGATAAAAATATTTAGTCCGAGTCATCTTACTTTGAGAGTTAATTTGTTGATGCCGGGGGTATTGAAATTACTGACTCACCTGAAGAGATTGGCGAAATATTTTCAGTCACATAAAAAATATCCAGCTGGCTAATTGTTAACATAGTTTCTTTGTTGTTGTTTTGTTTGTTTGTTTGTTTGTTTGTTTGTTTGTTTTTTCGCACACTCTTTCTTTTTTTAAAGACAAGAATGAATGTCTTGAAGAGATCAAACTGTGTAGCCAAAACTGTATCAACTCTGTCGGTTCGTATCGATGCACATGCCAACGGGGATACTTCCTCTTGCCAGACAAGCGCACTTGCAAAGGTGAGAACTAAAATTGCTAATACTCTCAAGCCAATAATGATGTTTTAGCAAATTGTAATAACAATCTGAATATAATAATTAAAATAGCCAGCACGTGAAGATTTCAGAGCAGGCATTAAGATATCAATAACAGAATCTAAGAGTCAGATAGATAGATAGATAGATAGATAGATAGATAGATAGATAGATAGGTTCAAATTCAACCTATTTTCACAGTGACACCGTTCCGCTCCTCGGTTTACGATAAATTAATTGAATTCATTAATAAATATCGCATTTTGTATTTGTTTTAAATTCGTGACTTTAAAAAATATTACTGACACCAAGTAAATTTGAGATTTGTTTTATACTAAAACTAGCAGTATAGCCTGGCGTTGCTCGGGTGTAATGAAAGCTTTAAAACTAATCCATGGTCCTGGAGCTCAGACTCTTTGGACGTTGTCACGAAAGACTAAAAAGCAATAGTTGTTTCCAGTTAAAACGAAACTGTAGACTGAAAGAAAAACGAATGAATGTAAGTCAAATTCTGATTTCCTGGTATCGATATCAAATAAGTTTTTTTCATCGTAAACTGAATTTTGAAGGCTAAATAAGTCCTCTGAGTAAATGGTATCATGGCTGAGACTAAGAACTACAATTATACCTACTTAGAGCCAAACCCGAAGCAAAAACTAAAATAAAAGGGCTGAAAAACTGATTTTGATCAGACCCGGTAGGATATCAGGGTATCGATTTCCAATATCGGAGTCAAATAAGCCATCCAAGGATAGAACTGCAACTTTGAAACTTTTGAATATCGTTTTTTATGTCTTTGACTATGAGTGTATCAAATTTGATTAAAATCGGACCACTCCTTCTATAACCCGATTTTTTCGATTTTCGATATTTATCGGAGGTACCTGGATACAAAACCTAGCTAAGAACACTCGCAGACGCTTATAGTGCAACTGTATAAATTTTCAAGAAAATCGGTTCAGCCATTTCGGAGTCTATAGGTAACGGGGACACACACACAGACACATACACAGACATACACACACAGAGACAACGTTCCATTTATAAATAAGTTTAGATTCCAATAATGTTAAAATTTAATCTGAATTGTATTTCAGTAATTTCACTATAACGAAAATCATTTACATGAAAATCATAATTATATCAAAATAGTAAATATTTTCAATGATCAACCAAATATTGAACACTTTTAATTTATCTGAATATTCAAAATTAATGATAGAATTCTTGCGTTATTATTAGTTTTTAATTCCCTTTGTTATTATTAGTTTTTAATTCCGTTTGTTATTATTAGTTACCCTTTTATTTTAATTCCTTTGCTAGTATTATTTCCTCTGTTTACTTTAATTCCTTTTGTTAATATTAGTGCTCCTTTTTATTTTAATTCCCGTTACTTGTATTAGTGCCTTTTTTATTTTAATTCTTTTGTTATTATTATGGCTTTTTTACTTTAATTCTCTTTGCTATTATTAGTACCTTTTTAAAAAATAAATTATTATTTTAATTCGCTTTGTTATTATTAGTGCTTCTTTACTTTGTTAGTATTAACTTTGCTAGGACGAGAGATGACGTCCTAGTCATAAAACTTTGAAAACTGTTTTGTAATTTCAGTTTAAAGCATAAACCAATTAATTAATAAGCTCTTGGCACTGCACATTCACACAAATAATAATTTACTAAGCGCAGCTTAGATGTGACACACGGTCGAAAGTATGGAGCGCCCAGTGAGGATCGAACTCACTACTGAATTGCAATAGTTCTAGCGAGACAAGCTTGCTAACCATTGCACCACCTCGAGGTGCTCAACATTCACACAAATAATAAAAACAACCGAGATTTCAGAACCTCTTTATGTATTATTAAGTTATAAATAATCGTCAATTAAACTTGGAATGACAATACTTTTGCTTTAATTTCAGTCTCTAGAAATGCTTAAATCAAGTTTGCTTTAGTTTATTCTGTTTTACGACATATGAAACTCAATGGGTTATTTAATACCGGCAAGGTTTTTAGGAAAGGTTCGTATGAATACAATATGTATTCATATTTTTTTCCAAAAATGTATTGCCGGTATTTTTTTCAGAAAGGTATTGCTGGTATTTCTACTATAAGAATATATTTTCATGCTTTCATAATGTTTTGATTCTAGTTTAGGGCTTAATTATTTGCCCATAGATGGGACCCTAACAGTTGCTACCAGGGTGGGCCTGGGAACAAGAGCAAGTAAGATGTGATTTCATGTTCCTCAAGACCTTCAGATCAAAGGCCTTGCTGCCGGATATAGTTTGTACATCATATACAGGACGAGATTAAATTAGTTTTCTCTACTATCGTCATTAGCGATTGTGATTTCATAACTAGTTGAACGTAATCTTGTGCCAAATTTGACGTTGTAAAAAATGATTTATTTCACTTTACAGACGAAAACGAATGCTTAATGAACAATGGAAACTGTAGCCACATCTGTGTAAACACCGATGGTTCATACAAGTGTAAATGTCGTTCGGGTTTTAAACTCAAATCAGACAAGCAGGCATGTGGGGGTAAGTACTACATTCGAAACGCTACAACAGTGACTTTTTTTTAACTGTCACAAACAACAAAATTGAAATCTCTGGAGAAACTTTTCATTTCCTATTGACTCCTTGAATTTCCCAACGCATACGACACTGACTTTTCTGGTTTTAATCTCTGTTCTATGTTTTTATATTAGTCTAATTTATTTTTTTTCTAAATCTGTGTGTTTGGTTTCATTTATAACAGAAGGTTGCTATTGAAAAAATATCTATCTCTCATTCACGTTTTCCCCTTTATGGACATTATTATATCCATGATATAATAACACTGTACTTCACAGGCGGAACGGGATAGCTGAAAGGAAAAGGAATGACAAACATGATTTCTTCTCAAAAAAACTTTTATACCACTAAGATATACACAAGTATATATATATATATATATATATATATATATATATATATATATATATATATATATATATATTATGCATTATATATATATATATATATATAGCAGTAAAATTCCGGGAAGGACTGGTAAAATCTGGGATAAGATTGATAAATAATCCAGGAGGAACCCAGTAATATTGTTAAAATATTAAAACTGATCCAATAGAGAGCTCAATGCAAACCAATTCAATTTACAGCAGGGATACTATTTCCCCACTAAATTTTATCTGAATTTACAGATAAATAAAGAGAAATATATATATATATATATATATATATACATTCCGGGAAAATATTTGTACTGAATGAAACGAATATAAAGTAGTCTGATGAACTAAGCCAATTTTGAGCAAGTATCTAGGTACTAAATGAAGAGCTCATCCAAAGAATTACCATAAAAGTATTCATAGAAAAGACACAGAGAAGCAACCTTACGACGGTGAGAAATTGACTGAATGGTAACGGTAAATAGCAGTAGGACCATACCTTATGTGACAACAATATTCTAAGCATGGATGAATGCTCATAGTTGATGTTGTTGTGTGTTGTTTTTTATCAATTTATTATTAGTGCTTCCTTTATTATTATTCTTTTTTTGCATGTGGACGAAGATATTATATATATATATATATATATATATATATATAGGTAGGTAGGTAGGTAGGTACGGCACAAAGAGTTTATCTCTTTAATAGAGCAGATTCATGCCGACTTTGAAATTTCGTGAAGATATCGTTATGATGTTCTCACTCGTAAGTTTGTTTGTCCTGACGAGTGGTAACACATTAACAGTAGGTACCTCCAATCAATTCTTAGATACCTAAATTTAAATTGAAAATTTAAAAATAATTAATCTAACTTCAAGCTTTAAAATTAGGTCTATTTGAAAGCCAAGGGATTAAAGTTAGTAATTCCAATAATCAAAATACACTGGTGTATTTTAAACTGAAATTATATCGATTGGAATCCGAAATTTTTCAAAAAAAAAAAAACTTTAAATTTTCCGCCATTTTTTTATTTATTGACATGTTACGTCAACAGTAGCCAACTTTCTGTTTAAAAAATCTTGAAAAAAAATTATATACATCAAAGACACTTTTTTAAAGTCAATTGTTTAAATTGAACCTTACCTTAATCTGATTTCACATAATAGTAATTCCTTACTTTATGAAATTTAAGACAGAAACTTATCTTAAATACAGTAGTCCTGTCGTCAACGTAATTCGAGCTGTGATTGATTGAATATGTCAGCTACTGTTCTGTCAACACCCCAAGTATGGCGTCCGGAAGTGCCAAATTTTTATGTATCTAAAAAACCGGTTTCTATTTTTTAACTGCATAGCTAACCATAACATAATATTTTCATCAATTACATAATATTTTATACAATGTTCGTTTAGCATTATAGCTGGATGATTGAATATGCTTGCTAAATAAATAAAAATTGAAATTGCTTTTAAAATAATTTTACAATTTAATAACAAAGAATGAAATTAAAATAACCCAGTAAAGTTATGAAATATTATGCTAATTATTAATATTTTTATTATGCCTTATTCATATTAATTAGTAAGATAACTAGGTAAAAATATCTAATTTAATTTTTACATAACTGGAGATGTTATAAATAAGTATCTATATTTTTTGTACATGTCATACTGTATTTATGCAATATCATGAAGAGAAAGTAATTTCGGGAATATTTTGTGGCCCTGAGTTTTCTTAATTGGCACTCCAATCCTCCTCACTTTTTAACTGCTTTTCCAGGTACAGGTATGTAGGTATCTCCCTTAATTTGATAACTAAGGGTAAAATAATTTTATAATATGTGTCTTGTACAATCATTTACAATTTAAAAAAGAACATGAAAGTAGGAGTTAATCAATAAAAATGCATAAATTCAATAGTAGGATTAGGCTATGAAATAAAATAGAAAAAAAATGTCTTTTTCATTCAATTGAAAAAAAAATGAAACCTTTTCCAATTTGTTTTAATCTTAGCTAGGCACCATAAAATTGTAGTACATATTTGTTTTTTAAAAACATTCTGCAAACACAAATTGAAATTAAACATTTTTTTTTTAATTCCAACTTTCCTCTTGATTTTTTCCATTGTAAATGTAGGTATCTCCCTTAATTTGATAACTAAGGGTAAAAATAATTTTATAACATGTGTTTTGTACATTCATTTACAATTAAAAATAAACTTTAAAGTATTAGGTTAACATTGAAAATGCATAATTTCATTAGTAGGATTAGGCTGTGAAATAAAGAAACTAAAAAATGGCTTTTTCATTCAATTGAAAAGAAAAAATGAAACCTTTCCCAAATTGTTTTAATCTTAGCCTATCCACCATAACATTGTAGTACATATTTATTTATTAGTCACATTTTGCAAACACACATTGAAAGTAAACATTTTTATCCCTAATAATTTCTTTTATGAATCATTACCACATGCCATTGGAATGAACAGCCCAAAAAAGCAAAACAAATAAAAAAGAAGTTTTGATGTTTTTTTCTAAATTCTGTCAGGTAGATAGATTCACAATTAATATTAAAAATGATTAAACTAATAAGTTAAAAATATAAAAGTTACTTTAAATATTTAAATTCTGACTAGAAATGAGTTCTTTCTTGAGCTATTCAGAGACACGCATGAAAAGAATAGCAGTAAGGACCTTCGGGGTTTCTATACGGGAAATTTTTATGTAAGGGCGGACAACCCTTGAGTCACGTGACCTTTTACAGATTTATATCGTTTATTGCACCCGTACTTACCAAAAACGGGAAATTAACATGCAAAAATAAACAGTTTTAATTAAATTACAAAAAAAAAAGCTTCTCTTTTAGAGTAACTTTTTAAATTTTTCGATTAATAAATATATTTGCCACACATTAATTAAAAAACATTTGAGAGACCTATAAGGAGAAAATTGTAAAAGACTTATGAAACTTTTTAAATTACTTAATAAAAAATATGAAAAATAAAAACAATTCTTGTAAAAATTCATTACTAACGGAAATTTTTTTTTTTTATTCAGACGATGACACAATTTTAATTTATGTCTATAAAAGTAATTTTAAAGTTTACCCAAATAGAAATTGGCATAGTTTTATTGCATTTTTTTTTCCCTAATTCAGAGCTGATTTTCTAAAAGGTAGCTTGTTTTGAAGAAAAAAAGACAGTTGATTAGATTTCCTTAATGACTCCTGAATTTAATGAAAACTATCTATATTTTGTGACCGAGTTGCATTTTTCGACATTTCTGGAAATTAAATATTGGGGGGGGGGGGGGGGGGTAACAAATTAAAAAAAAAAATTTTACCAATACTTTTTAAAAATAATTATTTCAAAAACCATTTCAGTCATTTGTGAATAAGTCCTGAAATTTTCATCAAAATCAGACGATTATTTGAGTTTTGCAAGAATTTCCAAATTAATGTCTTTCACAGTCAAAAAATGCCTTCGCGTAATATTACGCTGTTGACGTAATAAACTCTAGCGTTAATTTACCCCTTTCACTGACGAGAAAAAAAAAAGATTTTCTACCACTAAATGAGCCTTTCAGAACCTGTTAGAACGATTTTAAAAAATTGTAAAAATAATTAAAAAATACTTTGATCTATCCTTTTTATGATAGTATAAACATTTTGCCGAGAAAACTTTATTTTTATTTAGTTTGAAGCCTTTTACTTCAGACTATGCTGATTTTCCCACGGTAAAATTGGAGGTACCTAAAACAGTGTCTTCACGATGCTTCGAAGTTGGCATGAATCTGCTCTGTTAAGAGATGAACTCTTTGTACCTATCAATGCTCTATCCACACCCCGATATGTAAAAATACATTTTATCAGTAAAACCACTGAAAAATAACCTTGGCGCTAAATACTACCACAATTAACTACTAACTTGTCGTATGCGACACCTCCTACCGCCATAAAAACTGGTCGCATGCGGCAAGTGGTCGCTCACTAAACGCTTATGGTCATGACCTACTTACGCCAGGAACATATATTCCACTCACCAGAATGTACGTATTAAAATTTTACCATGTAATCTGATAATAAATAAATGAGAACATAAGATGATTTTAAAAAATAATCTAGCTTAATTAATTTTAAATTTTTTTTAAAGATATACACCGGTCAATATAAGAGACTAAAATATTTATTCACAATAGTGTAGGTTTTTAAAAAAGTCAGTTATTGCTTTCCTTTACGTGCCTATACAAGTACTAGCCATTTCTTATAAAATATGTTACGTAGGTTGGAAAAATTCGTCACGTATATGGTTTCAATTTTTTTCTTGGAAGGGAGTGATAGTAAAAGAGAATCTGCCATAATAAATGGGAAAAAATAAGCAAAACATACAAAAACACTGACAGTGATCGTGGACGGGTAGAGAAACAGAGAGATAGAGATAGATATACTCAGAAAGAAACCGAGTAGATACATCCACAAAAATAAATAAATAAATAAATAAAGGAACGAAAGAGGTAGACATCTGAGAAAGAGACACAGATGTGATTTTCCCAATCCCTGAGTTTAACCAAGTCAGTACAGAGACTGACAAATTTCTTGAACATGTCAAATGCAATACATGTTGTACAAAACAGCCGATGTTTGACTGTGAGGTGAACTCAGGTAATGTACATTTCAACAAGTAATAACAGTTTGATATAACACTACAATAACAAACCAATGAGGAAGTATTCCTGGCTTAGATCAAAGCAAAATGAAATAGATTACTCATTTAATTTCTCCTAATTTAGAAGCTGGAAGTATCCAGCCAAAATTGATTTTTTTAAGCGGTCGCTTAATCAGTGATTTTCACTCGTTGGTATTAGTTGTTGGTCGCTTTCTGGGGTGGTCGCTCACTGGGGATCAATTAACATTAGCAAATCGTCCTTGCATAGAAAAAACGGTCGTTAATAGCAAGTGGTCGCTGACCTAGATGGTCGCATACGGCAGGTTCAACTAAACTTTTCATTTATTTATTTATTTTGGCAGATATTGACGAATGTGAAAATTCACTCCATGGCTGCAACCAACTTTGTGTGAACTCACTGGGTTCTTTCTCGTGCGCATGTCAGCCTGGTTTCTACCTCCTTCCAGACTCAAAGACTTGCCAAAGTATGTATTTATTTATTTTGTTTTATTTCATTTTATTTATTTATTGCACGGTTCCTCTCACAAGAAAATCAGCTAAGCAATAAGTAATAAACAACTAGTTGAGAATGGTGTCATCTCACGAAAAGGCGCCTAAAATCTTTCAACAAATTTATTAATGCATTAATGTTGATAAAAGTTTGTGGCTGATGTATTCGAATTAGTGTCCAGATATTGGTTGTTATAATCACAACGTTACGGTCATTTCTGAGATGGGGAAATATTTTACAATATTTTATTTATTCAAACTGGTGTCTTCATCTTGGTTGTTTTTGTCACGTTCCGATTGTTGTACCTTTCAGCCTTTTCAGCTGCCTGTCGTATTCGATTAAACATTCTTATAATTCGACAGTTTAATCCACAGAGACTGTTCTCATTCACGCTAAGGGGCGATAACTGGTATCATTTTTTTCTTGGTTAATTAGCTCCTGTAATGCCGCTGCTTCGGGTTCATGCGAACCAAACTATACAGATTGCATTGTCTTTATCCAGTAACTAAACGAGTAACCTCAGGTAATTTACATGCACTTAATGAACGCTTACACCCACCGTCTTGTTTGCCTTTCTACAGTTTATCACTTTCTCGGGATAACATTCTGTAGCAACATTCAGAAAGTGAAACTCTTCACATTATGCCACCTTCTTTCATTACCCGGTTCAGAAAGATCAAAGATCTTAAGTATTTAATTAAAATGAAAGTGGTGAATGGAATGGATGTGAAAATTGCCCCAGATTTTCCAAACACAAAGATAATATTAACTGTTGTGGGATCTGGTGTGAGACACAATAAATATGGCTGATGATTGAGGAGGCAAACCATGTTTTCAAAATGTTTCCCCCTTTAGTGTTCTTTGATGACACCAAGGTTTTGTGACGTGAGGTTTTGAATTGCTGCAGAGTTTCTGGTTTGAAGAACTCAACTCAATTGAAGTTCCATGGATTTTGTGATTTGAAACATCAATGCATCTACTCAATTTTCGGCCTGAATCAGTTTTTTGGCTGGAATTTGATTTATAGACAGAATCAGAAGTGAGGCTATGAACTTCCATGGAGTGAATTAAGGAATTCAAAATTATTTCTTCCAAATTATCATTGCTGTTTTCAAAGCTTGACAAGACGTCTTTTTAGTTTTGGGTTGATGTACGGCTTTTAAGCTAATGTATTATTATACCATTCCGTGTTCGAATTCTAGTTGAATTCGTAGGATTCACTTACACGCAAATACCCTTTGGGAAAGCTATTTATTCGTCTCTTTCCTCTATTTATTGGTTAAATAACACGACAGATTGGGTTCTATAGCCTAGGCTGGCAACCAGTCTACCGCAGATAATGTCAACATACTGCGGGAAAATTTTCTGCCTAGTCAGTTATGTCTTGAAAGAGACATAACCACCCAAGTGTGTATCACGTGTGGCAGTTAAGTGACTGACTTTAATACGAAATTTGGGAGCAAAATCATCAAATTAATAAGATTCAGGATATGTAATTAGTTTGCCTAAAAAATACCAGTGGTTAAATCCTTAGATAAATGCTTCAGACTATGAAATATAAAAAAAACATTTTCTTTAGCCATGAAATTAAATCATACATTCCAAAATATTCTATTTATCATTACGACTATATACTTCTAACATCTTTGTCTGAATTCTGAAATTTTTTTTGCTAGTTTTATTTTTATTTGTTAATTATTTGTTTTTATTTTTCATTCATTTATTTTCTCTTCAATAGGAGTAGATATGTTTGCCTATCATCTGGTTCACAGGGCACCGATCTGTTTCCGATTCCTTCTAAAGCCTTTTTCATTTTCTCTCACTCCAATTAGCTTGCGTTTTAGTGGCATTGTTGCCTTACTTTAAGCTAATTGATTAATAAAGAATATATCCAATATCTGCCCTTCAACCAGAAAACTTAGCCCCCAACAGATTCAGTTTGAAGCAACATAAGAAATTGCTCATGCAATGATATATTTTGCGTAAGAATGTATTAGTGAAGCACTCTTTTGATCTTATTTAATCTAGAAAAAAAAATCATCTATCCCCTCCGCACTGATGAAATGTGGCATAAAGTTTCAATTGGGATCAACACATAACATTGCTCATACAATGTAAGAATGTAGTACTGAACCAATCTTTTGATCTTAGGTAATCTAAAAATTGAAGATTCTTATATTAAATGCTGAAAGAAAAGGTTCTATCTTGCACAACCGTTGCAGATAGAAAGTTACACATAGAGACATTAGCTGTTGAAAAGGCATCAGATCTTGACAAGGCATCTGAAGATTGAGGTAATCAAAAGCTATGGACTCTGTATTTTTGTATTTCAGAAGAGAATAACTGTTTAGTAGACAACGGAGGGTGTCAGCACATTTGTCTTTTCGGAAACAAGACGAATTACTGCGACTGTCGAGCAGGTTATGTTATACAGAAAGACGGAAAATCTTGTAAAGGTAAGCACTGTATTCATTCCTTTTGCTTATATTCAAATATTATGCTCGAATGATAAATTACAGTCTCTCCTCACTTGACGATGTATCCGTTTCAAGCCTTCAGACTTACGAGCAACCATAAAAATTTCTTAAAATAATTAAAAAATAAAATGAGGAAATCAGACTAGTCGGTACTGAACGGTGTCTGAAAAGTTGTTCTCTCTTTCTTCAAAATGAATCAAAATAAAATAATTTAAACAGTGAAAAATAAATGAAAATTTACCTGTACTCTATGCAAATCGAACTAATGTACAGAATATGGAGCTGATTTGAGAATTTGCTTATTACATTTACTGTTCTGTACACTATTGTGGATGTGTTGTGGCGCAGTAAATATCGGCTCGAAATGAAAACTCGAGGAGCCGAGTTCGAATTCCAGTTGAATTCTTTGCATTCACTTACGCGCAAATACCCTTGGAAAAGGTATCAACTCATCTTTTCCCTCCAGTTATTGGTTAAATAATAGGATAGATTGGGTTCTATAGCTTTGTCTGGTATTCAATCTACCGCAGAAAGCAATGGCAACATACGACGGGATAATCTTCTGACCAGTCAACCATGTCTCTTTCGAGACATGATCACCCAAGCGTGTATTACGTATGGCACTTAACTGACTGACACTATTGTACTGCATAAACATTTAGAAATAAATTAGCAATGTTACAAATTATGCAAGACTGATATTAAACCTTTTGAAAGTGTCATATCCATCTTACATAAGGCTAACGCGTTTAGCCACCAGTTCATTAAATGAGTAATTATATTGTAAAATTATTGAATTTCTCTACTTATAAAATGTACACGAATTATTAACGTAGCGTGGTTATCAGTTAAAAAACTCCGAACCCATCAATAAACCTGCATAATCTGACTTTCTACTTTGATCTTTTAACAATTAGGTTTTACTACAGCTCATTTTCACTTGTTTGAGATCATCTCCAATTGTTCGTTGTCACTGGGCTTTCTGTCAACGTCACTTCCATTTTCTATATATTTCCATTTTAGGTTGTCCCAAAAGTTCGTAAACACTTGCAAAAAATTGAAATTTTACTCGCCAAGTAATCTAAGGTTACCAGAAAACACTTGCAAAAAATTGAAATTTTACTCGCAAAAACAACAAAAATTATTGCTCAAAATAAAGACCATAATTTTCCAAGATTTTCTGCCATCGATCTGCAAGCTTTCGGATCTGGTCAAAGTACCATTCAGCCGGTTTCGAATCAAAGATTCTTGACACGCTTCCTCGACTACATCAAACGAGTCGAATCGGCGGCCCTTCTGAAAGTGTTACATCGAGCGGAAAAGGCTGTAATCTGATGGAGCACAGTCAGGACTGTAGGCTGCATGTGGCAGAACCTCAACGCCGTCCAGCTCTTCAAACTTGTCTTTAGTCTTCCTGGTGGTGTGTGGCTTGGCATTGTCCTGCTGCATCAAAGCGCGCTTTCGGTTGATCAAAGCCGGGTACTTTTGCTTCAACTTTTCGTAGACCCACACAAGTTGCTGACTGTAAAGTTTGGCACTGATGGCACGACCATTTGGAACCAACTCAAAATGCCCGTTTCCTTCAAAGTTCCACCAAACGCACAAAACGACTTTCTTGCCGAATCGATCTTGTTTTGGAAGCGACGGTGTCTCGTGCCTTTTCTTAACCCATCGCTTGTCTCGATTGTACTGGACTAGATAGACCCATTTCGCAAGTGTTTACGAACTTTTGGGACAACCTAATAGTACGTGACATGCCTAGAACTGGGAATGACGTAGTCATTTCTTCCGCCAACTGCAAATTTTCTTCTGTAGAACCGTATATCGGCTGCTTCAAGTCTTTCCGTTATCTTTGATGAAATTGTCCGCCATTCGCTGCCATATTGTAGGACAGACATAGCATAACAATCCAGTACTCTCGTCTTTGTTTCCAGCGAAGTTTTCTTGTCTTTTAACACTCTACTCACATGACAGATGAATGGAAAGAGAGACAGGGGAAAACAGTTAAGATCTCATCAATTTATAGTTGAGTTAACTAGATGTAGCAGTAAATTCTATGCTAACAATTTCTTTTCTCGAACTCCCTTGCAGCTCCATGGTTTCCAATCAACTTCAATTTTAAAAATTTAAATGCAACGTCGATTATTATCTATTGTCTTCCTGATTATTCTTCTTTTATTCTCGCTCCTTAGTAATATTTCTAATTCTTCCACACAAAGTAACACCTTGTGTCTTAGTGCCTTTTGTACCGCTTACTCCGCCCCTCCTCTAATAAGTTCTCCCGTCCACTGGTAAAGCTGTTGACCCCTGAGGCGCTGCTCCTACACCTAAGCTGGCAACTGGCTGATGGCCGCGTGGTACAGGTGGATATGGGAAAGAAAACCTTCCAACTATCCTCACATAGTTTCGCTGGCAGATCATTAACTGAAGTGTGATCATCGCGGTGCCTATGTGTCTTCCTGTAGCTATATGTGAGAGTTGAATGTAGGCCGTGAACCAGTACAGTTCCGTGTCCCAATTCATCTGAGTAAAGCAGAATCGACCACTTTGTTAATGATACACTCCAACATGAACTCATGAACATCTATTTGACAATGTGTAGTAGCTGTTTATACTTTAGCTGCATCATTGCAAAGCGTTTCTTATGATAAACAGTTTACGCCATTTGGTTGCACTTCTGTATCATTTCCACTAAAGAAGGAGGGATCATATTTTATGATTTGGCTAAGGTAATAGGTTTGTCTCATGCAAGCAAGTAATTGGTCGGTAGTTTTTAGTGTTGTTCATGTTACTACTATTTGAATAAAAATAAATGGTTCCAGTTTTTAATCATGTAGGCATACTTTTAAGTTAACCATTGACTTTTTCTTTGAGCGTGTTAAATTTGGCAAGCTGATTACAGTACAAAACTTTGGACATTATCCAATCCAAGCAATTTCTAATAATGAGCTTTCTTTTTGGTTTGTGAGATGATATAAATTGTGAAACTCAGCACTGTTATCTGACGTTGAATAGCGGGAATATATTTGTTGCCATTATTGAATATGTACTTTTTTATTTTCTTTTTGTTTCTCAGATATAAACGAATGTTCCACGAATAACGGAGGTTGCAGTGACATCTGTACCAATCTTGAAGGTTCACATCAATGTCGGTGCAAAATAGGATACGTTCTTCACCCGGACAAGCAGTCTTGCATCGGTAAGCAGTAGTGAAATGGCTAGTGATTAATCACGCTAACCACTTATTATAGTGAGTAATTCAAATCTGATAAATTAAACTCTAAATCAACTATTAGTCCTCAAATAATGTTTTAGAGACGTGTATTTTATTTTTGAAAGATTTTTTTAAAAATAAAGAGTATTACACTGTGCTGAATGAAGTGTAAATATTGCTAAATTCAGCAATTTTTAAAAACTAAAAAAACCATTCCAATCAATTTAAATTAGCAAAGTATTTTGCTTACTGTAAATATTAAATTTTATAATTGATAAAATTTAATATTTCCAGTATAAAATTAAAACTAAAACTTCAGTTTCAAGAAAGATTTTTCATTTTTAAATATTCATTTTAAATCTTACGTATCGCGTTTCTTGAGCCGCACTTATATATATTCCAAACTGTTCAGTACAAGAACCACATCATATATTTTATATATTTGTCAGAATTAAAGAAAATAATTACTTTTATAAATGAATGAACGAAACTAAACAATTGTATTTGAATCTTTTTGTAACCAACGTTATATGATACTGAACAAAAGAGAAACGTAACAATTATAAATATTTATGTATTCAAATAAAAATAAGTTTTATTTGAATCTTTTTGTTTTCAGCCTGATACAATTTTGAACAAAACTTAAATTTATTAATTATAAATGTTCTTATGTTATTAAATTTAAATGAATAATTTTTATTCAGGTTCATTTGTAAACAACATATGATTCAGAAGAAAAGAGAGATATTACAATTAGAAAGAAATACTGTCATGCTTACACTAAGAAATTGATATATAATTTTGCTTTGTCTCTCGCTTAGTTAGCACGACCGTTACGCCTTGTCAATACTTCATAAATAATGGACTGTTTCGTTTTGATCACCTGGAAAAGTGGAAAATACATATCAGAGACGCTACTTGGGTTCAGTAAGTAAAGAAATAAAGACAAGCAGAAGTGTTTAATGCTTGTTTAAGTGAAATAGAAACAATTTCAAGTTTTTTTTTATTTATACTCCCTTGATTCTTAGAATAAAGACCTGCATTCATATTTATGATTGTTATTGCAATATTTTGTTAAATTTCTTAATCTCAAGTATTTAACGATGCGATTGGGGAAATTCTACGGATATTTTATTGTCGTAGAACTCGTCATGAGATTATTAACATTAAGTTAACAGTTAAGATTCATCATAAAATTTAAATAGAAAAACCGTGAAATTTTCACGGGTCTTTCTAGTCGTGTATATTGAGTAAAAACGTCAAACATTAGGCAATCTTCTGAAAATAATCAGATGAGAAAATACGGTTATTCATTTCGATATTTCAATTTGCTTTTTGCTGGATAAAATGTTGCGGGCTGCATGCGATTTGCGGATTGTAGTTTAGTATCTTCAGGCTTAGAATATGAATTCTTAATTACTAATTGTTGCTATTTTTTGCTGCTTTCTCCATTTTTTAGATAAGGACGAGTGTAGTACAAACAACGGCGGCTGTCAACATATTTGCAAAAACCAACCAGGATCTTTTAGTTGTATTTGTCGCGCTGGGTATGCCTTACTCAGTGACGGACGATCTTGTAAAGGTGAGTGATTCTTCTTCTTCTTCTTCTTCTTCTTCTTCTTCTTCTTCTTCTTCTTCTTCTTCTTCTTTGTGCTTTTCTTCTTCTTCCTTGTGTCTTTTCAAGACGTTTTATCACTTAATGAATTTTGTCTTTTTGCTATCTCTCCGAAATTTGGTCCCACCATCAGCTCAATAGGTAGGTTGTTCTTCTTGCCATCAAGAATCACATTTTTCAGGCATTCTTTCCTATGTACTAGAAATTTCAACTCTTTCTTTCTGATGTTAAGTATAAGTTTCCCATTTGTTTCTATTTTCTCTAAAACTTCCTCGTTGGTCCCTTGCTCATGGTATCCTTAGCACCCTTCTGTATAACTACATTTCAGTTGCTTTGAGTCTCTTCTTCATCTGTGAAGCGATTGTCCAGCATTAACTGCTATATAGGGTGACTAATATTACATAACAGTTCAGTACACTTTTCTTTAATTCTAGCGAAAAGTTTCTATTTCTTAATACTTTGTTTAGCTTTTTGAAGGCAGCTTTCGCTATCCCCATGTACCTTTGAATATCAGCGTCGCCCTTTTCGTTCTCTGTTAAAACCTTTCTCTGATATTTAAATTGTTGCACTTCTTTTATTTTGGTATCCTCAAATTGTAATTTGCATATTGGGCTGTTCCTTTTGCTAACAACCATGCATTCTGTCTTCTTGCTGTTGATGTTTAGTCCTTTCTTCTTGCTTTCCTTTACTTGGCCTCTTTCCTTTTGCTAACTACCATGCATTCTGTCTTCTTGCTGTTGATGTTTAGTCCTTTCTTCTTGCTTTCCTTTACTTGGCCTCTTTCCTTTTGCTAACAACCATGCATTCCGTCTTCTGTCAATTAATGTTTAGCCCTTCATTACTTTCTGAAGAAGTTATAGATTTTCGTCTACTACCAAACTCTGTAATCTGCATATTTTATGTTGCTAAGATTGTGGCTGCCAATAATGAATCCTGGTAGAATTCTAATTAGCTCAGAATCAACTCACTGCATAGGTTGAATAATACGTCCGGTGAGAAGACATATCCTTGTCTTACACCCCTTTCTATTTTTGTATATTTACTGCACTAATTTTCTATACGTATGCAGGCGGTTTGCTGCGAGTTAAAAATTAAATTTCATAAAAACTGCCACTTGGGAGAATGCCTTCTTTACAAACAAAGTTTGAACTTATTTCAGGCTATAGTAAGAAATCCTTGACATCTTTGATATATATCCTTGATATCCTTGATATCTAACAATGGGCGGATAGGCGCCTCTTTCCCCCGCGAACCACTGCTCTGTGGAACCGACTCTCAAAAGAATGTTTTCTCGAGCACTAAAATCTTTATATGTTCAAGTCTAGGGTAAACTGTTATTACCCTGTCCTATCTGTATAAAGTGTCTCATGCTGTGACCCTCTACCTCGATTGGCCATCGGGCCTTGTATAGGTGCTGAAAATCACCTACTCTGGTTCGGTGGAAGAAACGAACAAAAACAGGGGAATAAAACCGGTGGTCATTAACGAAAAAAGTTATCTCCTTTAAGTATGAAAAGTGGAATGAGGAAAGTCTATCCACGTGGATTGAATAAAGCGTTTGATTCGAAATTTTAAGAAAGTAACAAAGTACGAAAATATCTAAAATAAGCCAGAAGGTCCAATGCCCGAAACGTTGCAATATAACAGCCAGGATTAACATAATGATTCGAATAGCAAATAAGCAATAATGCAGTTTGATTAAGCAAAAGGTATAATGCATTGCTCAGTATATCATCAATTGATTAAATTTATGCACATTTTGAAAAGATTCATCTTGAAGTGAGAGATGAAAGAGGCTTGATCTGAGAGTATGCACCTTATGAAATTATAACTTTATGCGTTTGCGCGCCATAGATGGCCCAGTACAAAAAATATCTACTCAACTTTGTTAATGTATATCTAAATCTAAATATAAACTTATTTATAAATGGAACTTTGTGTGTGTGTGTGTGTGTGTGTGTGTGTGTGTGTGTGTGTGTGTGTGTGTGTGTGTCTGTGTCTGTGTGTGTGTCTCTGTGTCTGTGTGTGTCTCTGTGTGTGTGTGTTACCTATAAACTCCGAAACGGCTGAACCGATTTTCTTGAAAATTCACACAGTTGTACTATAAGCGTCTGCGAGTGTTTTTAACTAGGTTTTGTGTCGAGGTACCCCCGATAAATATCGATAATCGATAATCGAAAAAATCGGGTTATAGAAGGAGTGGTCCGATTTTAATCAAATTTGATATACTCATAAACAAAGACATAAGAAACGATATTCAGAAGTTTCAAGGTTGCAGTTCTTACAATAGTGCAGAAAATTTGATATCGATACTAGGAAATCAAAATTTGACTTACATCCATTCACTTTTCTTTCAGTCTACGGTTTCGCTTTAACTGGAAACAACTATTGCTTTTTAGTCTTTCGTGCCAACTTCCAAAGAGTCTGAGCTCCAGGACCATGGATTAGTTTTAAAGCTTTCATCACACCCGAGCAACGCCGGGCTATACTGCTTGTAATTCATATTCATATGTATTTATTAATATAATCTCCATTTACAATATTTATACTTAATATATCACATACTCGTAAGGCATAAAATGGCTTGCGACCACATAACGTTGAAACACCGGTTCCCGTACAATCACCGAAGTTAGGCAAAGTCAGTACCTAGATGAGTGACTGTTTAGGAATACCAGGAGCAGTAAGTTTGGTTGTGCCGGTGGTGTAATGGATAATGGCTCGGAAATGTTAACTGGATAGCCCAGTTCCAATTTCGTTGGGTTTGTTATATTCAACTACTAGCAAATACCATTGGGAAAATCCATTCTCTCCCAAATATAGATTAATTAATAATATTTGTATCATTAAACTATGAGTATCTAAAAAAACAAATCTTATAATCTAAATATATTTTCTGGCAGAGGGTTTATAAGCCGTAAGAAACAAATCAGACAATCATAAAATCAGTTTAGACCCAAACTAGAATAGTGGTGCCACATTTGGGATGGAGCTGACCAACCAACTCTTTCCAGCATCGACAAAGTTCAAAAGCAGTTACACGGCCTTGTGGGTGATGAATTATTTTCCATCCTACAACTTCTTTCCCTAAGAAGCAACATCGCAAACCTATTGCTTCTCTACCGCTATTTCTTCTGATGTGCTACATTCCCTAGGTTCATTAGTTCAGACCTTTATAGCTAAGAGCCGCCATACTATGTACACAAACAGGAACCATCTTCATTTTTATTATTAAGAAGGAAGTTCCATTCGAACAACCTCTTCCCAAATACCGCAGCATTATGTAACAGACTCCCGAAAGGATGCTTCCTTGACTACTAGAATCTTAACCTCTTCAAATCTAAAGTCAAGCGTTATCTATTTTAGACGTCCCCATCGTCTACAATACTTACGTTCATAAAACAACTCCATTCAATAACCCTTACTTTGTGTGTTCTTAGGCATTAAATTAGATTAATAATAGGATAAAAATAACGGTTTAATTAATGTAATATTAAGATAATAATAAGTGTTTCATTTAGCGTATGGAATCTCAAGGCAGATTTAACCATTATGGAACAGATATATTTGTTTCGTTTTTCATATTTTCAAACAATTATAATCGCGTTATATTTAGTCGAATCCAGGGTCTGTGATAGGGTAGTGTCCGAGAGTATAAAATAGGCTCTCAGGATTAAAGATAGCCCGGAGGTTCAAAGAAGATTAAGAAACTTTTAATGATCTCAGAAAATGTTTATATATTTTGAAGACACTATCTGTGTGAGCCTCACAGTTCTCAAGGCATATAAAAGTACAAGATGGCTAACGGAGAAGGGAATGCGACGCCGAAATAAACTTCGTAAAATTCCTCTGAGAGGCCCCCGTTGCCATTTCATACGCTTCGCTTCAAAGCCACATGTATGAGGGTTTCAGTAAGGCTCGAACTCACTACTTACCTATAATGTTACTTTATCTTTTTGTACTTTTTTGTGTTCTGGAGCTCGGAATGAGAAATCGGAGAACCAAGTTCGATTTTCAGCTGGATTCATTACAACTACTTAAGTGCAAATACTCTTGTGAAAGGTACGATTCCATCTCTTCAGCTGAGACAAATAGCAGGACAGACTGGGTCCTTGGTTGGTAATCAGTCTACCACAGAAAAAACTGAACCCTATATCGCAAAAATCTTCTGAATCGTCAGGAATCGAGAGAGACATGACCACCCAGGCGTGTATCACGTATGGCACAAATAAATCCCTTTTCAGAATGATTGTTCCTATCGACACATATTACTTTCTGAACGAGTCTTGTAAATTTGATGTAGAAAAAGGTAAGGTTTTGTTTTATAATTCGACTGATTTGTTCGTTGTTGTTAACATTTTGATTGTCTGTTAAAAAGGGATTCTGAATTGCTAAACAGGATACTTTTAAATTTAACAAGTTAGATCAAATATTACAGTCCCGAGGATCTCAAAATGATTATAACAACCGTATGTTGTGCTAACCTCCTTGTTTTTTAGTCCTTTTCCAAGAAATTTGAAGTCACTGAATTATCTTTTTGAATTTTCAATTATTATCCGTTACAAGTTTGTATTGTACTTTTGCATTAAAACTAAGACATCAGATCAATGTACATCTTTAGTTGAAGAAGGAAAAGGAAGTCCCGAAACATACATCAACATTCAATAATAAATATATGTTATATGGTCTTATATATTTTTAATTACTTTATGTTAAAGAACTACCCTTCAAGACACGATAGTTTATAGCTAAACTTAAAAAACAGGAACAAAAATTACAAATTGTAAAAATTAAAATTAAAACAGGCATTACTTTTTGATTCAACTAATATATATAATTATTTAATTATTTTTGGTCAGTTGTATTAAAAAGTGCTCAACACAGTTATATTGTAGAACTTTTGAATATCTTTCTTAACTCGTTTACAAATGAAATACACACACACACACACTCATATATATATATATATATATATATATATATATATATATATATATACGTATGTATGGATATATAAATATTCATATACACACTAGTGTATATGGCTATAAATACTATAAAGCATCACTCAATAAATCCTGGGCCTAACTAATAAAACAACTTTTAGGCAAAATTCGACTTTATTCATCAACATATCTAAGGTGATACACTACTTCCAATGCTTCTCTAACAATTCCATGCTTTTTGCTGAAAGATTTGTTTTTGGCCTCAAAATGCACCTCAATTTTTAATATCACATCTTCACTGGAGACAAATCTCTTTGCCTTGAGCATTCTTTTCGGGTCTGCAAACAGCCGGTAGTCACTGAGAGCCAGGTTGCGCATCCCAAGATAAGGAGGCCAAAACATTGTCTTTGATCATTTTGGACGGCTTTCACCTGCTGCTGTCCACTCAGCTGACTGCCGATTTGCTCCAGAGTGAAGTGGTGGATCCATGTTTCATCCATTGTCACACATTTATGCAAAAATTTCGTTGCGTTGAAACCGTTGCAAACAACGCTCTGAATTATTGAAGCGTTGTCGTTTTTGATCGACTGTGAGCAAACGTGTCAGCCACTTTGAACACAGCTTTCTCATTGACAAATTTTTATGCAAAATGGTGAATACACTGCCTTCTGATATGTTCAACTTCTCTAGTATATCACGCAACTTCAATTTACAAAACGAGTTGTGGATTCTTTTGGTGTTTTCCAGGACAACTGCCAATCTGGGCGACCTGAGCGTTCAGTATCATTTGTGTCTGTACGACCGCGTTTAAAGTTAGCATACCACCTCTTAACCGTTGTTTCCGACGGAACAGAGTCCAAATAACACTTATCATGCCATTGCTTTGCTTGAACAGTATTTTCCCATCAGAAAGCAATGGCGCCCTGTATATATCAGATTATTATTGAGTGGTGTGCTACATATACACACAAGTATACGCACATATATAAATATTCTTCTGGTGTTAAAACAGTGTTCAATGTAATATAACAGCGCTATTAAGTATATATTAATAAATATACATTTTATCCTACTTTTATAGCCCGACTCGGAATTTCATGCGCTATGCAAGCATCAGGTGCCTATTATGAACTGACCGTTCTGGGATTTGAATTTTTGATTCGCCCATTGTTCATGGCAGTTATATTATAGAAGAACTTTTGTGAATTTTAAATTTGACCTTGTTAACTTTATAGTCCGGTAGGGATTAGAATTCTAGAATAGGTATTATTAGAAAAGGTAGAATATTTTAGACTAGAGGGTATACGTTTTGTGCATATGAGTTACGAGGAATACTTGCTGATTTTAGTTTAGGGGAAACAAAAGAAATTAATAATAATAATAATAATAATAATAATAATAATAATAGAGTAAAAGTTTTGTATACAAAATACTCTATATTAATCCGGATCAACGTATTCTTGGAGGAGATATCAAATATGTAGTGAGTACAATAAAATCCAATTTGTGTGTGTGTGAAATTATTAAACTGTGAAAATGTTCTAATAGAAAGTTAAAGTAGTAAAGAGTTCAAAGAAATCTGAGTTCATTTGTTTCAGCGAAATGAGATTTGTGCAGAAAAAAGTTTCACTGTGTGTATCAACAAGTAGTAGTAAAGTCTTTGTTCCTCTCTTTCTGTTGTGGACGGCGAGTAGGTGCAGAGGAAGTAGGCGAGATAAGGAAAGCAGCTCGAGAGAGAAAGTGAGAGGGTGCGAATCGGGTCGCCGGGTGGGGAGGGGCTGACTATTTTCTTGTTATATTGTGTCCTCTCTGTTCTTTGCTTCCTTCGCTCTGTTTAATTCAACTTTCTTTCTCTATTTATATCAAAAAGTGATTTGACATCAGCTTATTACATTTTCTAAAGATTGTAAATCGCTTCTCTTTCATTGGTCAGAATACATTTCACACTGATTCGCTAAATTTTGTCTCGGTCTTTTCTTCATCACAGAGCCAATTCTTTTTTCTATTGGTCAGAAATAGATTTTTGCACTGGCTCACGAAATTGAGACCAGTGAAAAAAAAGAGTTATTTTTATTTCGCATTCACCACAGTCCACTACAAGAGATGTGTGAAAATAAAAACAATCAAGATGATACATAAAGATAATCATTTATATAAGCATTAAATAATTCTGTATTATACAAAATAACAATATTGTTCACATGTCTGGTACAAGGCTAATAAGAAGAGTTTATAATAGTCCTATAAAGAGAAAAAATAATTTAAATGTATGAAAGCAGTAATGACGATGTGTATGCAGAAACGGGGGTATAGTTGTCGTCGAGATGTCTTTGATGTGTCCTCATAATTAAATGTTTATTTAATTGTGTCTTCTTTGTGTCTGTATTTACGAAATGTTCTTTGAAGAAGAGGAAGGGGTAGAGAACGCAGAACGAGAGAGAGTGTGAGAGGGTTAATTAATAGAGTTCGCCTGACTTATGTCGAGGGAAACGTCAAAGGAACCTCTGAAGAGAGAGACAAAATCATGCGTACTTATAAATTTTTGAAGACAAAAGTGCATCACTTTCAAATATATTTTTCTCTTCCTTGATTGGTTAATATATGTATATTTCTTTTAGAATTGCTTTTCAATCGAAATATATGCTCAGATACTCATGCGTAGATGCTCAAATATGTCATTCTTTTGAAATCGTTGAAGAGATAACTTCCTGTTCACTACAATATATTATAATGCTGTGATGCTAATTCTTTTAATTTTTTTTAATTATATAATTTCATTTAGTTTAAACTAAAACGTAAATACAAGATTGAAAAGTAAAATCTCAGAAGATGAATTAATAGGTAGAATATTTTAGACTAGAGGGTATACGTTTTGTGTATATGAGTTACGAGGAATACTTGTTGATTTTAGTTTAGGGGAAAACAAAAGAAATTAATAATAATAATAATAATAATAATAATAATAATAAGCGCTGTTTCATAAAGCTCTTGAACAGCTGAAACAACGCTGGCAAGACAAACCTCTGCATGGCCAATATCCAGAACGTGCCAATAAATCCAATGTTGACAAAGTTAATACTCATCGATGGTTACGTGCATCTGGATTAAAGTCTGGAACTGAAGGCTTTATTCTTGCAGCACAAGACCAAAGTCTTTTCACGAGAAACTTTCAGGCAAATATTATGCATAATAATATGGATCCAAAATGCAGGTTTTGTGATAAACACCAAGAAACAATAGACCACCTAATCTCAGGCTGTTCTGTGCTTGCCCCAAATGAATATAAAAATCGCTACGATAGAGTTGGGCAATATTTACATTGGGCAATGTGCAAACATTATGGAAACAAACACTGGTATGAACATCACCCAGCACCGGTTACAGAAATAGAAGATGTAACCATTCTATGGGATTACACCATCTACACATACAGAAAAATTGAAGCAAACAGGCCAGACATTATTGTTAAAAACCAGAAGGAGAAAACTTGTCTATTAATTGATATGGCTTGTCCAGCGGATTGTAACATAGCAATCAAGGAATTTGAAAAACTGTCAAAATATAAAGACCTGGAAATTGAAATAGAAAAAATGTGGAAATTGAAAACAAGAGTTGTGCCAGTGATAGTAGGTACACTTGGAATGATAAAAAATGGAACAAAACAACACATTGAAAGAATCCCTGGAAGCCCCAGCTTAAGAGATATACAAAAAATTGTCTTATTAAGTACAGCCCACACACTAAGGAAAACTTTATCTATGTAATGCTAGGGATGATGGGGAAGATATAAAAACATGAAATGGAGTCATAACAACACGCCACGACCTGCCTTAGGTCTCCCCGCAGACTTGGTTGGTAGTGAGACCAAAGCAGAAATCGAAATATGATGAAAAATGACATAATAATAATAATAATAATAATAATAATAATAATAATAATAATAATAGAGTAAAAGTTTTGTATAAGAAGATTTTGTACAAAATACTCTATATTAATCCGGATCAACGTATTTTAGCAGGTATTTATTTTAATGTTTGTATGTAATCATCAATACATTGGCAAACAGACACATATACAGATTAATATACGCACGCATATAACAATACACAAATTTCAAAATTCTGTTTTTATCGACTTGTTAATATGTCCGTTAAATTTTAAAGCTCGATTTGGAAACAGGCTGAACCGTCACAATATTGGATACACGTAAGAGTGAATTCGTAACATGACTAGCCTTGAATGAATGAGGTCATGGTAGACACAATCATATTTCAGTGCATGAACACATAAACATAATTAGATATATACTTACGCAAATACACAAGCTAAAAACAAAAACGTATACGAGTAAAAACTCCACAGATCATCATATACAAAATAAAAATATAACCACATACATGAAAATACTTACACAAAACTTCTGGCATCAAAGTCGGTAGATACATTATACACCAATCAAATGCGTATGCATGTACGAAACGCCACACATATACATATATAAGCTAAGCTCCATGTTGTTCATATGCAATTATGTTTGTGTGAGCTCCGGTGGTCGAACGCGCGTGTGTGCGTGTCAGCGAACGTCAATGTGTGTACAAGTGTGTATCTATGTCTGCATTTGTATAAAAGACGTCACGACGACAAATTTTTCTCCCACTTCCACAAAAATACATCAATATACAAGTCTCTACATATATCCAATATTTTTTAAAAATTTCATCAGTTTGTCTGACGATCGCAAAAGCGTGAAACCTAAAATCACAAAGTTACACCTATCTAACTAAATTTATATATCTATATATATACACACACATACACATACATGTATATATATATATATATATATATACAAACATACATATATAGACACGCATACATGAACATCTAAACATATATACATACAATTATGAATATATACATATATATAAAAGCATACATACATATAAGATATATACATATATATATATACATATAAGATATATACATATAAGATATATATATATACATACAAGATATACACACATACAAGTAAATGCATGCATATACATACATATCAGCAAGTAAAGGAAATAACAATATGTCTACTAGTACAAAAGAACAGATGTACACTCATAGACATACATACACTAATACTTAGGCATTAATTTGCCTTTATTTGATGTGTGCCTTCATCTGACTCGGAAAGCTCTAACGAATTTTCCCTTGGTACACAATTCGGCACATATCAACACACTACCACCCGGCAAGCACCCAACCCAACACTGACCGCCAACCTATACAGCCATGAAGCATCCAATTTGACAGCGATTATCGTGCCAATACTCGAGAGATCCCAAACCAGCACATACCATCCGGCCAAAGCCCAACACGTTTCCCCATAGCACCGACCGCCAAACAAACATCTAATAACCATGATTCTCAAGGCCCAAGTCCCACATTGTTTCCGAACTTTTTGCAAGTCCCCGGCCCTGCGAAAACCGATGTCGGGTAGAATACCCAACAACTATACAACCCGCCGACTAATGCCGGGTCGAACACCAGGCAAATATCAGTATGATAACATATGGCGAACGACACACCCAGCAAGGATCAACTAGAACGTCCAACTCGGACAAAACCATCTATCAAAATGGCAGTTAAAGAGAGTTTCCTTAATTTCTCAATATTACAACCCGGATTTTAATGTAAATGCTGAACTATGTTTACAATGAACAGTGAGCTCATTTCTCTGGTTTAACAGTTTAACCTTGTCCCTAAATTTAATAATTTCTAATTTTTCCGTAAGACAGGAGTAACAAAGTGCACGGAGGGAGTTACAATTTCGGGCCTTTGTAAGGATTTTCCATTTACAAGTGGGTTTGTTTTTTCCTTCAAAGACCAATAGTAAGGAAGTGCTGTATTTATATGAACTATTGTTGAAAGACAATGTGTGCTGATACCAGCGAGTTTTGAATGGGTTTTTAGTAGAACCGATATAAACCTTTATAGCACTAGGATTTTCAATTGTGGAGACGGTACAAAGATAAACTATGGAGACAATTATTATGCAAAGGGCAATCTTTAGGATTTTTACAATTATTCCATTGGTATTAGTTCTTTTGTCCTTGGTGCGATCTATTTGAACATTGTAATTTACCGTATTTTTTGTATCTGTATACTTGTTGAGGACTTTGTTATGTTTTTTAATTATTTTTTCTAAATTATCCGTGCAACTATAGCTTAATTTGAGTGTATTATTACTGAATATTTTGCTAAGAGTATTAGTTTTGGGAAAGTGTATGCTGATTAGGTTTAAGAATTTTTGTCTCAATTTAGTTTTAACCATCATATTATATATATATATATATATATATATTAACGAAACTTGGTTATAAGCAACCGACAATTTGTAATGAATTATTATGAACATTATTTTTACCGATACTCGTATTTAAGTAGATATTCTGTTTTTAATTAAACAGTATTTTTATATTTATATCTACCGGCCTGATTATTTACGATAAATTTTTATTACGAAAATGTGTGCTACCCAGCAGGATTCGAACCTGCGACCCATATTACATAGGGGAAGGAGAAGAAAATAACAAACAAATAAATACAAATGCGTGGTGTCAAGTGACACTTTGTCGGAATTCAGATGCTTCTGCCTGTAGCCTTATATAAGTAGAGTCCCAGTTAGGGCGAGACAAAGAGGGGAATCCTCGGTTCAACCAGTCACGACGCTAGCAGTCGATCGACGGAAGAAGCGAAAGGATTTATGTGTCACCTACCAATTACGGATGAGAGAACCAGGCCCGAGTGAAATAAACTCCAAATTATTATGAACCGGATTCGTGTCGTCATTTCTTGCTGTGTCGTTGATTTATTTTTCCGTTTCTTTGTTTGAGTGGGCTTAGTTTAATGGCATATTCAACCTCTGTGGGCTATTTAATGCCAAAAAGTTAGTGTTTTAAGGTATTTTTTATTGTTTGGTTATAGTGAGTTCGTCATATTTTAAAAGTTTTTTTTTTATTTTAGAAAACTAAAGATGTCTTCTAGTTTCGTATTCAAAAATGTATTGTTGGTAATATTTTTCTTTCAAAAATGTTTATTTTTCTATAAACGTCTGTTTTTATGTATATATTTCTATAAAAGTCTAGTTTTATACTTTCATAGTGTTTTGACACTAGTTTAAAGGTTAAGTATTTTCCCATAGCTAACAGGTGCTACTACTCCGGGTCAGGGTGAACCTGAGAATAACAGCAATTAAGAGACGATTCCATGCTACTCACAACATCCCAATCAGAGGCCTTGCTGCCGGACACAGTTTACTGTCATACGCAGGACTTCCATCCTTTGAGAACGTGCAACGAGTCTTTCCCAGTATTTGTGCCCACCGACGCGAACGAGAAGTGAAACACAACGTTGTGATTGATTTGTCCGGTCGGCGAAAGATTAAAAGAAGAGTCCTGTCGTATGTTCATATTGCTTGCCTAAAGCAAAGCTGAGGGAAATAAAACATTTTTCATCCCTTTCACTTACGCAAACATTGAGTCCCACATTAAAAAATAAAATTGCTGGATATTATCATAGGTTAATGTTTAAATACCAAGAATCTATTAAAAATAGAAAGAAGTCGAGTTGCGTGTAATAAAGAACTTAACACAGATTTTAAAACATCTCTACATCTGACATGTTTTTTTAGATATCAACGAATGTGAAACGAATAAAGGTGGATGCAGCCAATTATGTAAGAACACAGTCGGCTCATATGTGTGCGAATGCCGCAAAGGATTTATCTTGCATCCAGATGGAAGAACGTGTATTGGTAAGTAACTGAGTATTTCTATACAAACATTTCAAATCCCCTGTTATATGACCCTCTTGTCATTTTTCTTAGGAACTACTGCACCTTTCATTGCAACGATAAATTAGTATTGACTGAAAGTGCACTGCACCAACAAAGTAACGCTTGGTTAAAAATATGGTGACAAATGTAGATAAAAGCAGCGTATTGCAGGTGAAGTTTTGTAGGAAATACCTTCACAATGCATAAACCAGTTCGTTCAAAATGTCACCGATTGAGAGTGCTCCAAAATATTTATGTGTGACTGTCAAATCTATATGGATACTTCATCCTTCAAATATAATTTTAAAAATACTCTCTAGACACCCGGTCATAATATTCATGAAAAACTATGCACAGTAAATCAGCAACTAAGGGACATACCCGACTGATTGATATAATGCAACTAACAAGCAAATATATGTTATTGAATGAGATTTTAATGTAGACATCTTGTTAAAAAAATATATATTTTTATGAAAGAAAACTTCTTCGAGTTCTAGGTCATTTAGATGAAAAACTTCAACACTTTGATGTGGTTATATGACCTTACAAGTCTTTCATCCAGATATTCGGATTCATTGGTCATATGGCATTACAAATAGAAGTCTTTATAGAAGTCTTTCATCCAGGTATTCGTATTCATTGATTGGCGCCAAAATTAAGCGAGTTGGCTGGCAAAGACAGTTGTTGTACTAGTCTGCCTCAGAGCAGTCCGTTGACTACCATTCGCTGACCTGATATGTAAACCATACCACAAAAACCCAGCAACTTTTTGCCGGTAAGACTTTGTTTTTCCTTATTTGACACTAAACACATCACTAAAATTCAAATAAAACTCTTTTTTGTTTACTATGTAACTTAGTTCATCTTCGCATCGTTCCCTGTACTTCTTTTTATCTTATTTCGTTTGTTGCAAATGTGACAATCTTAATTGACAAAAAAATGTACATGCTAACAAAGCAATTAGAATCAGAAGCCAAAAGAGTTATCAGGATATTATTATTACTATTACTATAATAATTATTATTATTGAAAACTATTTCCTATAAAATTTCTTTGGTAAATTACTTGCAAAATGCTAACAAGGCATCTGGGACAAGTATGTCAGTTAAACATCAGAAAAAAGAATTTCTTAAATCATCAGCTAGTATCTTGCCAGTATCTACGCCGACAGAGCTCTCCGTAATACATGGACAGTGCCAGTCATTTTAGTATATTACCTGCTAAGTGCTAACAAGGCACCTGGCACAAGAAATGGGTAATTGTTTCATAAAACAGTTAAACCTCCGAAAAATGAATTTCTTAAATCATCAGCCAGTATCTTGCTAGCATCTACGCCGAAAGAGCTCACGTAATACATGGATAGTGTCAGTCATTTAGTATACCACTTGATAAGTGCTAACAAGGCACCTGGTACGAGAAATAGGCAATTGTTTGATATGTCAGCTAAACCTCAGAAAAAAGAATTTTTTAAACCATCAGCCAGTATCTTGCCAGTATCTATGCCGAAAGAGCTTACCGGAGCGTGCCAATCAATACCAATTGTTGTAAGTATAGTAAAGATTTTCCAAGTCTCATGTTCAGAAATTTCAGATTTCCTTTTTTAATCAGTTCAAATGGCCCAATTATTACTGGGATGACAGTTACTCAAAGATGACACAGTTTTTTCTATTTCTATGTACATGTCTGTGTTTTTACTCACATTTCTGAATTATTCGAAAGAAAAATCGCAATCGTATTACTTTATATCGATTAGCAAAATAATATTGTTATTTTTGCGTCTAAATGTTGTTTTTCGGTGCCTAAATAGACTTTTATTGTCTCTCAATTTTAATATTAATATATAAAGTTAATTTAAAGATAGGATAATTAATAATAGGTCCCAAATTCCCAAGTTTAATTATTCCTTTTGTCGAAACGGCTGCTTTTTTTTTTTTTTTTTTTTTTTCAATCATTTCACTCCGAGCAAGGCAGAAATGCCACTGGATGGCTACATAACTGCAAAAAGATTAATTAGAAAAGAGTAAGGAGTGCAAACTAGTTAGTAAGGAGCAATAGAAAGCTGAGAATGCAGGTGTGATGACAGATACATAGGTGGAGAGAAAGGGAAGGATATTCGGGGGTGGGGAGAGAGCTAGAGTCCAGTGGTTAATAGATGAGTATTGACATTGCATTTAAATTTCTGGAGGTTGTAGCCGTCAGGAAAGCAAGAATATGGGAGCGAGTTCCACAGGCGGGAAGTGCGAGAGAAGAAGCTGCAGGAGAAGAATTGTCGTCTGCATTTGGCTAACCTGACTGTGAATGGGTGGGACCCAGTTGCCAGTCTGTTTGCACGAGTAAACACCTGTTGAGGAGGTACCAGTGACTTAAATTCGTCCGAGCAGAAGCCATGAAAGTATTTATAGAACAGACAAAGGGAGGCCACATTTCGACGGTGGGAAAGTGGCTGCAGTCGAGCCGCCAGATCAGTACCTATCACATTACAGACTCTCCTTTGGAGCCTGTCGAGAACACCGAGGAGAACGGCAGGGGCGCCTGACCATAAATGGCAGCAGTACTCCATGCACGGACGGATGGTTGACTTTTATATATGCAGGATGGATTCAGGCGGAAAAAACATCCTGGATCGACATAGTGACCCAACCTTCTTAGCAGTAGATTTAGCTATGGAGCTGGTGATTATTTTTCATTATAAGTTTGTTCAACTGAAAAACTGGTAAAAAGCGTATATTCTTGATATACTTCAAGCACAATAAAAAAAATCTATAGAAGAGAAGTCCAGATGTCATTTGGTCTAGTTCAAGTGTTGCAATTGATGGATTACCAAATATAAGTCGAGCGACCTCTGTAGGATCGAACCGTTGAAAGTAGATAGTTACACAAACACTTATAATAATAATAATAATAATAATAATAATAATAATAATAATAATAATAATAATTGAAGCAAACAGGCTAGACATTATTGTTAAAAACCAGGAGAAGAAAACTTGTCTATTAATTGATATGGCTTGTCCAGCGGATTGTAACATAGCAATCAAGGAATTTGAAAAACTGTCAAAATATAAAGACCTGGAAATTGAAATAGAAAAAATGTGGAAATTGAAAACAAGAGTTGTGCCAGTGATAGTAGGTGCACTTGGAATGATAAAAAATGGAACAAAACAACACATTGAAAGAATCCCTGGAAACCCCAGCTTAAGAGATATACAAAAAATTGTCTTATTAAGTACAGCCCACACACTAAGGAAAACTTTATCTATGTAATGCTAGAGATGATAGGGAAGATAGAAAAACATGAAATGGAGTCATAACAACACGCCACGACCTGCCTTAGGTCTCCCCGCAGACTTGGTTGGTAGTGAGACCAAAGCAGAAATCGAAATATGATGAAAAATGACATAATAATAATAATCGGTATGATAGAGTGAGCCAATATCTTCATTGTAAAATCTTAAAATTTTCCACATAAGAAACTGCAATAAACTGGTATGAAAACCACCCCCAGGCCTGGTTGCAGCGACAGGACCTGTAACTATTTTATGGAATTTTACAATACACACACACACACACACACACACACACACACACACACACACACACACACACACACAGAGAACAATCAAATCTAATCGCCCAGACATCGCGATCAAAAACCACAAGAACAGACTGTGCTTTCTTATTGACATGGCGATTCTTGCAGATTCTAATGTATTTTTGAAGATCTTTAAAAAGCTATCAAAATACATGGATCTTGAAGTGAAACATTTTAAAAAGTGGCGCATAAGGATATTATTAATTCTAGTCGTAGATGGATTGATTTGAAAAAGGTTCCGGTATACTCATTGAAAGGATTCTTGATAAATACGAAAATTTGTGCTCCCAAATACAGTTCACACATTTCGAAGAATTTTATCTATGTAAAATATGCATGATTTTAGGTTGCTTTTTGTTTTAGTTTTGTTTTTTACATAAAGGATCAGTGGAAAATGTCATTGAACCATTTCTGACCCTATATATCTGGTTATAACCGGTTAAGAAATATATATACAACAGAAATCAAAGAAATAATAATAATAATAATAATAATAATAATAATAATAATAATAATAATAATAATAAGCTCAAAGAATAAGACGCTGTGAGAAAAGAGCAAGATTTTACAGACAAAACAAGATTTTTCAGACTGATACAAAGAGATTTTACAGGGAAATAGGTAAAAAAAGAATTGAAGTGACAGTACCCCCCAGAATGGAAGAAGTCACACAGTTCTGGGAACAGATATGGGCTTGCCCTAAAGAACTTAGCAAGGAAGTACATTGGATTACGCAAGAGATAGAACGAATGAAAAATAAACCCGAACAGACATGGTCTGGAATTACAGAAGATGATGTTAAATATGCACTAAAAAAGCACACAATTGGAAATTCCCAAGTATAGATAAAATTCCTAACTTTTGGCTATATTATTTAAATGCAGCACATAAAAAACTAGCCAAAGAACTTCAAGAAATGGTTGACGATCCCACTAAAATTCCTGCATGGATGACCAAAGGAATTACATTTCTTCTACCCAAGAATGGTGACACAAACAACCCGAAAAACTACAGACCAATTACATGTCTTCCGACAACATATAAACTATTAACATCTATTTTAACAAAACAGACATATTTATTCTTAGAAAGAAATGACATGATACCGCTTGAACAAAAAGGGTGCAAACGTGGCTGTTATGGTTGTAAAGACCAATTGCTGATTAACAAAATGATCCTGCAAAACTGCTACAGTACAAAGAAAAATCTTAGTACAGCCTGGATAGATTATCGAAAGGCATTCGATAGTGTGCCACATGACTGGATTTTAAAGACTTTAAATATATACAAGATATCGCCCGTCATCATCAATTTCATCAAACAGTGCATGTCTATATGGAAAACAACCCTTTACCTCAATCATATAAATGGAACCTATAAGTCTGATGAAATAAACATCAAAAGAGGTATATTTCAAGTTGATTCTTTATCTCCCTTACTATTCTGCATATCATTAATAGCACTAACCAGTCAACTTAATAAGACAGAATGTGGTTATAAAATAGGACAAAAGAAAATAAGCCATCTATTTTACATGGATGACTTGAAGTTATATGCTAAGAATGATAATGAGCTGGAAGGTCTTCTGCAAACTGTAAAATGCTTCAGCGAAGACATTGGAATGAAATTTAATTTGAATAAATGTGCTAAAGCTACAGTTTTACGTGGATCAATACAAGAAACATCCTCAATTAGCCTAGACCCTGCTGTAACAATAAAAGAATTGAAACCAGAAGAAGCTTATAAATACCTAGGTGTAAATGAGAGCGAAAACATTCACCATAAAAAAATGAAAGAAATAGTGCATAAAGAGTACTATAGAAGGCTACGAATGATATTAAAAACTGAATTAAATTCACAGAACAGAGTTATGGCCATTAATAGCCTTGCAATCCCAGTTGTCCAATATAGCTTTAACATCTTAAACTGGACTCTAAACGACATCAGGCGAATGGATGTTAAAACAAGAAAGCTTCTTTCTAAGCATAAGATGCATCATCCAAAGGCTGATGTAGACCGTCTATACATACCCTGTAAAGAAGGTGGAAGAGGTCTTATTCAGCTGGAATTGTCATACAAGACAACAACTATTGGCTTACTAACATACATAGAAACAACAAAGGATTGGATGATACAATTAGTAAGGCAACATGAAGAAAGAAAGAAAAAATATTCAATAATAAAAGAAGGCAGTAAATTCAAACAAGATTTACAGTTAGTAGATTCTGTAGAAAAGCAGAACGGAAGCCAAGAGCCGGCTATTGCGGCAAAGAATATGAAAATGAAAGCCAAAGATAAAGCTCTTGAACAGATGAAACAGCGCTGGCAAGACAAACCTCTGCATGGCCAATATCCAGTACGTGCCAATAAATCCAATGTTGACAAAGTTAATACTCATCGATGGTTACGTGCATCTGGATTAAAGTCTGAAACTGAAGCACAAGACCAAAGTCTTTTCACGAGAAACTTTCAGGCAAATATTATGCATAATAATATGGATCCAAAATGCAGGTTTTGTGATAAACACCAAGAAACAATAGACCACCTAATCTCAGGCTGTTCTGTGCTTGCCCCAAATGAATATAAAAATCGCCACGATAAAGTTGGGCAATATTTACATTGGGCAATATGCAAACATTATGGAAAAGCTGTAGGCAAACACTGGTATGAACATCACCCAGCACCGGTTACAGAAATAGAAGATGTAACCATTCTATGGGATTACACCATCTACACATACAGAAAAATTGAAGCAAACAGGCCAGACATTATTGTTAAAAACCAGAAGGAGAAAACTTGTCTATTACTTGATATGGCTTGTCCAGCGGATTGTAACATAGCAATCAAGGAATTTGAAAAACTGTCAAAATATAAAGACCTGGAAATTGAAATAGAAAAAATGTGGAAATTGAAAACAAGAGTTGTGCCAGTGATAGTAGGTGCACTTGGAATGATAAAAAACAACACATTGAAAGAATCCCTGGAAACCCCAGCTTAAGAGATATACAAAAAATTGTCTTATTAAGTACAGCCCACACACTAAGGAAAACTTTATCTATGTAATGCTGAGGATGATAGGGAAGATAGAAAAACATGAAATGGAGCCATAACAACACGCCACTACCTGCCTTAGGTCTCCCCGCAGATTGGTTGGTAATGAGACCAAAGTAGAAATCGAAATATGATGAAAAATGATATAATAATAATAATAATAGACCATCTAATCTCGGACGACTGAGCATAAACTTCAAGAAAACTGAATGTATGAATGTATGATCATCAGCAAAAAGAAGACCACTCCAGGTCAAAGAAAAGAAAATAAAACAAGTAAAGAAACTAAAATACCTAGGGAGTGTTCTGACAGAGGATGGAAAGTGCGACATTGAGATCAGAAGACACATTGGCATGGCTAAGAACGCATTTCAAAAGCTAACCAGAGAACTAAGAGACAGGAAAATCTCATTGGAAACAAAGATAAGAGTGCTGGATTGCTCTGTGACATATGTTCTTCTGTATGGAAGTGAATGCTGAACGATCTCATCAAGGATGAAGGAGACGCTTGAGCCAGCAGAAATGTGGTTTTACAGAAGGGTGCTGAGGATACAGTGGATCGAGTACTTGAGCAACGATGAAGTGTTGGGGAGGGTGCAAACGAGAAGAAAACTCATGCTTAACATCAGAAAGAAACAGCTTAGGTTCCTGGGACACGTATTGAGAAAATTTAATACTCACAGGACGGATAGAAGGAAAGAGAGACAGAGGAAAACAGTGCAAGACATGATTGATAGGCCTGAACAAATGGATGGCGGAGTAGAGTTTGGAAGAGATACCAAGAGGAAAAATATTGAGAGAGACAAGACACAGGCATGTGGAAGTTTATGATCGACTAAGATCACGGCACAAGAAGAAGAAGAAGAAGAAGAAGAAGAAGAAGAAGAAGAAGAAGAAGAAGAGTCTCAGGGTGTTCTGTGCTTGCCTCAAATGAATATAAAAATCGTCACGATAGAGTGGGGTAATATTTATACTTGACAATTTGTAAATACTTTGGAAAATTTGTAAACAAACATTGGTATGAACATCACCCAGCACCGGTTACAGAAATAGAAGATGTCACCATTCTATGGGATTACACCATCTACACAGACAGAATAATTGAAGCAAATAGGCCGGACATTATTGTTAAAAACCAAACAGAAAAAGACTTGCTTATCAATTGATATGGCTTGTCCGGCGGATTGTAACATAGCAACGAAGGAATTCGAAAAACTCAAAATATAAACACCTGAAAATTGAAATAGAAAAAATGTGAAAATTGAAAACAAGAATCCTACCAGTAATAGTGGGTGCACTTGGAATGATAAAAAATGGAACAAAACAACACATTGAAAGAATCTCTTGAAACCCCAGCTTAAGAGATATACAAAAAATGTCTTGTTAAGTACAGCCCACACACTAAGATGAACTTTTGTCTACATAACTATTTAGCTGGTGATGTTATGGGAGATTGAAAAAACATGAAATCTAACTTTCCACGACATCTTAAGTATCTACCTCATCCCACCCTAATAACCCATTCCCCTATCCATCATTGCCTTACTTTCTATTGGTTAACCTCGTCCAACACTTTGAATTCCACAACCCTCCCCGTAATTGACTGGATATGATAAGAACTGTGTCGTTTTAAAATTTCTATTTATAACGATTCCTAACAGAAAAAATATTTCACTGTCTAATGAGGTGCTAATATGCAGTAACGAAACACATCTCTTGTGTTGCATTCAAATAGGTTTTATTAAAACACTTATAGTAAATATTACTAAATGTGTGTGTGTGTGTGTGTGTGTGTTTGTGTGTGTGTGTGTGTGTTTGTGTGTGCGTGTTCTTTTAAATCACAAAACTATTCCCATTTTAAACTGAGAAAATTTACTGTCAAGCAATTATTTGTTGATTGCTATTTTAAATGGTTTTTATGTTAATTTCTTATTTATAATATATTTAATGTTTATAAATGCTATTTAAAATGTTCTTTTTAATATTTTAATATTTTTAATAGAAACCTGAAAAAGTTAAATATTAGCATCTTCACTGTGTCTAATGTTGACATGTTCATATGTTTGATATAAGTATTTTCATCTGCTCTTGTAGATTATGATGAGTGCCAAGTAAACAATGGAGGATGCCAGCACTTATGCAACAACACAGCAGGAGGAGTTGTCTGCTCTTGTCGCACTGGATTCACCCTTCAGCCTGGAGGAAAACTTTGTGCAGGTATTTTTTTGTTTTGTTTTTGCCAATAAAAGTGTGCCGTTAAGAATAAGTCTTCTTATATATAGCCCTCACCTTTATATATCATAATCTCTTCTTTTGTGTACCGATATATTAATTGCATCGTTGAAGTATTACTTCTTTATCTTATATGAGAGTTCTGTCCTTGGTTTTTATGCATGGATATTATCCTGTATGTTCTCTTATTTTTTTATGCATATCTCTCTTATCTGTGAAACTCAATCTCTATATTTCTGCACATTTTTCGTTGGGTCATTCTTTTTTAGCCTGTCTTCATTTGTTCCTAATTTTCTTGTGCAGATTTCTATATTCCGTTCCATCTCTTAGCATTGTTTTCTGTCTCATTTGTCGAGAATCTCATTTTTGATCCATTCGTTATTCCTTCTACTTCCATTTTACTTGAGGATGATGTTGTTTGATGATGTCAGTAAAAGTTCTTTTAGTGTGTCCAATTTCATTTCCATTTTGCCACTGATTTCTTCTTTTCATACTATCCATATATTTTTCCTTCAGGTTCGGGCCGTTCAAGTCGTTCATGATCTTGCAATAAATCTTAGAATCTCTTAATTCTATCTATCTATCTATCTATCTATCTATCTATCTATCTATCTATCTATCTATCTCCACTAATTCGCTGAAAAAACAGCATAGCATAATTTTAAAAGGCTCCCAAAATTTCATCGACAAATTGTTTATACTATTATTAAGAGGAAAGACCAAAGTATTTTAAATTATTTTTTTGAAATATTTAATCCTTTCTAACACGTTCGAAATTTTGGTTAAAAATCTTGTTTGTTTGTTTGATTTTTTGTTTTTGATTTTTGCATAAAAAATAATAATATCACTGCTACTACTACTACTACTAATAATAATAATAATAATAATCAGACTCAAGATAAAATGATTATGGTCCACAAGTGTTCTACTGACAGTGCAGAGGATTCGGAAATAGTTGAATGTGTCTAATTGTGCTTAAGAAGGTGCGGTAGCTCGGAAAACCCACTCTGATCGTTCTCATAAGAAAATAACTCCCGAATTTGTTGGTGAGGACCTCAGACTCAACACAGTCTTACATCAAGGGCTTTAAAGAGGTAGTGCTACCCTAGGTCAAGAGGGTGGCTTATAGAAAATCCTATATCTGGCAACAAGACTATGAACCATGCAATACAAGCAAGAGAACCCAATCATGACTGTCAGATATTTATGAGACGACATCACCCCTTACATCTGGCCACCTAACTCCTCAGACTGCAACTCCCTTGATTATTATGTGTGGAGCACAGTTGAGTGAGAAACCGAAAAAACTCCTTGCAAAAGATGAACTAAAGGCAAGGATTTATAGCAGTATTCTCTAACGTAAACAAAGAGATCGGGCAAAAGAGATGCAGGACATTTTATGGAATTTTTTGGTAAATATATCAGTTAAAAGGAGATGTCAGTTATTTTCATTGTTGCATAATTTAGATGACAATTTATCCATCGCGCTCTGTATATCTTTTAAAATGAGATATCAATGTTATTTTCATTTTTGTGTTTTCTGTCGACAATTTATCCTTTGCGAGTTGTATTTGTAAGCAAAAGTATTGTTGCTTTCCTGTCTTTAACCCTTTTTTTTTATGTCTTTTTTTATTTTCTTGAATTTTTATTAATATTTGTTTAATTTTTCTTTCATTTTTAATCTGGTTTCATAATGACTTGAAGTAGGGAGTAGGCTGAATGTTAATTAAATTGGCTTTGCGCCAAACATAGCCGAACTCACCATGACTTGAGATTATCAAAATCATCAGAAGGTTGAAGGTTGGAAGAATATTTCGTTTGTGTGTTAAAGTGGAATTTTATTAACAGAACAGAATAACATCAATTTTTAGGAGTTAAATGTTCCGAGAGAAAATGTAGTACGTAGTTAAATGAATCCAGAGTTCTAGTTGAAACAAATGTTTTTATACATAAAAGATTAACAAGTTAGTAATAAAGTCTATGTTTCTTTCTTTTTTATGGCTGGTGAGAAAGGGAAAAGGAAGGTAATGCAAAGAAGGAAAACTGCACTTATCGACGTTAATTTTTGGGAGTCAGTTGAAGTGCCTTATTGTTGTTGCTGTTGTTATCTTTTCTTATTGCTGACAGCGAGAATGTTGAGGTCAAAGAAGGAGAGATAAAGGAAAATAGCACACGAGGAGAAGGAATGTATGTCGTCGAGGCATGTCCGTTTCAACGGATTGAAATTTCTTTCGTCACCTCTTGGCGGTGTCTGATTTCACTTCCATCTGACTTGACTTTCTTTATTTTTAGACTTTTTGGCACTGGCTCGTGAATTTTTCTCAAGTTTTGTAAATCGCTTCCTTTCATTGGTTAGAAAATTAATTTAACATAGGATCGCGAAATTTGGCTTGTCTTTTTCCTTCGGTATGAGTTAAAATTAGATTTCACACTGGAATGAAAAATTTGTAAACAGTGAAGATAATAGAGTTACTTTTAATTCCGTATTCACTACATCACTTCCCTTCCACTTGATGGAGTCTGCTTTAGTATATGAATAAGTTGTAAATTCAGTAGTAGTATGTTTTTGCTTTTCCAAATAGTAGTTTTCGTTTCGTATTGCTGTTTCCTCATCGTAGGTTGAAACGTGTTTCCATAATTGTCCATTTGGTTCTTAAACATCTTGTGTGAAAGCCATAGAAGAAGGTATGTTTAGTTTCCACGCATATCGTAGGACACAATAAAGTAACGTATGAATAATGAGATAACACATGTTGTTCAAGACGAAACAAAATAAGGAATTTCTTTACAATTGTAAACATTTGAAGTTGTCATCAGCTTTTTTCAGAAAAAGCCATTCAACATTAAAAGGGTTCGTAGAGTTCGTTGAAATTCCGCTGTTCTCATTAGAGGCGATAATGTATCGGCGTAGAATTGAACATCGGGGTTATTCAAACAAATAATAAATAGTCAGGAAAAAGAATTCAATGGTCAGACAAGAAATAGTATTCAAAAAACGTAAAACAAGTTGACAGAGTTGGTTTCACATTAAATTGTATTCAACATGGATAAAAAAGGGATCTTTTGAGGTACTTAGTGAACAGTGAAGAGAATAGTTACTTTTAATTCTGTATTCACCGCATCCTTATAACTTAATATTTGATTTCTCTTCTAAAGTTATAAATTTCTCATGGCCCATCTTTATATACATTAAATTAAAAAAATAAAAAATAAAAAAATAAAAAAATAAAAAAAAATAAAAAATACAAAAAATACAAAAAATACAAAAATACAAAAATACAAAAATACAAAAATACAAAAATAAAAAAAATACAAAAATACAAAAATACAAAAATAAAAAAATACAAAAATCAAAAAAATCAAAAAATCAAAAAATCAAAAAATCAAAAAAATAACAAATAAAAAATTAAAAAAATTAAAAAATTAAAAAATTAAAAAATTAAAAAATTAAAAAAATTAAAAAAATTAAAAAATAAAAAATAAAAAAATAAAAAAAATAAAAAAATAAAAAAATTAAAAATTAAAAAAATTAAAAAATTAAAAAATTAAAAAATTAAAAAAATTAAAAAATTAAAAAATTAAAAAATTAAAAAATTAAAAAATTAAAAAAATTAAAAAAATTAAAAAAATTAAAAAATTAAAAAATTAAAAATTAAAAAATACAAGGGCATTTACAATACTGTTGCGTACATCTACAAGGGAGTACGAAAAAGTTCTCAGTCTCTTTTCTCCAAAATGTCACCAAACATCAATGTTTTTTCGGGATGGTTTCTTGCTTGGCAGGGAAGAACTTTTCAGTAATACTTGTAATATATTACAATATATCATCCTCATCAAAAGACACTTGATTTGATTTTTAATTAAATCAAATACTTTTACTTCTTGACGTCCTTTGCTAGAGTTTTGATTTTACAGAGTTTTGATTTTTAGGTCAGTGTTTGGGTGTTCGTGTCCCTTTCGAGACATGACTGACTAGGCAGAAGATTTTTCCTGCGGTATTTCTGCGGTAGACTGGTTGCCAACCATAGAACTCAATCTGTCATGCTATTTAACCCATAGCTGAAGGGAGAAAAGATAGCCTAAGAATATTTGCATGTAAGTGAATGCAACGAATTCAATTGGAATTTGAACTTGGCTCTCCGATTTCTCGTTCTGAGCAGATATCCACTGCACCACAACTCACATTTTTTAGGTACAGAACCTAAATACAGCTTGTAAAAGCGGAGACCTGTTCAATATTAAACTTCACTTTCAAAATAAACAGCGACCAACTTTTAAATCAACTCTCATAAAAGATACATTGGTTCGTTTTCTATGACTTGTCAACATTTTTCAGATTATTCAAAACCAGAAAATATTTTTTACCTTGTAAGAATTTATTTCGGGAAGATAATAATGGTTTTAGCCTAATGCAAATCTTATTAATTAACCCATAGCTGGGGTGAAAAGAAATGGATTCGTACCTTTTGCGAGTTTATTTACGCGTAAGTGAATATAACGAACCCAACTGAAACTTGAAACAATTCCAGGACCGTTTTCTACTACACCATCCGCACATCCAAGCTTACAGCACCCGGTACTCCCAAACGTTTATCCACCTAGGTACTCACCAGGACCGACGTTGCTTACATTTGTTGATTTTAAACGGAACCGGTCTATCAACATGATGTGGCGTAAACATCTCATCAAAGAGAATCGTTGATAGATTTTAAAATGATAAATCATAAAACAGTACTACCAATAAAAATAAGTTTTAAACTTGACGTTGTTTGTAGTCTCATAAAAAAAAGAAAACGCTAGGTAATTTTAAAGAATATAAAAAGTTCTTACTCTTTGAAATTAGCCGATGTAGTCTAAGTTGGCCAAATATCTATATATCGATGTTTCTTTTTTATGAGACGACATATAAAGACTACATTTAAACTGTTTTATTCCGTTTTATTGATAGTGGATGTGCGTTGTGGAGCTGTGAATAACGGCTTCGAACAAGAAATCGGAGAGCCGAGTTCGAATTCCAGTCAAATTCATTGCATTCACTTACTTTGGGAAAGGTATTAATCTGTCGCTTCTCCTTTCAACAGGACCGATTGGGTTCTATAGCCTTGGTTAGCAACCACTCTACCGCAGGAAGTAATGGCAACCTACTGCGGGAAAATCTTCTGCCCAGTCAGTCATGTCTCAAAAGAGAGATGATCGCTTAAGCGTGTATTCTGTATAAAGCAATTAACTGACTGACTGATGATTATGTTTTATTCTCTTTGAGAAGAGATGATTGGAAAGTTGGCCACTTAAGAGGAATTATACCACTATTTTTTTTTTTACACTTAATTTTAACATGTTACCGCGTTTTAAAGCTATGTTTTCCTTTTTAAATCTTAATTTGAATATATGCTTATTAAAAGGTAGCAACACCACAGGAGTAACGGTTTTTGACCAGGAACAGAAAAATAAGAAGATAGACATTTAGACTCGTAGATATATAGAAAAGGAGACAGACAAATTAATTGAAAAAGCGATAGACAAAATGATAGACTGAGAGATGAAAAAGAAAAATAAAGCAGAAAGAGACAGCGATAAAGAAAAACAGAAATATGGTGTAGCACCCTTTATCATTTAACAGTCAGTTAGTTGAGTGTCATACGCGATACACACTTGGGCGATCATGTCTTTTTCGATCCATGATTGACTTTTATCCCGCAATACGTAGCGATTACTTTATGCAGTAGACTGGTTGTCAACCATTGCTACAGAACCCAGTCTGTCCTGCTATTCAACCCATAAATGGAGGTAGAAAAAATGGTTTAATACTTTTTCCAAGTATTTGCGCGTAAGTGTAGGCAACAAATTCAACAGGAATTTGAACTCGGCTCGTCAATTTCTTATCCAATATCCATTACACTACAAAACAGTACCTAATTTTTAATTATTTTTCTTACTAGTAGTATAGCCCGGCGTTGCTCGGGTGTAATGAAAGCTTTAAAACTAATCCATGGTCCTGGAGCTCAGACTCAGTCAAAAGAATATTTGTGAAGTTTGGTGAGAATCGGATAAAAATTGTGGATTTGTATAAAGGACATACAGACACACACACAAACATCTTACCTTTTATATATATACATATATTATCAATTTTTTGTACTAATGTAAGAACTGCGACCTTGAAACTTCTGAATATCGTTTCTTATGTCTTTGACTATGAGTGTATCAAATTTGATTAAAATCGGACCACTCCTTCTATAACCCGATTTTTTCGATTATCGATTTTCAATATTTATCGGGGATACCTCCACACAAAACCTAGCTAAAAACACTCGCAGACGCTTATAGTACAACTGTGTAAATTTTCAAGAAAATCGGTTCAGCCGTTTCGGAGTCTATAGGTAACGGACATACACACACATACAAAGTTCCATTTATAAATAAATTTAGATTTTATTTTATTTTATTTTTTATTTTATTTTATTATTTATTTATTTATTTTGCCCTTTCATGTTATGCGCAATCTTTTTATCTTCATCCAGACATCAATGAATGTGAAAAGGACAATGGAGAATGTAATCACCGGTGTATCAATTCCGAAGGATCCTACAAATGCGCTTGTTGGCCAGGGCATGACTTACTAGACGACAAGAAAACGTGCAACGGTAAGTAAATAATTCATCTTAACTTATCGCGCTAGTTATATTTTGCATATATTTTGTATATATACATACTCATTTTGTATATATTACATACAATAGGAGTTGCATGTAATATATGACGGCATATTTTAAGCAATACCTGACAATTTATTGCTTTTTTCTAGTAGAAATATGTTTAGACTGTTGATTTCCCCAACCTTTGTGAATTACGAAATGAGACATCGTCCTTTTTGTTTGATCCAATTATTTTTTTTCTTTTTTATCAAAAACGCCCCATGCAACGCAGGAAAGGCACCAAGTCACAAGGGGTTACAGGGTGTGTCAGAATTAGAAAACAAAAACATTAAGGAGCTGGAACAATTGAAGAGTAATCAGGGTGACAGTAGATAACAACTGACGTTGCATTTAAATTTTTTAATGTGTAAGTTTGCTGGGAAGCATTGATCCAGGAGAATATTTCAAAAACGAGAAGAGAAACTTTTAGAATAGAACTTGCAGTTACATATAGCCAAGTTAACTGTAAATTGATGAGACCTTGTTGCTAATCTAGTATACCGCTTAAATTCATAATGTCTAGGTATCATAACAAAGAACTCATCTGAACAATCGCCATTAAAATATTTATAGAAAATGCACAGGGAAGCAAATTTATGGCGGTGAGAATGTGACTGAAGCTGAGATGCCAGATCAGGATCAGTAATCTTGCTGATTCTTCTTTGGATTTTATCATCTTTGTTGATATTTTTATTATTAATGATTTCAGTTGATCAGCGCTTTAGCCTTCCTTCAGTTTCCGATAACTGTTAAACATACCAATTTGTCTCTTTATACGTAACGATCGATGCTCTGTTACCGCACCAAGATCATAAAGCGGTCCGTTATCTCAGTCAAGGAGTGAGGGTAAAAAATGAGCTTGAGTTTCCACAAAAAATACTCTGAAAGACGGGAATGGTGATTTTCTAAACGTAACTTAGTTGTTCAAAAATTTAAATACCTGGGAAGTGTTCTAACAGAAGACGGAAAGTGCGACACAGAGATCCGAAGGCGAATTGGCATGACGAAGGACGTAGTTGAGTAGAGTATTAAGAGACAGAAAAAATTCGCTAGAAACAAAGAAGAGAGTACTGGATTTCTATGTGATGTCAGTTCTTCAGTATGGCAGTGAATGTTGGACAATATCATCAAAGATGAAGGAAAAACTTGAAGCAACTGAAATGTAGTTCTACAGAAGGATGCTGTGGATATCATGGATCGACCATGATGAGGTTTTGAATGGATGGAAACGTAAAGGAAATTAATACTGAGCATCAGGAAGAGACAGCTAAAGTTCCTGGGACATGCAATGAGGAAGGAGGGATTGGAGAATCTGATACTAATAGGCCAGATAAAGGAAAGGAGAGACAGGGGAAAACAGTGTGTAACGTATTGGACTGGCCTAAGCGGATGGATGGCAGAAAGGAGGTTGCGTGGTGTAACAGGAGAAAACGTTCTAAAAGCCACCAGGGATAGGAAGACGTAGAAGGCCGTGATCGCCTACATTCTGAAAGAACAAAGCCCATAGAATAAGAAAAGAAGCTTAGATGTGGGACAAGGCCGAAAGTACCCACCTGGGAGATGGGAGATGCGAGCGTTAAAAAACGGTAAACCACGAACTTAGTGTGGAAGTCGGATGAAGATTGTCGCAAGAAGACACAAACCAAAACCGGACATGACGTGTATGAGATGAAATATGCAATTTTATGAAATTAGTATAAAAAATCATAACAAATCATACAATGATTAAAATATGTCATTTAGCAAAATTCAAATATGGACATTTAAATAATGATCCTAATTTTGAAAGCTTATTTTTTTTATCTCGGCTTCAGTTACTTTCTCACTCATGTAATGTAGCTTCCCTCTGTTTTTCTACAAATATTTTCATGGCAACTTTTCTGATGAGCTTTCTTTGCTAGTAGCTCAACTACATGAATTTAAGCATACTACTAGATTGACAACCAAGTCTCACCGTTTTACTGTTGAACTAGTTAGATGCAACCGCCACTTCTATTCTATCAGTTTCTGTCTGCGCATTTTTACCTGTGGAACTCTTTTCCAATTTCTTACTTCGTTGTCACCTACACTCTTCATATGTTTAAATACCACGTCAATCGCCATCTTCCGTCTTCTTAAATCTTGTCTTTTTATTGTCCTTTCCTCACAAAGTAGTCTCAGTCTCTTTTACTCTCTGTAACCCACTGCATCTTAACGGCTTTATCGTCTTTCTTAGGGGTGAAACGAAAAAAAAGTTGTGATATAATTCTTAAATAGGTTTGTGTTTATACGAATCTACGTATGTATGTGCAAGTATCTTTATGCAGTGAGTGTTGTGTGTGAATAGATTTTATATTCGCAAGTTAACGGTCCAGTGACACCTGTCGCTCACGTCGTTCCATTCCGGGCGAGGAGTCATTTCTGAGAAATTTGGCCCTCTTCTCGCCGTTTGTGCTAAGGTGATACCTGTTGCGTACGCCTCTCCTTTCCGGGTGAGGAATCAGTACCTATAGGTTTGACCGTTAGGTTTTCTCATTTGTGTATACATATCCATGATTATTCTTGGGATTGATAGTGGAGCGGTTTCCCGTTACCTTCTCCACGGTGTTTTATCGCGACAGAAAAATAGAATACTATATCAATTATAGCAAACAGGCAAGTACAAATGAGAAGTTAATCACGTCCGCGTGAAACAAAGAAATTTTTTTAAAATCGTAAAAAATCCCTCTTTTTTTTTTCGTTCGGGTCGGCGGCTTCATTTACTATCACATGCCTTTGACTTGATATACAAAGACACTGTTTGGGGTCAACTCTACAGGTCTATAGTGATGGTGGGAGCAGGTGAATAGCATATATCCGAAGAGATGTAACTTCTTTAGAGCAAGATAAACTCAACGATTTTTTTTTTTTTGTGGGGGAATAGCTTTTGGAGAGAATGCAAACGAAAAAGAAACTCATACTCGACATCAAGAAAAGACAACTGAGGTTTTTGAGACACGTAAGTGCGTTGTGGTGCAGTAGATATCGACTCAGAGCAAGAAATCGGGGAGCCGAGTTTGAATTCCAGTTGATTCGTTGCATTCACTTACGCGCAAATAACCTTGGGAAAGGTATTAATCCGTCTCTTCCCTCCAACTATGGGTTAGATAACAGGACAGATTGGCTTTTATAGCCTTGGTTGGCAACCAGTCTACCGCAGAAAGTAATGGCAACCTACTGCAGAAAAATCCTCTGCCAAATCAATCATGTCACTTTTGATATATGATCTCCCAAGCGTGTACCAGGTATGGCGCTTAACTGACTGACTGAATGAGGAAGTAGGGCTTGGAGAACCTGATGCTCACAGGACGGATAGAGGAAAGGAGAGACAGAGGAAACAGCGCAAGACCTACTTGATGGGATTGAGCAGATGGGTGGCGGTGAAGGGTCTGGGAGATATACGAAGGGAAAAGATATTAAGAGCAACAAGAGATTAAAACAAGTGAAAATCTATGATCGTCTACGTCCTAAAGGGACACGGTACATAAAGAAGAAGAAGTTGTATGTGTTAATATTAAACGATTTGGTGTGTGTGTGTGTGTGTGTGTGTGTGTGTGTGTGTGTGTGTGTGTGTGTGTGTGTGTGTGTGCATATTCATGCATGTTCCGGTTGAGTCCCCATGGAACTGTATATGTATGCGTGCGTATACGTCTCATACACACTTTTCATATATTTTTTCTTTCGCGTGTTAAATATTGACTGCAGAGGTTCATAGTAAATCAATTTACGTCCATTCTTTTATTGTTTATTGATCTTTCACTCACAGACTTTGACGAGTGTGAAGGCAATCACGAATGCAGTCAGCTGTGCGCCAACACCAAGGGAAGCTTTTTTTGTCAATGTCACAAGGGATATGTATTAGAATCGGACGGGAAGACTTGTACAGGTCAGTACCATTGTCCGTTTTTTATCTTTTTTTAACTTGTTTCTTGTAATCCGGTAAAAGGTAAGTTAAAAGGGTTATTGTAATATCTCATGTTTGTAGAACAAACTCCCTAGTGGATACTTCCATGAACTACAATCATGATCTATTTAAGTCAAGGATCAGTCGTTATCTATCATTTTTGTTTCTCATAATCTTCACTTCCTACCACTTCTGGATATGACGATAAACTACACCCGGCAGCAAGTGAGATTGGAGGTTTTGAAGAACGTGTAACCAATTGCTGTTTTTCCAAAGTCCACCCTGACTCGGAGTGGTAGCACCTGCCAGGGTCCCAGATATGGACAAATACTGAACCCCCACACTACGACAGTATAAAAAGGTTTCGTGCTCTAGACTATTTTTATCTCCTGAATCTGTCTTACATATTTATATATGTCTACCATTCATCCAAGCTTTGAATATTGCTGCCACACATGGTCCGGTACGCTTGCTGTATACCTAGAGATTCTAAATAAAATCCAAAACAGAATCAGCAATATTATTGGTTCTAACCTGGCGTCTCAGCTTCAGTCAATTTACCATCGCCCTAAAGTTCTTCCTTTTGCTTTTCTCTATAACTATTTTCATTGTAATTGTTCGGATGAACTTTTCGATATGGTCTCTAAACTTTATAAATTTAAGCGCAGTGTTATACTGGCCATAAGATCTCATCAATTCACAGTTGAGTTGGCTAGATATAACCGTATGTTCTATGCTAACAGTTTCTTCTGTCGAGCTTCTCGCTTGTGGAACTCTCTTCCGGTCAAAAATTTAAATGCAATAGCAATCGTTATCTTTTGTCTTCCTGATTAACTCTTCTACTGTTTTCGCTCCTTAATAATGTTTCTCTTTCCTTTTTTTTATTCTTTCACACTCAGTAACCACTTATGTTTTAGTGGCTTTAGTGAAATTATTAAAAACAATACCGAAAGAGCTTGGGGAAATGAATGTCAGAACCGACATTGTGAGGGAGTATAAAAAGATAAACATTATTTAGAGCTAGGATGGATATGACGTCGTAGAGAACCATGATCGTTCACGTTTCGAAGGGTCATGTTACAATATAGTCATCGACTATACACACTTGTTTTTGGTTCTGGGCTTCCTATTGGCTGATAAATAAAATTCGCGTAGGCTCGCGAACTGGAAATTTAATTAGACGGAAGGAAAGCATGATTATGCTATTCATTAGCGCAAGAGTCAGATCCAATCAATTTGTTGCCATATCTGGGCTGGAGCTGACCAGTTTTGATAGAGTTTTTTTTTTAAATCGTTTACATGACTTTGTGAGTTACGCATTATATTTTACCTTGCAACACTTTTCTCACGGGCTGAATTGTTACAAGTCTCTCGCTATTCTATCGCCATTCCATGACAAATGTTCAGATGAGCTGCATTCAATATTCCATCAGTTCAAATATTCAGTTCTAAGAGCCGCCATGCCGAATATACTAGGTTGTATCATCCTAATATTTTCCATTGGTAAGGAAGAAGTTCCACTCAAAAAGCATCTTTTCCCATAACTATTACTTTGTGGAATAGATTCCAGGTAGAACACTTCTCTAATCGCTACAATTTAACCTCTTGATTGATTGTTTTTTTCCGATTTATCAACCACTTTCAGGTTATTTAAAGCCAGAAAATATAATGTAAGTTTCTTTTGTCTGTGTCGGGGTAGATAATAATAGTTTAGTGATACAAGTTTTACTAATTAACCCATAGCAAAAGGGAGAAGATGTGCATTCATACCTTTCCTAAGAGTTTTTGAGTGTAAGTGCATATAAAGAACCCAACGGAAATTGAAAATTGACTCTTCAGTTAACAATTCCAAGCCATTATCCACGACACACCAAACGGACATCCAAGCTTACAGCACCTGGTATTTTCAAGCTGTCAGCCATCTAAGTAATGAGCAGGCTCGATGTTTTTTTGTTTTGTTTTTTTGTTTTGTTTTTTTTAATCATATCACCCCGAGCAAGGCGGTAACGCCACTGATGCACAGGGGGCTACGTAAGAGTAAAAAAGATTGGAAAAGAGAAAGCCGGAAACCACATCCTAAACAGGGAACAAGGGATGAGCCTCTTCACCTGTTCAATAGACATGGGTGGAGTGTGAACCGGGCGATAGATTAGTCTACCTACTCTAATTGAAAAAAAAGTAAAAAGAAAAGAGTGAAAAGATTGAAAAAGAGAAAGCCGGAAACCAAATCCTAAACAGGGAACAAGGGATGAGCCTCTTCACCTGTTCAATAGACGTGGGTGGAGTGTGAACCGGGCGATAGCTTAATCTATCTACTCCAATTGAAAAAAAAAGTAAAAAGAAAAGAGTGAAAAGATTGAAAATGAGAAAGCCGGAAACCACATCCTAAACAGGGAACAAGGGATGAGCCTCTTCACCTGTTCAATAGACGTGGGTGGAGTGTGAACCGGGCGATAGATTAGTCTACCTACTCTAATTGAAAAAAAAGTAAAAAGAAAAGAGTGAAAAGATTGAAAAAGAGAAAGCCAGAAACCAAATCCTAAATAAGGAACAAGGCATGTGCCTCTTCACCTGTTCAATAGACGTGGGTGGAGTGTGAACCGGGCGATAGCTTAATCTATCTACTCCAATTGAAAAAAAAGTAAAAAGAAAAGAGTGAAAAGATTGAAAAAGAGAAAGCCGGAAACCACATCCTAAACAGGGAACAAGGGATAAGTCTCTTCACCTGTTCAATAGACGTGGGTGGAGTGTGAACCGGGTGATAGTTTAGTCTGTCTACTCTAATTGAAAAAAAAGTAAAAAGAAAAGAGTGAAAAGATTGGAAAAGAGAAAGCCGGAAACCACATCCTAAACAGGGAACAAGGGATGAGTCTCTTCACCAGTTCAATAGACGTGGGTGGAGTGTAGCTTAACTTCGGTGATCTTAGGGGAACCTGTGTTTCAACGTGGTGTAAGTTTAGTCTCAACCGTTATCTATTCCTGCATATGTTCATAATATTACTTACTTCTACCCTTTGCATCCTTGCAACAACCTCATTCAGTAATCCTTTAACTTGAATGGCCATTGCGCCTTGTACTGCATTAACAATTCTATAACAAAGAGAAAAAAGTAGAATGTCACATTTCTGAAGTTCAAAAATATTTGAAATCTTAAAGTTGCAGAAAATATTCGCTACAAAAGCAGGAAATTAAAAAATGTTTTTCGTTTTATATTTGCATATAATCCTTCTTATTGTAAACTTACGTCGCAAACTAATTTTTCATAATTTCATTCCAAGCAAGGTGATAGAACCACTAATACGCAAGCGGTTACTAAGAGTAAAAGACACCGAGAAAACTTTAGAAAGGAGAAAGGACTTAAACGAAAAAGAATAAAAAAAAAACAGCAGTTGAATATTGTATTTAAAATGTTGAATGTCGAATTTGATAGGAAAGAAGCCAGAAATTGATTCCACAGTCGAGAAATGATAGATAAGAAACTATTTAAATAGAACTTACGGTTACAACTAGCATCTCCAACAGTAAAATAATGGGACCTCACTACCAATTTAGTACTGAGCTGAAATTCGTGAGAAACAATTTCCATGAAAATATTTAAAGAAAAGGCACAAGGAGGCGATGTTGCGACGGTGAGAATATCATTGAAGCCGGGATGCTAAGTCAGGATCGATAACGTTGCCGATTCATCTTTTATTGTTTATCATCAACTTTATTTTTCTTTAATAACAGATGTCGACGAATGCTCTCAACATAATGGTGGATGTTCTCAATTATGCAAAAATCTACCCGGCACTCACACCTGCGAATGTAAACCAGGCTTTGAACTGAAAACTGACATGCGCACTTGCGAGGGTAAGTTTTAAAAAAATTCTGTATCTTTATAAGAATATAAGACAAATTTCTTTTAAAGTATATTAGCAAAATAAAATGATACAGCTGTCTGGGTCATGAGTATTAATTATATATACATTCATAAGTTAGAACCTGTATTCAATAGAAAGTTTTGTTCAAATGTCTTCATATCAGTTTGCTGTGTGACAGAATACTCTTCATTATAATAAAGACCGTTATATATATATGTGTGTGTGTGTGTGTGTGTGTGTGTGTGTGTGTGTGTGTGTGTGGCTCCTGTCACGCTCATGAAGCGAGAGAAAGACAGACACTAACGAGACACCATCAGGTTACATCATTAGAGAGAAAATAGCAAGGCACCGTCAGCTCAGGTCATTCTCTTTACTGCCAGTTATTAAACTTTACTACCAGTTACAAACGTTCTTGACATGGGTTTGCTCTTTAACAGTGGCTTACTTTATTTTTTTGATGTCGGGTTGTGAATATATATATATATATATATATATATATATATATATATATATATATAGGAAAAACTACTAAAAAGTTGTAAGTTTAAAAATGTATTTTTTTTTACAGTATTTATTTATTTATATTATATATATATATATATATATATATATATATATATTATATATACAGTATTTATATTATATATATATACATTTAAAAATGTATTTTTTACAGTATTTATTTATTTATATTATATATATATATTATATATACAGTATTTATTTATTTATATTATATATATATAATAATAATAATAGAAATAAATAAATACTGTCAAAAAAAATACATTTTTAAACTTACAACTTTTTAGTAGTTTTTCCTATACATATTAAGACAGTATACGTGGATCATCATTATGCTATATATATATATATATATATATATATATATATATATATATATATATATAATCTCTGTTATAATAAAAGTCACTGTATACATATCCCTCCTGTCACGCTTGGGGTGGATTATTTTGTTTTTTGCTTTTTGTTTTGTTTTGTTTTTTCTTATGTCTTTATGTGAGATACTTGATAGTAGGTACATCAATATATATGATGCCCTCATTTTAGACGGCATATCGATATAAATATTTTGCCGTCATTTTTGACGGTACGGGCCCACTCGTTTAGTAGTAATATTCCTTGAGATGTGCATTTGTGATTCAATGGGTATCGACCCAAGATGAGAAATCGAATAACCGAGTTCGAATTCCAGTTGAATACGTTGCATTCACTTACGAGCAAATACCCTTGGGAAAGGTATTAATCCATCTCTTCTCCCTTCAGTTATGGGTTTAATAACAAGACAGATTGGGTTCTGGCAACAAGACAGATTGGGTTCTGGCAACCAGTCTACCTCAGAATGAAAAGGCAGTCTACTTTGCGAAAATCTTCTGCCTAGTCAACTATGGATCGAAAGAGATATGACCGCCCAAAGTGTGTATCGCCTATGGCACTTAACTGACTGATTCACTATGTGCATTACGTTCGAGTGAAGTATAAAGTCATGTTCAATTATAAAATGTTGTGCTCGAGAGATTGCGCGCCAATAAAAATTCGTAAACTTATGAAAGCAATAAAATTTTGTGTGAATTCAAACATCACATGCGCAAAATGATCAATTTTAAAAGGAAAACTTTTTGTCTCACAACAACGCAATTAAAAAAACAGGAATTTTGAATTTTTAGTTTCTTGTATTTGTGCTGTCACGTAAGTTTTGTGGCGTCGCGTGACAGTGATGTATGTATTCTGAAAATTTAAATATATTCTAGCATGCTTTTATATCAGGCCAGTCTACGAATTTTACCGGTACGGAGTAACTCAAAATTATATGCCGGATGATCGGGTCATAAGCGACTAACTTGCTTCCTACCCACCGAGCTTTTCTGGTGAGGATAGTAGTTAGATACTTGACAGTTTTAAAGTCGAATGACGGATTATCCGTTTTTCAGGGTCAACAGCCATCTCGCACGATGGAGTAGACTGGACTTCATAGTTCAGCACCCAATGCGGTGATGACATCACGGAAAGCTTCCTAGACTGTAGTCAACAACCAATGCAAAGGGTACATTCGAGAGAATCTACTGCTACTCGTCTGTGACAAAGAGAATCTTCAAGTTGGAGAGCATCGGCTATGATTTGAAATGGAGAGGGATTGACCCTTCTAGGTGGACTTGCTCAAAATACGCTATGTATTAATACTTGTCCGTCTTTCAAGCCAGATATATAGAGGTATCTGGTCAAGTTCCCAGCTAAGCAGTGAGCTATGACTCCATCCGGTCACAGGAATGATGGCGACGATCAATCATAATGTCATAATCCGAAAAAGTCACGTTCACGTTATAACAAAAATATATAAAATTTAAAATAATTTCATAATCCGAAAAAGTCACGTTCACGTTATAACAAAAATATATAAAATTTAAAATAATTTCATAATCCGAAAAAGTCACGTTCACGTTATAACAAAAATATATAAAATTTAAAATAATTTCATAATCCGAAAAAGTCACGTTCACGTTATAACAAAAATATATAAAATTTAAAATAATTTCATAATCCGAAAAAGTCACGTTCACGTTATAACAAAAATATATAAAATTTAAAATAATTTCAAAGACGCAAAGGGCCACATGGACTTTGAATTTCTTTTCATTTATTTCCTTTTTGATAATGACAAGTAAGTTCGATATTTGTGCTTGTTATATATTTGTCTTGTCGGCACCCGCTCGCATCCGAGCATAGCGATCGACATCCTTTCTCCCTATTCCCATTTTCTCCACTTGATTAGCGGTGACGAAGATGGCTGTGACGAGTTTGACGAGTCCATTTGCGTGAATTTAATTTTGTTGGACAACTCTGTGCGACGGAGAAGCCCACACACTTTACCAGAAGCGCATCTCTCTCGGTTCAAAAGCAAGATCTAGCAAACCAAGTTCTATCTCGTTGTCGGATGCTTGCTCTGTCAAAGTACGCCTTGGTTACGCCAGTCCAGTGGCGCTGTCCTATTCGTATATGTCCAGTTCAATTTCATTCAAATTGTACAATATTTGTTCGTACGCATACTTTAATTAAATGACCGAACTCAAAAAATAATTCTAGAAATTTTATTTTTTATTTTTTAAATAATTCTATTCATTAATGAATGGAATTGTTTTTTAATATTTTTTTTAATTTTCCGAAAAGTCTAATAAAATGTAGATTCTTTTTTTTATGCCTAAAAACTTCATTATTTTTCTTGACTCCACCTTTAAGATTTTATGGCTAAAAGCAGGGTAAGAGTTGTCCAGACTAAGTGGGAATGTATTAACCCAATGTCATTTTTCAAACATTACAATGAATGTTGCTACACAGATATATGCATATACATTATACACTCGCAACAAATGTGTGACGGGCTGATAATAAACTTTTGTTTTATAATATAGATTATTATTATTATTATTATTATTATTATTATTATTATTATTACCTCCGCCTCAAGGCGGGGATGTTTTATTCGATTGCGTTTACCTGTTTGTTTGTTTGTTTGTTTGTTTGTTTGTTTGTTTGTTTGTTTGTTTGTCCGTGGTCAAGATATCTCAAGATTCGCTGGATGGATTCGGATAAAGCTTTCAGGGATGATTGGGCTCGTGACTAGCACGAACTGATTAGATTTTGGATTCGATCCGGTACGGGATAAAGTTTCTGGGTTATTTTTCTTCTTTTTTTTTCTTTTTACTAATATTTTTTGTACGTTACACATGTCAAATACTGAATTACCTCCCCTAGATTTCTTTACGTCATTACATTTTCTGAATGTTCCTTTTTTTTAATAATAGTAAATAATTATCTCTTGTTAATCGCTGAGATGATGTCAGTATTGCCTTGGCAGAGCGCTGGGGTCTTTGACTGCTCTTGTTGTTATTATTATTATTATTATTATTATTTCGTCTTCTTCGTATGATTTTTGTTTTCAACCAGAGATTTTGCATTATCAGTATTTTCCATCAAGTCGTACATCGTCAAACATGCAGCACCTTTTGCATAATGTTTGTATTTTGATAGTTTTTTTTTTTTTTTTGAAGATCTTCAAAGACACTAATCTAAAGGAACTACCATGTCAATAAGAAAGCATATTCTGTTCTCGCGGTCTTCGATCACGATGCCCAGGCGATTCGGTTTGATGTTTTCCTCTGTGTGCATTGTAATGTCCCATAAAATTGTTACAGGTCCTATCTCTGTAAACGGGTCTGGGTGTTGTTCATACCAATTTCTTGCAGTTTTCTTCCCGTAAAATTTGCATATTGCCAAGTTTTATATTCAGTTGGTGCTAACACTGTAACCTGATGCAAGATGCAAGATGCAAGATGGTCAGTTGATTTTGGATATTTATCACTTAGTCATTATTATCATTATTATTAATGTTAGTATTGTTGTTGTTATTATTATTGTTATATCATTTTCATCATATTTCGATTTCTGCTATGGTCACACTATCTGCAGAAATATTTAAGGCAGGTAGCGGTGTGTTGTTTTGGCTATATTTCATGATGTGTTTTTTTTTGTTTTTTTTTTGTTTTTTAACCTCCGATAACATCACTAGCATTACATGGACAACATTTTTTAGTGTCTAGACTGTTTTTATCAAGACTATATTTTGCAAATCTCTTAAGCTGTGATTTCCAGGGAGTCTTTCCATGTGTTTTTTGTTGACTTTTTCAATTTTTTTATTATTACTATTATTATTATTGTGTCATTTTTCATCATATTTCGATTTCTGCTATGGTCGCACTACCAACCAAGTCTGCAGGAAGATCTAAGGCAGGTCGTGGCGTGTTGTTATGGCTCCATTTCATGTTTTTTTCTATCTTCCCCATCGTCCCTAGCGTTATATAGACAAAGTTCTCCTTAGTGTGTGGGCTGTACTTAATAAGACAATATTTTGTATATCTCCCAAGCTGGGGTTTCCAGGGATTCTTTCAATGTGTTGTTTTGTTCCATTTTTTATCATTCCAAGTGCACCTACTATCACTGGCACAACTCTTGTTTTCAATTTCCACATTTTTTCTATTTCAATTTCCAGGTCTTTATATTTTGACAGTTTTTCAAATTCCTTGGTTGCTATGTTACAATCCGCCGGACAAGCCATATCAATTAATAGACAAGTTTTCTCTTTTTGGTTTTTAACAACAATGTCTGGCTTATTTGCTTCAATTTTTCTATCTGTGTAGATGGTGTAATCCCATAGAATGGTGACATCTTCTATTTCTGTAACCGGTGCTGGGTGATGTTCATACCAGTGTTTGTTTACAGATTTTCCATACTGTATTTACATTGTCCAATGTAAATATTGCCCAACTCTATCGTGGCGATTTTTATATTCATTTGGGGCAAGCACAGAACAGCCTGAGATTAGGTGGTCTATTGTTTCTTGGTGTTTATCACAAAACCTGCATTTTGGATCCATATTATTATGTATAATATTTGCCTGAAAGTTTCTAGTGAAAAGACTTTGGTCTTGCGCTGCCTTCAGTCTCAGACTTTAATCCAGATACACGTAACCATCGATGAGTATTAACTTTCTCAACATTGGATTTATTGGCACGTTTTGGATATTGGCCATGCAGAGGTTTGTCTTGCCAGCGTTGTTTCATCTGTTCAAGAGTTTTATCTTTGGCTTTCATTTTCATATTTTTTGTCGCAATAGTTGGTTCTTGGCTTCTGTTTTGCTTTTCTACAGAATCTACTAAATGTAAATCTTGTTTGTATTTACTGCTTTCTTTTGTTATTGAATATTGTTTTCTTTCTTTCTTCATGTTGCCTTACTTATTGTATCATCCAGTCCTTTGTTATTTCTATGCATGTTAGTATTATCATTATTATTATTATAGTTATTATTATTATCATGTCATTTTTCATCATATTTCGATTTCTGCTTTGGTCTCACTACCAACCAAGTCTGCGGGGAGACCTAAGGCAGGTAGTGGCGTGTTGTTATGGCTCCATTTCATGTTTTTCTATCTTCCCTATCATCCCCAGCATTACATAGATAAAGTTTTCCTTAGTGTGTGGGCTGTACTTAATAAGACAATTTTTTGTATATCTCTTAAGCTGGGGTTTCCAGGGATTCTTTCAATGTGTTGTTTTGTTCCATTTTTTATCATTCCAAGTGCACCTACTATCACTGGCACAACTCTTGTTTTCAATTTCCACATTTTTTCTATTTCAATTTCCAGGTCTTTATATTTTGACAGTTTTTCAAATTCCTTGGTTGCTATGTTACAATCCGCTGGACAAGCCATATCAATTAATAGACAAGTTTTCTCCTTCTGGTTTTTAACAATAATGTCTGGCCTGTTTGCTTCAATTTTTCTGTCTGTGTAGATGGTGTAATCACATAGAATGGTTACATCTTCTATTTCTGTAACCGGTGCTGGATGATGTTCATACCAGTGTTTGTTTACAGCTTTTCCATAATGTTTGCACATTGCCCAATGTAAATATTGCCCAACTCTATCGTGGCGATTTTTATATTCGTTTGGGGCAAGCACAGAACAGCCTGAGATTAGGTGGTCTATTGTTTCTTGGCGTTTATCACAAAACCTGCATTTTGGATCCATATTATTATGCATAATATTTGCCTGAAAGTTTCTCGTGAAAAGACTTTGGTCTTGTGCTGCAAGTATAAATCCTTCAGTTTCAGACTTTAATCCAGATGCACGTAACCATCGATGAGTATTAACTTTGTCAACATTGGATTTATTGGCACGTACTGGATATTGGCCATGCAGAGGTTTGTCTTGCCAGCGCTGTTTCATCTTTTCAAGAGCTTTTTCTTTGGCTTTCATTTTCATATTTTTTGCCGCAATAGTTGGTTCTTGGCTTCTGTTTTGCTTTTCTACAGAATCTGCTAACTGTAAATCTTGTTTGTATTTACTGCCTTCTTTTATTATTGAATATTTTTTCTTTCTTTCTTCATGTTGCCTTACTAATTGTATCATCCAATCCTTTGTTGTTTCTATGTATGTTAGTAAGCCAATAGTTGTTGTCTTGTATGACAATTCCAGCTGAATAAGACCCCTTCCACCTTCTTTACGGGGTATGTATAGACGGTCTACATCAGCCTTTGGATGATGCATCTTATGCTTAGAAAGAAGCTTTCTTGTTTTAGCATCCATTCGCCTGATGTCGTTTAGAGTCCAGTTTAAGATGTTGAAGCTATATTGGACAACTGGGATTGCAAGGCTATTAATGGCCATAACTCTGTTCTGTGAATTTAATTCAGTTTTTAATATCATTCGTAGCCTTCTATAGTACTCTTTACGCACTATTTCTTTCATTTTTTTATGGTGAATGTTTTCGCTCTCATTTACACCTAGGTATTTATAAGCTTCTTCTGGTTTCAATTCTTTTATTGTTACAGCAGGGTCTAGGCTAATTGAGGATGTTTCTTGTATTGATCCACGCAAAACTGTAGCTTTAGCACATTTATTCAAGTTAAATTTCATTCCAATGTCTTCGCTGAAGCATTTTACAGTTTGCAGAAGACCTTCCAGCTCATTATCATTCTTAGCATATAACTTTAAGTCATCCATGTAAAATAGATGGCTTATTTTCTTTTGGCCTATTTTATAACCACATTCTGTCTTATTAAGTTGACTGGTTAGTGCTATTAATGATATGCAGAATAGTAAGGGAGATAAAGAATCACCTTGAAATATACCTCTTTTGATGTTTATTTCATTATTATTATTATTATTATTATTATTATTATTATTATTATTATTATTGCGCTGAATTGATGAGTGAAATTAATTTTGATACTAAATTATAATATTTTTTTTTTGTTTGCAGATATAAACGAATGTAAGACAAGTAACGGCGGTTGTTCGCAAGGTTGCGTCAATATTCCAGGAGCTTTCCAATGTACCTGCGACAGCGGCTACGAACTTACTGATGACCATATCACTTGCCATGGTAACTTTGATCAAAATGTTTACTTTGCATTATTTTGTGTGTGTGTGTGTGTGTGTGTGTGTGTGTGTGTGTGTGTGTGTGTGTGTGTGCGAGAGAGAGAGAGAGAGAGAGAGAAGACATAAGAAACGTTTAGTTTTAATAGAATTAATTTTTTAAAAATCACTTTTGATTCTATTGACAGTGTGGATTTTTAATGTGTTAAAATTGGAGCGCTTTTGTTTACTGATTCAAAATTTTGAACATAGAAGAAAATAAGCAACATTCACGGCATATTATGCGTTTTATTTTAAGTTAAGAATCCGACTCAGACACACAAACAAAAGATTTATTCATTTTATGGAAAAGGTACTGTAAATAGAAAAATATGTCTAAAATGGTTTTCAGTTGATAATGAATATCTTGATCAAATCAAGATATTACTTTCGAATCATCAAAGTTGTAAAGAAAATCTACATACCGAAAATGTCGATATTAAGCCTTAAAAATCATTTGCAACAGCTTGGTTATGTTATTTTTAATATTCACCGAATACAAGGCCAGTGAGCTACCCAAGGTAGAGAGTTACCGAACGAGGTGTATGATATGAATGTAAGAGATAGAAGCAGGAAGTGTAGATATGATTCAACGTTGTGGCGGGTCTTGAATCTAATGTTATGAGCTGGTGAAACTAAACAATAGAGCGCTTCTGAATATTTGCCATGGAAGTAGCGATAGATTAGGTAGAGGTTCTTGGGAATATGCCATCGGCGTAGAAAGCACTTCTTACCAAAAGAATACGTAAGGAATGAAGATGATTCAACCCTTTGAACATAGCAAGACTTGTCTTGGTTGTAAATGTCTGAACTGGTGAGACTAAGAAATGGGACTCGTCTGAACAGTTCATGGAATTAACGACAAATATCTATAGACTTGCCACTTTGCGTCTGTGGGAAAGTGGCTGTAGGGTAGGAATTAAGTTATCCCCCACAAGGCTACGTAGATGATTTTGAACCCTGTCAAAGATGAAAATGATTGTCTTGATATGTGACATGCACAAATTGTGTTAAAACGAACTACTGAGCTGGATTTAATGCTCAGCTTTTTAAACAAAATAATGAATGATGATGAAAAGGGAATACTTTACAGCAATGTGGAACACAAGCGATTGTTAAGTAATTGCAGTAGATCACCACTAACCGTACCAAAGGCCGATCTTCATTCAGAGAATGACGCGCGTATATAGTGAGATTAAAAAGCACTCCTCAGTTATGAGCGTCTTCAGACAAACTAACAACTTATTCAAATAAGTATTCCAGCCAATTAGACAAATTGTACACAAAAATCGATGAAATGGGTTGGAAATTAATTACAAGAAACGAATCACGTGTTTCCTTGCTGATTCAGGTATCTTTGCAGCTTAGCTGAGAATGGGCCATCCATTTGTCATTTTTATGAATGGTGTCATTTCCGGGTGAGGTCGATCATGGCTCACAACAACTTCCTGACCTTTGTTGCTCTGAATTCTTCATCTGTCTTCAAAAGGTTGCATTACCGTTCATCAACTGTATAAGAAGTAAAATGTTGAATACAGTTTAAAAACACTTCGTAAATTTCCTTCGCATTGTGTAAAGTATAGCGCTTGTAACTTTCGACTTTAACATCGCGCATTACCACAAAAGCATAACAGCCAATTTAAAGCTTTGCGAAAATATTGAGCAGGGAGCTAAGACATCTGCAAATTTCAGTTTGGTTGTTGCGTGGAAACTAATCAGAAGATTTGATGACCTCACGTGAGTGTTAGTTTGATCGCCCGAAGTTGGGTTTAGGATGGCCATTTTCGAAAAGGAAATGGGAAGAATAGTACTCTTGTGTATGTAGACGACGTGACTCATCAGCAGTTGAGACAACGGCAGCACCTTCACACTTGCTATTGCTTTCATTTTTTATTGGTTTAAATAAACTGAGGAATCTTTTTTTTTTTTTTAAATCATTCCCCCAAGAGGGAAGTCAGATTAACGTTCATTCCATAGTGAAGCCGGAATGAGGACATAATATCCAAAAGTCGGATTCCCAGACGTCTGTTCTCTCTGGTGGGGTGAGCATTACAGTTTTATCAAAAATACGACGAAGTAAACATTTTGTGTTGAGATATACACGGAGATACGTACCATCTAAAATTAAAGTATCCGAATTTTAAAAGGGAACAAAATTGGTGTACCTTGCTGGAAAGCAGTGGTTAGCAAGCTGGACTAAAAGACTATTATAGTGAGTTCAATCCTCACTAGGTTCTCAATATTTATGATCCTATGCCGTCTGGCTTATACTTACTACTAGTAGTGAGAAAAGTAAAAACAAAATTAAAGAAGAAAAAATAATTAAAAGAGTCATAAGATAAACACATTCATGGATTCACTTGCTACGGTCTAGTCGCTGCAACTTTTGTCTTCTCTCACGACAAAGCTATGGGTCAGATATTTCTTTGATCCGCGAAAACTCTAATATGCCCCTCTTCCTCTATATCCCAACGAACCATACGTTGATCGCTGACTCTCTCCTATCGCCTCTCAGTTTATCACGACAGACGGCTTCTGACGCCCAACAGACGGCTTCTAAACGTCCATGCTAGAATGGCAGCTGAATATATCTCCACGTACGAAATTCTCTGTCTTCCGGTTAAAAGGGCATTAAATCCCAAATGTTTTCATATATTTATTTATTTTATAACTTTTTACCCTGCCTGGGATAGTGGGTGGTCGCTTTGACGACTTAACTGTTGGTTAATCAAGATTAAATCATTTTACAGTTCACCTGACTTCGTGGGTGTAGGAGCCAATCTAGCTATGGCACAGTATCAATATTTTTCTTAATTAACTGAACACAACACAAAGCCAGTTTAGTAGGGTTAAATAAGATTTTGGTAGAGTTAATAAGATTTTTTTTTAATTGGAAGGGCCTTCTGCTTTAAAAATCGGGATTTGAAATAATGACGTTTTCATAGGCTAGTGCATTATTAATAGTTACGTTACATATTCGCCACTTGGGCTAGCGATTAATTTACTAGTGCAGATAACAAATACGTTCACTATTTTACTAACGGTGAGGATCAATGGATGCACTTTCCATTTAGTGGAAATCTCATTGCAAAAGAAGAATTATGTTATGATAGACTAAAGTGCACGAACACTTGAACTTTAGGGGTTATTCAATTTAACCAAAAACTAATTTTGATAAAATTGCATAAGGTTCGATTTTTTTATCTTTATTTATCTATTTATCCCAGATATTGATGAATGCGCTGTCAATAATGGCGGTTGTCTTAGAACATGTCACAATTTTCCTGGATCCTTCTCCTGCAACTGTCCACCGAAACACCAGCTGGGGCTTGACGATCGGACATGCTGGGGTGAGTGATAATTCGTTTGCTGTTATTGGATACTTTTAATGGACTTTTAATTGAAAAAGAACATATAGCTGTCTGCTTTTCAGAAAAAATAATAGTTATGTTTTCAGTGTCTTGCCCTGACTTGAATATGAAAATTAAATGTAATGTTTTATAACCATGCAAGCTGTGTGTATAATATAGTTTGTCAGGGAGCGATAACTTTTAAGATTTTATTTAATCGGTTCCTCACAGTGTTGGGAAGTAGCATTCATAATATTGTTATAAGAACGACCATGAACAACAAATGTTAAGAAGGTTGAGTCATTGTGTCGGGCAAGGAAATTTTTCTCATCAGGATCCATGTTACACATATTCAAATCTACCATTCGATCGTGCATTGAATACTGTTGCCATATCTGGTTGGTGCTTCTGCTATTCTCCTCAGGATTCTCAACAAAATCCAAAGGAGGGTTTACAATATAATCGATCCCGCTTGATTTCAGTCACTTTCTCACCGACGGGATTTGGCTTCCCTCTGTCTTTTCTACAAATATTTTGACGGCTTCTGCTTTAACGAGCTTCTCTTCCTGCTGTCCGACTACACGAATTTACTAGCTACAAGATTGGCAAATCGGTTACACCCTTTTACAATCAAAACTGTCAAAATGTAACCGCCACTTCTACTTCTGCCCATCAGTTTTTTTTTCTCGGACTTCCTGCCTGTGGAACTTCCTCCTGTATACTTGCTTCTCTGATAAGTTTAAGTGCAACGTCAAATCTCCTTGATTCCCATCTTTCTCTTATTCTTTCTCGAAAAACCCCCGTATCTTGTTCTTTCTTTTTTTTTTTTTTTTTTTTTTTTCGCTTTCCTGTCATTTAACCACCTGCGCACGAGTGGCAGAAACTGCTTTGCTTGGGGTGAAACGATTATAAAAAAAATTCTAAAAATATCAACTTTTTTATCAAATGTTTTAAGAAATAGGACTTAAGATAAACCTTTCCAAAACAGAAACCCTGATCTGGAATGAGAGTATTATTTAAGGATGTGGAAATAATTCTGAACACTTCAAATATTCCGGTGTATGGTTCAATTATAACAAAGTAAGAAAAGTAAATAAGGCAATTGAACACAGTATTCGTTTCGCCAGTGTAACACTTATTTATTTTATTTCTAAACCTCTATGCAGTACAGAAGGAAATTACTGCAAAAGTAATTCAAACTTACCAAAAAGGTAGCTTTTAAAATTCCACTTATCCCATCGGCACAATGCTTCTATGACGGTCTTTGGGAATCCAATTCGTAAAAGTTCAAATAATCTATTACTCTTGGGGTCATCAGGAGAGAATGTGCACCGTTTCGGGGCCTTCCTCTCTACGGTTTTCATTGCACACCGGCCCCCCTCACTGATGTGAGGCCCCATTGTATTTTACCAACCGTTTCAACGAAAAGCAAAACTGATTTTTTTACAGTATTACTAAGCGTAATAAACAAATTCAGAAACCAGTTCTATATTCTGTACAGAGCTCAATCCTATAGAAACTCTATGGCGAGATCTAAAGCCGACTGTGCACCAACGTTCCCCGTTACAGTACAAGTAGATATGTGTTTATTTATTTATTTTTTGCTTTTTGATCATTTTATTAATTTTCATTAATTTTGAAGAAGAAAAATTCACGAGAAAATTTTTCAGCTAACGTACACAACCACCTGATATCGTGTTTTTTTATTATTATTATTATTTGCTGAGGTAATTGCAAGCCAGGTGAGTTAAGTCAGCTGTGTCTGTAATAAAAGAATGTATTGAGGTGAATTTTAAATTTATGAAGGGATTGGCAAAGTTGGATCTTCGTGCCTGCAAAAAACAAACAAAACAAAAACATTGAGTGTCAAAAGGACGATTTTCCCATAACACCACTATTATTTTAACTATCTTCACTCTGTGGTAATGTTTATTGTTTAAAAAATTCATTATTAAAATTGTAATAAAATCTAAACATACGAAAGTGAAGTTATACGTTTTCTTTGTTCTTCAGAATTGAAAACAAAATTATAAACACTATTTACTATATTCTTTATTTACACTATTATATTCTTTATTTGAATGGTTGGCAAAACAACAGCTAATTGACAATTTATTCATGTTTTTTATAAATAATAAATGAGGATTTCCTTACAAATTTATGAATACAAATTTGCTTTCATATTTATTTCTTTATAAAGTTGATAAATCATAAACATTGCATTGCATTAGTTTTAATTGTATTAGTTTTTATAATGTTGTAAATAGAAAATTATATATATATATATATATATATATATATATATATATATATATATATATAAGGCAATCTGTGAGTCTCTGTGTGATTGTTTCCTATGCACGCCTACATTTTTTAAGTTACGCCATTCAAACTTTCTAGGGACACATATCTACAGGGAAGCCAGGTCGACACATACTTTTTGAGCCTAAGTTCAGCAATTTCCTCTTTCGCACTTTTTGGTCAATGGAGCCGATTGTTTACATTTGATCCGTTGCTAGATTACATCACAGAAATCAAATCACACGTCTCAAACGCGACTAAAAAAAATGAGCCTTTATATTTTTTATTCCGACGTTTTAAAAATTCATTTGGTCAACAAAAAATTGTGAATATTTTCTCCGTAATTTTGAAACAAAAGAAATATTTTTTTTTAAAAAGTGTTCTTTCAGACAAAAACAAAATATGTAAAAAATAAAAAGGCCAATGGTTAATTTAATTATTTTAAGTTTTTTTTTTCAGATGTAATATTTCATACTTCAGAAAAAAAAATAAAAAAAAATAAAGCTTTTTTCGCTAAATATTTCATGCAGGAAATCAACTGTCTGTAATTCGTGTGGCATTAATATAACTTTTTCCTCTAAAATTAAATGTCTACATTTTTAAATATTCTTCGAAAATGTCTGAAATTTATTTAGTCAACAAAAAATGTAAATATTTTCCCCCGTAATTTTGAAACAAAAACAAACGTAATGTTGTTTACAAGGTTACACAATACATCAATTCACGTTTAAGCAAAACAAAAGAAAATAGATTTTTTCATGGAATTTTTTAACAATTTTTAAACAACAATTTTTTATATAATTATGTTTTTATATAACTGAGTTTTAAAGTGAGGCGGCGACTACATATGTTTAGGTTTTATTTCAGTTCTAATCATCACTTTTTAAAACAATAAACATTGCCAATGAGTGAAGGTAATTAAAATAATAGCGGTGTCAAGGAAAAAGCTACTTTTAACTCTACGTATTTTGTGTTGCATGAAGGTCCAAGTTTGCCAAGGGATTTATCTTATAAAACATTAAAACAAATTCAAACTGACAAATGTTAAGACAAATACGACTATAATTACTTTGAATATCCGATTTTTTAGTCGCACTGAAGGGCATCGTCAGTGATGTTCTGAATTGGGTCATTGGGCAGTTTCGGGTCTTTCAAACATCATTCTCCTCTTACCAAGTCGACCCCATCGGAGCTGATCAGTCTCTGATGTGCGCCCCCCCCCCACCCCATTTTGAAATAAACAGCCTGCAGACACTGACTTATATAGGCGACCCATACCCCTCTGTCACGCATTTGATTGGAAGTTGACAAACAGCCAATCACGATGGTGTGAGCTCTTTTTAAGTTGATTACGGGGGGGGGTTACTTTTTCTTTTATGTAGATACTCGAAAGGTAATTATGTTTTCCGAGTTTTGTTTTTTGTTTTTTACTTTTTCAAGTTTACCTCTCAACTGATAATTACTGTTAGTAAAACAAAATTAAAATAATTCGAAGTGTACATTGTTTTTATGATTAAAATAAAAATTGCGACTTTATGCAGTGTGTTAAAACGAAAATAAATATGTAAATGAATGTCGTTTAAAACATGTTAAAATATTATTATCATAATCAAAATCTTAACTAATTAAATCGATTACCTTTGCAGTGAATTGGTGCATGATTGATCGAAATATGTCCGACTGTATGCCGTGTAATCATGGCGCCTACGCAGTGGATCCAGCGGCAGACAACCAGTTCTATCAATGTACCAATGGCCTTATGTATTTATTGATGTGTCCACCAGCCACTGTGTGGATGCAGAGTAAACATCGATGTGATCAGAGTAAGATATAAATTATTGCTTTCTGTTTCCGTTTTATTCTTGCTCTTAATTTTTAATTGCGAATTTGCTGCTTTTATTTTTAATTCTTTTCCTATCTTTTATTCAAAAGTCTTTTATTTATTAATCCGGCAGATTTTATTTAGGTACCTCCACCCGTTTTCGATAACTTCTTCTTCTTCTATGTGCCCTGTCCCTTCAAGGCGTAGGCGACCATGGCTCTCCACGTCTCCCTATCCCTTGTGGCTCTTAGTATGTTTGCTCCTGATACTCCTGGCAACCCCCGTTCCGTCATCCACCTGATCAGTCCCTGCAAATATGTTATCCGCTGCCTTCCTCTGTCTCTCCTTCCTTCTATCTGTCCAGTCAGTATCAGGTTCTCCAGGCTCTCCTTCCTCATTGCATGTCCCAGGAACTTCAGTTGTCTCTTCCTGATGCTCAGCATCAATTTCCTTTTTGTTGCCATTCTTTCTAACACCTCGTCGTTGCTTGTATGCTCAGTCCACGATATCCGTAGCATCCTTCTGTAGAACCACATTTCGGCCGCTTCCAGTTTTGTCCTCATTTTCGATGATATTGTCCAGCATTCACAGCCGTATTGAAGAACTGACATCACGTAGCAGTCTAGCACTCTTTTCTTCGTTTCTATTGAGATTTTCCTGTGTGTTAGTATTTTGCTCATCTTCTGGAACGCGTCCTTTGCCATGCCAATTCGCCTTCGGATCTCCGTGTCGCACTTTCCATCTCCTGTTAGAACACTTCCTAGGTACTTAAATTCTTGTACTTGTTTGACTCTGTTATCCTCCACCTGTATTTGGCATTTTGGGTTGTATCTTTTGCTGATGACCATGCACTCAGTTTTCTTAAAGTTTATTTGTAGTCCCTTCTTGTCACTCTCCACTGCTACTTTCTGTATGAGGTCTTGTAGTTTCCTTTCCGTGTCCGCAATCAGCACTGTATCGTCCGCATATCTAATGTTGTTCAGGTTGTGGCCTCCAATAACAAATCCTGGCGTGTCATCTAGGGTCCTCAAAATATTCTCGCTGTATAAGTTGAACAAATCCGGTGAAAAGACACATCCTCGTCTTACGCCTTTTTCTATCTTTGTGTATCTACTGAGGTTGTTACCTGTTCGTATGCAGGCCGTTTGCTGCCAGTAGAGATTCTTGATTATTCTTATGTCTTTGCCGAAAATGTCGAGATTGCCCAGCATCTCCATCAATTCTTTGTGTCGTATTTTGTCGAATGCCTTCGCGTAATCTATGATTTAAATAAATTTAATAAATAAAAAAGCTTTCTTGAAGCTTTAAGTTTAGCTTTAATTGAAAGCCAAGAGATTACATTTACTAATTCCAGTAAGCAAAATACTTTGGTGTATTTCCAATCGAAATTATATTGACTGTAATGTAAAAATTTTCAGATTTAAACAACTTTGAGTAGACGCTCTGTTTATTTATTAAAAGGTATATTTATTTATTTATTTATTTATTTATTCATTCATTTATTTATTTATTCTCGTCTATTGGCCTGAATATTCGAATGATATTATTAATGGAAAATATGCGCTCTGGGAGAGAATTCGAAACTGCGTCACCCTTGACAGGAGAAACGGTGATTATATTCGACGTGATTTAGACTGACTCATCCACGAAAGAGAGAGAGGAGGAGGAGGGGGAGGGAGGGGGAGAGGGGGAGGGGGAGGGAGGGAGGGGGAGGGGGAGAGAGAGAGAGAGAGAGAGAGATATACAACAATCGCGGATTATAATGTTGCATCTGGTGACCCTGAAGATGTAAGGACGCATAGATTCTTTCCTATCAAAATTACTGCCATCACAATATTAGTTTGATGTTTAAAATTAGAATTTCCAAAAATATTATTTAAAAGCAATTTCTAACGAAATGATATTATTAATCCGACAGATTTTATTGAATACTTATATTTGAGGAAACGCTCCGTTTATTTATTAAACAGTATATTTATTTATTTATTTATTCATTCATCCCTCCTGCTAAGGGGGTACGCACGTTAGAATCCTGCTCGGGATCGCGTATTTTTCCTAAATAAAATTTGTCAAATATTCAGACCAGTAGACAAAAATTAAACTATTTTGTTTACATTAGGATACGAAACTGAGCAAATATGATTGTCTCGAGAGTCTGAGAAAGATTTGCATTTATAAGGCTCTATTGAACTTTGCTTGATCGTCGACGCACTCCGTGCCCGAGTCGGTCTAAAGCACGTCGAATATAACGACGGTTTCTCCTGCCAAGGGGGACGCATATTTTTCTTTAATAAGATTACTAAGATTACTCGAATATTCAGACTAGTAGATGAAAATAAAAAAAATATGCACTTTAATAAATAAACAGAATGTCAATGTTATAATATTGATAATGCTTTTGAGGTTTTTAAAATATACTATAAAAATATCAACGTTCATTTTTTACAATGATGTTCATTCTTTACAGAGCCGAGGGGCCACACTAGGTAGAGGCTTACAGAGTAAGAGACACAGCTTCTGCGGAAGATAACAGTTAACCCTAGACATGAATAAGTTAAGATTGTAGTGATCAGGGAAGGAACCTCTTGGGAGTCGGTGCTACAGGGCAGGGGTTCGTGGGAAGAAGCTGCTCGGGTGGAATTTACATCTCACTAAAGGAATATGAAGAGGATGAGGGTGGTTCGCTACAATGTGAGTGGCATGACGGGTATTAGCAGTGAAGGTTAGGACTGGTGAAACTAAGAAGTGTAGTTCATCTTAACACTTTCCATGGAAATAGCAATAGAGCAGTGAGTGGTTTGCGGCATTTCGTCTGTTAGGAAAGGGGTTGTAGGGTGGAAAATATTTCGTCACCCACAAGAACGCGTTGACGCTTTTGCACTCTATCGAGAGTAGTAAATGAGGACTGGGTAGTTCCTGCCTATATGTGCCAGCAGTACTCCTTTTTTTTTTTTTTTCTGATTTGGTTCTTGAATAACCGGAGGAATCAGGTACCGACCATTTTTATAGCATATTTAGCGATGGAGCTAAATATGCTATAAAAACATGCTATGTCCGAATTTCATGTAGTCTAGGTTGTTTAAGTCCCAATAGGCATTCAAGGCCTCTGAGGAAACACGTGTTCATCGCGATTAGTGAAAGTTTTGGGTACGATCAGTGATAGAGGAATGTCATTGGTTTGGTGTACATGTGACTAGTCAGTTTTTTTACCCACTGAGCGGTTAGCGCGAAGTCATAGGACAGATCATCTGCCAAACTCTGGTTACTTTTCGTTATACATTACTTACTTCTCTTAGGAGTAAGTGATGCATCATGAAATATACCCGATGTATAGAATGTGCGTTGTGGTGCAGTGGATATCGGCTCGGAATGAGAAGTCGGGGAGCCGAGTTCGAATTCCAGTTGAATTCCTTGCATTCACTTGCGCACAAATACCCTTGGTAAAGGTATTAATCCGTCTCTTCTCTTCAGTTATGGGTTAAATAACAGGACAGATTGGATTCTATAGCCTTGTCTGGCAACCAGTCTACCGCAGAAAGTAATGGCAACCTACTACGCGATAATCTTCTGCCCAGTCAGTCATGTCTCTTTCGAGACATGATCGCCCAAGCGTTTATCACGTATGGCACATATATATATATATATATGTGTGTGTGTGTGTGTGTGTGTGTGTGTGTGTGTGTGTGTGTGTGTGTACGGTGGTTTAATAGGCATGAATCCTTCATTTCCTCATTCTCAGCTGTGGCTAAATAGAAGAAAAGACTGGGTCTTATAGCTTTAGATAACAAACAGTCTAGAAGAAACTAAACTCTAAATTCAAAATCCGAGGAGAATCGTTTAAAGACCCTGTGGCACCTGGTGCGACAGTTCTTTGTATTCGACTCTTCTAAAAAATGTGGTCGGTTCTGCATTTCTATAATCAAATTATAGATGAGGGTAGTCTTACAATATAGTTCTAAGAAGTGAGCTGCTGGGCTCTCATACGTCAACAAAAAAATAAAACGACGGAAGAGTCCTCCATATATAGAGTGACTGAAAAATAGCACCTATTTTATGTATGATGAACTCTCCCGTTTTGTAAAAGTTATAGTCAGACGGAAGGGTCCATTGTACATAAAAAATGAGTGAGATTTCAATCCCTATATATGTATGAATTTTATCAAGTCATAGTAAGCAGTTGCTCAATGAACATCGACTGAGACTCAAATTCACCCCAAACATCAAGTGAAATTCATTGGATCCATCACTAAAAATGCTAGAAAAATGGATTCTTTAAGCAGCTCCCAGAAGAACCTGACTGATCTTGCTATTAACTTTACACCTAACTTTACGAGAGTTAGATCAGAACAAAACTACAGCATTACTACCATATCTGGGCTGGAGATTTCAGATTCGCGTAAATAGTTGACGTGGCCTTGTGGACTATGGGTTATTTTCAACCTTTTCCACGAACTAAATTTCACAAATGTCCAGACGAGTTCTATTCCTTAGTTCCATTAGATCAGACCTTTACAGATAAGACCCGCCATGCCAAATATACAGACTTGAATCATCCTCATTCACCATTGACAAGAAGAAGTTCCATTCAGACAGATTCTTTTAAAGAACCGCTACTTTGTGGAACATACTCCCGAGGAGACATTTCCCGGTCACTACAATCTTAACCTTTAACTTTTTAATCTAGAGTCAAGTGTTATCTATCCTACATATCCTCATAATATGCATCTACTTCCGACTCTTACGCCCATGTAACAACCTCATTCAGTAACTCTCTACTTGGAGTGGCTCATGAGCCTTGTATTAGGTGAACATTTAGTAAATATATGTGTATGTTATATTTTATTCAATTTATTGCTTCTTTATCCACGGTGATAACTAATTTATATATATATATATATATATATATATATATATATATATATATATATAAAACTGCTTGAAACTAGTCTTAATCGATACTTGTATTTGAGTAGATATTTTGTTTTTAATTAAACAGCATATTATATATATATATATATTTCTTATATGTATTTATTTATGAGAAATTTTGTTAAGAAAAGGTGTGTCATTCGGCAGGATTTGAACTTGTGACCCTTAGTAACAGGGAACGCCATCAATTGATCTGGTGAGTCTTAGATCACTCGACTACAAATGATTTCACAGTCTAAACGAAATCAAAGCAAGCTTTATATACACAATTTTCAATTTATCGTAAATAACCATCTCTGCTCTTAATTACTTCGGACCTTTCATTTTGCAATTTTTCGTTCTGAAAATGAAAGAGTTGAAGTAATGTCTGATGTAAACACCTCAGAAAGTATATTTTAGGATCATACAAACCCGGATGAAAAAGTTCACAATTTTTTACCAGGTCTTCCCTTAACGCATCACTCATTAAGTCTCGGGCCTGACATATAGATGGCGCACTAACAAAAAATTCATACGATATAAATGAAGTACTAACCTTCAAATGGCACGTGACAAAATTTGGGCCCAATCAGATTATTAGTTTACAAATTACAGTTATTTAAGTAAAGCTACTGTTGCAAATTTTCAAAACAAGAGTAAATCCGAATTTCGTGTGTTGATAAAGCATTGCTTTCTGATGAGAAAAATTCTGTTCAAGTAAAGCAATAGCTTGATAAGTGTTATTCGAACTTTGCTCCGTCGAAAGGGTGGTATGCTGACTCTAAACGCGGTCGTACAGACACAAATGATGCTGAATGCTCAGGTCGCCCAAAATCGGTAGTTGTCCTGGAAAATACAAAAAAAAAATCCCCAGACACGTTTTGCCAGATCGTAAATTGAAGTTGCATGAGATAGCAAACGAGTTGAACATATTAGAAGGCAGTGTATTCACCATTTTGCATGAACGTTTGTCAATGGGAAAGCTGTGTTCAATGTGAGTGCCGCGTTTTCTGACAGTCGATCAAAAACAACTACGCGTCGACGATTCAGAGCGTTGTTTGCAATGGTTTCAACACAACAAGAAGTTTTTGCGTAAATGTGTGACAATGAATGAAACATGGATCCACAACTTCACTCAGGAGTCAAATCGGCAGTCAGCTAAGTGGAAAGCGGCAGGTGAAAGCCGTCCAAAATGAACAAAGACAATGTTTTGACCTCCGTATTTTGGGATGCGCAAGATATTTTGTTCGTCGATTACTTGAGAAAAGAACCATTAATAGCGAATATTATATAGAATTATTAGTTCATTAGAAGGAATGAATCTCAAAAAAACGGCCACAAATAAAGAAGAAAAAAGTGATCTTTCACCATGACAACGCATCGTGTCACAAGTCAATCGCAACGATGGCAAAATTACATGAATTTCACTTCAAATTGCTTCTGCATCCACCCTATTTTCCAGATCTGGCCCTCAGCGACTACTGGCTGTTTGCACACCTGAAAAGAATGCTCCATGGAAAGAGATTTGTCTCCAATGAAGATGTGATATCAGAAACTGAGGTGTATTTTAAGGCCAAAGACAGATTTTCTAACAAAAAAAGCATCGAATTGTTAGAGAAGCGTTTGAATCAGTGTATCACCCTAGAGGGAGACTATGTTGATGAATAAAGTCGAACTTTGCCTAAAAGTTGTTTTATTAGTTAAACCCGGAATTTATTGAGTGGTGTGTTATTTTAAACTTCTAGTTATACGTTCTGAAAGTTCCCGTTGTGCGTTCGAAACAACGTTGAAAAATCCGTTAATATAAAACACCTGAATATACCGAAAAGTTTAAACCAAAGTGTCGGCTGAATTCCGAATGTGTGTGTGTGTGTGTGTGTGTGTGTGAACGCTGACGTTTTTTAATATCATTTCTAAATCTCACAAACATTTGAATTATGATGCCATAACATTTTAATTATGATGCCATAACATGCCATAGTAAAAGTTAAACAAAGTAATTAACTGTTATTTTGGATTTAATAAAATCAAAGAAAGAATTTTGCAAAGGGCCCATAAATGTATTTATGATTCCATATAAGAACATTTATTCATCGACATTGTCCGATTGTTTTACGTTTTTTATTCTTAACTTCCTCCTACATTTTCTCAAGTACAGTACAGTGCAAAATCTTAAGCTTATTATTATTGCAGACTGTCGGTTAATAAATACATCGTCGATATCGTACATTTCACTGTATCACTGGCCATTTATTAGTCGATTTTTTTAAAAATCGGCATCACTCTATGCAAGACAGTAAAGCCACTAAAACACAAGAGGTTACAGGTTGTAAAAAAAATAAGAACAAAATGATTAATAATGGGTGGAAAGAAAAAAGAATAATCAGAAGGACAGTAGAATGCGACTGAAATTGCATTTAAATGTTTTGCAGATTAAAGTTGGCTGGAAAGCAAGAAGCCGGAAAGGAATTCCACAAGCGAGAAGTGCGAGAAATGAAACTGTTAGCATAGAACATACGACAACATGTAGATAACTGTAAATTGATGAGATAGCTAGTCTAGTACTGTGATTAAATTCATAAAGTCTAGGTACCATGGCGAAGAGTGATGTTTATTTCGTAACAAATACAAAAATGTGGCACAAAGCCAAAAGAGGATTGTGAAAGAATGTTCATTTTATGTCTTATAATTAAACTTAGCTAGCCACGATTACTGACGCAAACATACCACAATATTCATTGCACTAAAACAACACGTTCTTACCTACCATTCTTAATACACCGACTAAAATGCCCCAGAAACTCCATGTAATCCTCACTAGTCCCCATATGTACAATTATTGTTTATGGTTGGAAATTAATTTAAAAATCTAAACCCTAATGTGCATTTACAATATAAGATAATCTATTTAAAGAAACTAAATAAAATAATGTTAGTAATATTCGCCCCCTCCACTACACACACACAATCCGTAAATTATGGCAGAAACATCAGTTAATTGGATGAAATCAATACGGTACTTTAATAATACATACCACTCATTCATCTAACCACTCACTCAAACACATTGATAAATACGAAAGTTGATATTTGTCTATATTTCTGAGATGATGTAGTATTTACAGTATTTACACATGGCCCAGTGGATATAGACGTTGGTTAGTTTCTGTGACTTGACCAAAAGAGTTTTGAGTTCAATACCAGGCTACAGCAGTGGCGAACACAGGTTAGAGGGAGATAATTCATGACTACGCAAGGAATAAAGTTCGTATATATCCCAGTGATTGTTCATGACTACGCAAGGAATAAAGTTCGTATATATCCCAGTGATTGTAATAAAGGTTCGGTTCGAAATTCCTAGCACCTGAAGAAGGCCGGAGCGTACAACGGCTGAAACGTCATACAAAGGGGCAACAAAAATGAGGACAATAGTCCGAATAATGTAAATACCAAAGTTGAGAAGGAATGAACTTCTCACCCCATGAAGTTTCTTCTGACATGTCCTCCATATCACAACCCTCATAACGTCTAGCAAGCAATAGAACACTGAGTGTTCATCCTTAGTCAACGATAGTACCACATTGCTACAGACAGGACTGGCTTCGTGGATGAAAATACTCCCCGCGCTCCATATCTTCAATAAACTGCAATGAAAGATGATGTGATCCAGGGTCTCCACCGCCCCATCACAACAAAGGCAGCTTGGAGATTTTTCCAAGCCCGCCGAACAAAGTCTTTTGTCGACCCATAGGGTCCTTCGAATCACACGCCAGGTGAGTGATGCCTTATCATTATTGAGGCATTCCAACCCGGGCACGCAAGGACCATGGCGTAGAGCTCCTTCGAACAACTACCATGAAAGTATTTATAGAAAAAGACACGGGGGGTGGCAACATTACGGCGGGGCGAAAGTGACTAAAGCCGAGCCGTCAGACCAGAACCGATAATATGCATAGGCTAATTATCTGTACTGTTCTCTGATTGTATTTTGGTGGTGATTAAACAAAAAATCGGAAGGCAATTTTCGAATCTGTTTCATTCTCCATTAAGACACAGGCTGCAAATTCGAAAAATTAAAAAAGCAATTCGCATATGACCAGTGATTTAATACCCAGTGTTCTTAGAAATGTTTCTCGGCTGAGTGGGTGGGTACCTGACCCACTCCCCAAAGTCTAATCAAATAACCAAATATCCGATTTGATGAGATTTTGGATGCAGGTTAAGATTAAGAGGAGAAACTTTTTAGCACTTCCTTGTAGTTTGGTGTTTTCTTAGTTATCTATAATGTTCGTTAACGGTTATCTGATCACCTGGGGTTATGATAGCAGTTAATATTTTTCGCTTACTAAATAATTAATTACCCCCTTAAATTGTTTTACCTTGCTTATATATATTCTGAGCTTATATTGTACATAAAACAACAGGGTTCAATCAGTATTAAGATTTGTAAACTTTACCTAGTTTGATATTCTGAGGATACCTTTACTCCATAATTCAAATAAAAATGAAATATAGTTGAATTTCTGTGATGAATAGAACGCGAATTAGAATTAAACCGGAAATGGGACGAGAAAAAGGTGGTTCCGTTAAAAGTACTGGAATGAGAAATGACTTTATTTATCCAAGTGAACGTCGTAATTCTAAAAGCATAGTTAAAATTCATATATGTTTTTTTATTGTTTTTTTATTATTATTATTTATTATTTTTTTATTATTATCTTACATTTTAAACATAAAATAAAAACAAAACGGACCTATTTACGAACTCTATGAAGGAAGTAAGGCACTAAAATATCTCCGACACAAAATCAGAAAGGTGGGCTTGAAAAATGTAACACTCGAGATTCTTGATAAAATACAAAGAAGAATCTGCAATACTATTGGTCCTAACCTGGCATCTTGCCTTAAATCACTTTCCCGCGCCGCCGTAATGTAACTTCCCTGTGCCTTTCTATAAATGTTTTCATGGTAATTATTTTGCTGAACTTTCCATTAGGGTATCTAAACGTTATGAATTTAAGCGTATTACTAGACTGGCGGTAAGGTCTCATCATTTTACAGTTGAAATTGCTAAATGTAACTGTAACTTCTATGCTAACCGTTTCTTCTCCCACTCTTCTCGATTGTGAAAATCTCTTACAGCTTTTTGCTTTCAAAAATTTAAATCCAATGTAAATCGTTGTCTTTTCTTTTATTGTTCTCGCTCCTTAATAATGTTTTCCTTTTCTTTTTCTTTCACATTCAGTAACCCTTTGCGTTATAGTGACTTTAATGCCTTGATTGAAATGAAATGATTAAAAAAATAATATGATAGTCAAATTTCACCAATGCTACACAACGAGTTCCCGAGAGTTACATAATAGCTAGAAACTTTCCTTACAGACCTTATGAATGCCAAAGTTGTGATTAGGGTTTTCTTTTTATCATATTCTCTGCCACTCAGTAACCCCTTGAGTCTTGAAGGTTTCGTTGTCTCGTTTGAAGGTAAAATGATTTTTTAAAAAACTGGGTCTCGTAGATTTTGCAAAACACAAATGAACTGATTACATTTTGGAATGCGAACACCTTGCCAAAACCCGTATCTGCCAACAATTATATCATGTGTTTCAAACGCGGTATCTTGTTTTAAAGATCAATTGTGATGGGCAGTTCTTCGGCCATTTGATAGCGAGGAGGAGGTTACTTTTAAATAGATTACGCGTCTCTTCATTTTTCTTATGATTTCAGATTTGAGCTTAGCGAAACATTTCCTGACGGATAAGCTGCATGAAGAAATTATCAATACCCACAGAATTTACCATTTTTAATATCACTCGATTTTTGTGGTTATAAGGGTTAAATTTAGAAATATACTTATCAATGGCGATGTGATGCCTTCCAAAAAAATATACAAAATTTGAAGAAACAGGAATAATTCTTTACAAAGAAAGAAGTAAATGTTTAAATGATATGAAATATCAATTGTTCCATATGGCAGGAATTTATGGAAATTTTTCTCAAACGTTAAAATGAAAATAGAAGCAACAATGATGTAGCTCTACAGAAGGATGGTAAGAATATTATGAACGGAGGGATTAAGGGCAAAGGGACAAAAATGACACTTTTACAATTAAAAGGCGGAAATATTGATGAACTCTTATCAATCCTCTTATACGGTAGAGAATACTGGACAATTGACCTGAGGCAACAAAGATATGGTTCTACAGAAGGATGCTGAGAATACCAAGAACGTAACTTGTGAGCAACGTGAACGTTTTAAGGAAAATGGAAACACAAAGGGCACTGATACTTAAAATCTGAAAAAGACAGTTGAAATTTCTAGGACTCATGACGAAGAAAGAAGGTTTGGAAAATTTGACACTTACAGGACATAGTGAATGCAAGAGGGGCAGAAAGAAACAGTAAGTAATTCACCTAACGAGTCTGTGTAAATGGATGGCAGAAACAAGTTGTTGGAAGAACAGTAAGGAAACATATTGCTTAGGGCTACAAAGGAATGAAAGTTGTGAAGAGTCATGAGCGCCAACCAGCTGAAGGAACACGATACATAAAAGATGAATAAAATTGTTGTAAAATTACAAGAGATTCATTTTTTGATGTTGGTAAATTTCTGCAATGCGAGCTATGAATTGCGGTAAACGAAGATATTGAATACATAGATAAAGCATTGTTGAAACAAACTTACGGTGATTTTTTGAAAGGGTTTGACTAAATTTTATTTAACAATACTAAACCGGCTATTAATAACCGTACTTTGGGGTCACAGTGTGTTAAAATGATTCTTTTAAACGCGAACAAATTTCTAAAATACATTCCATTCGTTCGTAAACTTATTCATTTATTCACTCCTTTGTTTCTCATTTCAGCGATTCCAGAATTCTTTGCTAATTTCACCAGACCGGAAAACATGACTGAGATTCCAGGTAAACAAGGATCCATATCGTTCAGTTTAACAGTCGTTCTCCTTTTTTCCCGACTCAATCGTTCTTTTCTGTTTTATATATATATATATATATATATATATATAGTCATCCACAGACAGATCTGTTTCAGAGCTCATCAGTACGGCTTAGACTCCGTTCGCTTCCTAACCCAGGATCGAAACCCGACCGAATCGGCGTCAGTCGGCGATTCTACCCCTAGGCCACGAGCGTCCGGTAGAAGAAGGCGGGCTATATATTTATGTGTATATATGTGTATGTATGTGTGTGTGTGTGTATTTCTTTTTATTTGAAATTCTTTCTTTCTTTCTTTCTTTTTCTTTCTTTCTTTCTTTCTTTCTTTCTGTTGTGCATCCGCAGTACTTCAATTCAATAGATCTCTTTCGTTCCTCTTTTTCCTTTTACTTTTGTGTACTCAGTAGCGAATTTTGTCTCCCCCTCACACACACTTTTACAACCTTAAAAGATTTATGGAACTGATCATTCTCTGATTTCGATAAGATCATCGGCATTTTTCCCTCTGTGTTTTCTTTTTCATGTAGCTTTTTAAGGACACATACAGATACCAGTTTGAAAGAAAAACAAACAAAATAAAACAACCATATAAATAGAAACAGACATGTTATTAAGGAGGGAAAAAAACTTAATCGACATATTTTCATATCTGAAGGAAGATGTTATTGTTAATTAGAAATAATGTGCATTATTTTTTTTTTCTTGCATTTATTTTTTGTGCGTCAAAAAAGTTTTATAGAGGAAAAAAATCAGAGCAGACAAATCACACTGTTTTGTTAGTATTGACGTTTTATTAACCCTTTGATTTTGTTTTGAAATTAACCTCTCTTGTGTTTCAACAGCTTGAGAGCGGAAAAGAGGGCAAGAATAGATTAGAACTCCACTTCTATGAATGAAATTTATTCCGTCTAATTTAGTGAAATAACGTACTTGTACTCAAACTCATTTCTAAGTTATGGATATACGATCGTGGGGTAGTATGAAAATGAAGACAGTGCTTGGGTTTGTCCCACTCTTCCTCAGGAAAATCTCGGCTCCTAAGTGTCCCCTATACTTTCTTAAGAATTCCACAATCGCAACAGTGTATACTCTTTCACTTTCTTCATTTCTTTGGTGCACTCTATCGAATTGCTGATTTATTTTGTGTACTCTGCTTTGGATGTGCGTTGTGGTACAGTGGATATCGGCTTGGAACAAGAAACCGGGGAGCTGAGTTCGAATTCCAGTTGAATCCATTGTATTCACTTACGCACAAATGCCCTTGGGAAAGGTATTAATCCGTCTCTTCCTTCCAGTTATGGGTTAAATAACAGGACAGATTGGGTTCTATAGCCTTGGTCGGCAATCAGTCTACCGCAGAAAGCAATGGCAACCTACTGCGGGATAATCTTCTGCCCAGTCAGTCATGTCTCTTTCGAGACATGATCGCCCAAGCGTGTATCACGTATGGCACTTAACTGACTCTTCTTTATTTCATTTTTCTACTCTTTTTAATTGTTTATTTCTTTTGTTTACTCTTCCTACTTTGCTTTGATAAAGTCCCTCGGAGGACGAAACGCGTCGGCTTAGATAAGTTTTCCTTCCTTCCTTCCTTCAGGTTGTGGTAAATCTATTGAAATCGTTTACTGATATCAAATACATAAAAATAACCCAATGGTTGACTAAAAATATTTCAAACTTTTTCTGTGCTTCATATGTTTTGACGGGACAACATTCAACATTTAAATGTAAAAAAAATGTTATAACGTGACATTTAAACGGAAATATTTTTAGCCCCAAGAAATAAGTTAGTAAAATGACTCATCCTATTTTACCAACGATCATATAGTCCAAAATTTTTAATATATTTTTTAACTGTTAACTATTGTCACTCTATTTTTAATATTGAGCACTTTATTTGCAGAAATCTGCTGGCCATTAAACGCGATAAACTACAGTAACTTTCGAGTTTTGTAAGGTGTTAAGATTTGTGTGGTTATATATCCAGGGTGCGATGATAAATTGTCGTCTAAATTACGCAAAAATGAAAAAATAACACTGACATCTCATTTTAACAGATATATTTACCAAAATAACACAAACATATCATGAAATACTAATGAGTAAATTCAATAAAATCGCCATTGGCTTCAACTACGGCCTCCAGAAGACTTCGGAATCTCCTGCAATTCTTTTGAAGGGTCTCCTTATTTAAGTTGGTGAATGCTGACATAATCTTTGCCTTCAGTTCATCTTTGGTGTTACAAGGAGTTTTGTTAGTCACTCGCTCAACTGGGCCCCACACATAAGCAAGTGGGTCTGCAGTCTGGAGAGTTATGTGACAAGAGTTAAGGAATGATGTGGTCACAGAAATTGTCTGATAACTATGACTGAGTTCTCTTGTTTGTGTGGCATGGTACAGAGTCCTGTTGCCAGATGTAGGGTATTCCAGCAGCTACACTTTTGACCCAGGGCAGTACTACCTCCTCAAGATAATTGACGTAGGCCTCCGTGTTGAATATTAGGCCCCGTGAGGAAAGATGAATGGAAGCATAATTTCGCCATCACTAGTGATCACTCAAAAGGCCTTCGTAATCACCATTAAACTCATCCAACTCTTTCCGAATTATCTGCACTGTCCTCAGATTGACTCCAAAACACTGAAATTTTCGTATTGGTGCTTTCGGCGCAAATGCCACGCAATAGAGCATACCGTTTCCAAATTTCTAGTGGAGTGGATTGCATTATGGTGCTCTTTTTCTCACAGACGGTGCTGAACTGACCCTACTATAGTCACCAGTCGACAAAATAAAAAAAAAGTGCATGCGCAGAATTAAAAATATAAATCGTGACAATTTACCCATCGCACCCGGTTTATATACGGGATGCATAAAATGAGCTTTACAAACTATGGAGGCGAGTTCCTTACACCAAAACAAGGACAAAAGTCACTATCAACGTATGTCCGCAAATCCTTCGTTTTTGAGTTATTAAGTTTGAAGAAAGTTTACGGTAGAGGGCTCTATGCTGCCATGTAAACTAGGTTACACTTGTCATTATTGTACATTTATGGATAATATGTCTTCAACGTTCAACGTGTGTGGTATTAAGTTAACCGAGAAGTTTTCTGTTTAACAATAGCATGATATACATATCGCAAGCAGGCTGATACGATTTATTGTCGCGAATGCTGGCATTGTTATGGTGGCTATAGTAAGAATTTGTTGTTTTGATGTAAAGAATATTGTGATATGTTTAGGTCAGTAATCGTGGATAGCTAAGTTTAAGACAAAACAGATTGAAGACCAGCCTTCTCCCCACACTCCCCTTGTGCCAAATTTTGTATAAATTAAAATAAATATTGCTTTTCCCTTTGTTGGCTCGACTTCATGAATTTAAGCATAGTACTGGGTTGGCAACGTGGTATCATTAGTTTACTGCTGAAATTGCTAGATGTAACCGTAAGTTCTATGCTAATAGTTTCTTCTCTCGCACATCTCATTTGTGGAACTGGCTTTCAGCTTGTTGCTTTCCCATCAACTACACTCTACAAACATTAATCAATCAAAAACTCAATCAATCGTCATCTTCTGTCTACTTGAATCATCTTCTTTTTATTTTCCTTTCTCTTACATAACATCTTCTCAATTTCCCACAGAGACCAAACGGCCATATGTTAACTTTACAATGGACAAAATGTCCATTGTAAAGAGCCGCATTCATTTAAATCTCAACTAAGTTTTGCAATGAGCTCTTGTGATTGTCATACTCGACACCGAGGTAGCATCCATCATATATCAATAGATCACTAAAACTGTGTGATTGATGCTACTGCGAAAGGTATGACTCCAACTTCCCCTGCACTCTACTACCACTCAGGACTACATCTTACAATAAGGTCATATTCGACAACGAGGTGGCAGCCATCATATGTGTATGTATACACATATGCATATTAAATATAAATTCTGCAAAAAAAAGAAAAAAATATAAAACATTGTAAAATTTGAAAGAACCCAATGTAAAACAAAGTAAAGAAATAAAATAATAATAATAATAATAATAATAATAATAATAATAATAATAATATAGAGAACTGTTCATTTATGTACTTCCACAACTGGCAGGGAAAAAGAATATTGCATGAAAATTATATATATATATATATATATATATATATATATATATATATATATATAAGCAATTGGATGTGTCTAGCCACTCTGATGAGCTGTGATACAGCGAAACAGGCTTGTATGTGGATGACTAATATATATATATATGTGTGTGTGTGTGTGTGTGTGTGTGTGTTATGACCGATGCAAAGTAGTATTCATATAAAACACAAACTTTATTATAACCTAGATTCAGAAACCCAGTGGTTCAATGCAAAACTTATCCAAGTGCCGACTGTGGAAGCGACCATCTTCCAGTTATCTGCAAAATAAGGGTGAAACTTCGGAGACTAAAGAGGCCTAGGGCAGCACCCAGACTGCAATACAACACGCTCCTGAATGATCTAGAGCAGCAGAAAAAATACACTGACAGTGTGAGAAAAAAATACAAAGAACAAATGGAAATTCGAAATGGAACGCACTTAGTGACATCAGCAAACAACTTGTTTCCAGAGGAAATCAGACGCAGAAGAAAAAAACTAGTGTATGACTGAAAAAATTATTGACGTGATACAAAGGAGAGAGAAAACTATGCCAAGACATGTAACTGAATACAAGAAAATACAAAAGGAAATAAGGATCAAGTGCAGGCAGGCTAAAGAGGAATGGCTCAACAACAAATGTGCCGAAGTAGAGAGATTTAGCAAGACTAATAAAGGAGAAATGCATAAAGAAATAAGGGAACTGACAGGACAACGAACATACCCCTCAACAAGTTGTATAAAATCCAAAGATGGAACGATCATATTGGAGAAAGAAGAAATACTCCAGCGATGGGAAGAATATATAAAAGATCTCTTCCACGACAAGAGAGAGCAACCGATAATAAACTGACAGACCGGAAATACTAAAATCGGAAATGACAGCAGCAATGGCCAAACTGAATGGGGATAAAGCAGCTGGACCAGACGGCATCGTAATAGAGATGTTGACAGCCTTAGAAGATTTTGGCATAGAGAAAATTACTGAAATAATAAATGAAATCTACAACAGTGGTGTAATACCAGATGACTTAAGCAAATCAATTTTCATAGCTCTGCCTAAAAATCCAGACACAATCGAATGCGAACTCCACCGAACAACCAGTTTGACAAGCCACATAAGGAAACTCATTGTCAGAATTCTGATGAATAGAGCGCGAAGAAGAATCAGACCGGAAATAGAACAAGAATAGTGCGGTTTTGTCAAGGACACTAGAACAAGGAATGCGATATTTATGCTTAGAATGCTATCAGAAAGAGCGATACAAATGAAAAGGGAAGTTTACCTGTGTTTTGTAGACTATGCCAAGGCGTTTGACAAAGTACACCACAAGAAATTGATAGAAACGCTCAGCAACCTCGACATATTTGGCAAAGACATCAGAGAACTCAAGAACCTCTACTGGCAGCAAGCAGCCTGCATACGGACAGGAAATGAATTCAGCAGATATTATACAAAGAAAGAAAGGGGTGTAAGACAAGGATGTGTCTTTTCAACCAGATCTATTCAACTTGTACAGCGAAACTATTCTGAGGACACTAGAAGCTATGCCAAGATTCGACTTTGGCGATCACCATCTGAACAATATAAGATACGCAGATGACACAGCGCTGATAACTGACACGGAAAGAAAACTACAAGACCTCCTAAAAAGGTACATGAAGAAAGTCAAAAGAAAGAGCTACAAATATATTACAAAAAAACCGAACGTATGGTCATCGGCAAACAGGGGAGCCCAAAATGCCAACTACAGGTTGGGGATACTAAAATCAAGCAAGTACAAAAATTTAAGTACTTGGGAAGTGTTCTAACGGAAGACAGAAAGTGCGGCACTGAGATCCGAAGGCGAATTGGAATGGCCAAGGACACATTTCAGAAGCTGAGCAGAGTATTAAGAGACAGGAAAATTTCGCTAAACAAAGAAGAAAGTTCTGGATTGCTATGTGATGTCTCTCCTTCAATATGGCAGTGAATGCTGGACAATATCATCAAAGATGAAGGAAAAACTTGAAGCGACTGAAATGCTGACGGATGCTGTGAATATCATGGATCAAGCATGTGAGTAATGATAAGGTTTTAGAAAGGATGGAAACGAAAAGGAAATTAATACTGAGCATCAGGAAAAGACAACTGAAGTTCTTGGGACATGTAATGAGGAAGGAAGGCTTGGAGAAACTAATACTCACAGGTCAGATGGAAAAAGAGACAGGGGAAAGCAGCGAATAACATATTTGAAAGGTCTGAGCAAGTGGATGGCAGAGCGGCGTTTGGGTGGAGTAACAGGAGAAAGCGAGCTAAGAGCTACCAGGGATAGGGAGACGTAGAAAGCCATGATCGCCTACGTCCTGAAGGGACATGGCACGTAGAAGAAGAATTATATAGATCAAATGCAATGTAGGTGAACAATTTAACAAGAAAAATTATAAATAAATACACTGTATCTAAATACAAATAAGAGATATGCCACAATCAATCATTCCTTCTCAAATAAATCAAGAATGTTTTGCAACAATTTTTAACATCGACTTGAGATTTTTCTTGTCAAAAAGTTGAATCATTTCAACGCATTCAACATTATGGATAAAAAAACAAAAGTGAATTTATATATATTTTTGTTCTTTTATTAGTCTCTCTCCTTAATTTTTTTTTTTTTTTTTTCACATACTTTTTAACACTCAGGGTATTTTTGAGATTTTTTCCGTCTTTAATTGTTTTGCTTGAGATTATCTGATTAAAAAAACTTCCCAAAGTTTTCGGATCTTTTTTTCTAATTTTTTATTTTCCATTTGTTAGAATTGTATTAATTTTTTTAACATTTAATTATAGTAAGTGACATGTGTGTTGCGGGCAACGAAACTGAAGAATGTGTTATTTGTTTACCAAACCATTATTATGAATATGTGGAGGACAGAAGCAAATTCTATCAATGTGTCCACGATATGCTTGTCCTCCGAGATTGTCCCGAAGGAACGGTGTGGAGCAAAAACTTGACAACTTGTGTTCATGACAGTAAGTATATAAATTTAGATACTTTTTTATGCTAAAATTTTATTATTAAATATGCATCTTGAATTATCTAGGTGTTTCTAAATAAAAAAATGAATACGAAAAAAACTCTTTCCTTAAGCCGAAAGCGGAAGTCTAATAAGTAATAACAGACTTATAACATGCCTACTTCTGATTTTGAAAAAAAAATAATTTGATAAAAACATTTACTACCAAGGAATTTTAATATGTGAGTAGAAAAGACGCAGAAAAAGAATCAACATTCTTAAAGAATAATAATGACAATCGTAATGACTATTCTGAATTTGATTGTGCTTGAAATTAGCTCTTCTAAAATGGTCATATGCTTTTTGTATTTTCAGTTTCGCCAGCACTTGGAGTTTCTAGCCCTGTTCCAAGTAAGAACATTAATTTATCTGCACTGACCTTCCCCCCCCCCACCCCTTTTTAATTCTTAATTTCCTTCTACATTTTCTCAAATACAATACAGAACAAAAATCATTGAACACATAAGTTTATTACGAGTTTCTCAAAACTATCAGATAACGAACGCATCATCGAAATCGTATGTTTTACTGTATCACTGGCCATTTATAAGTCGATTTCACAAACTAATAAAGTAAACTCTTTTTTCTTCTTTCTTTAGGATGTGCGTCGTGGTGCAGTGGATATCGGCTCGGAACGAGAAATCGGTAAAGCCGAGTTCGAATTCCAGTAGAATTCCTTGCATTCACTTACGCGCAAATACCATTGGGAAAGGCATTAATCCGTCTCTTCCTTTCAGTTATGGGTTAAATAACAGAACAGATTGGGTTCTGTAGCCTTGGTCGGCAACCAGTCTACTGCAGAAAGCAATGGCAACCTACTGCGGGATAATCTTCTGCCAAGTCAGTCATGTCTCTTTCGAGACATGACCGCCCAAGCGTATATCACGTATGGCACTTAACTGACTGACTCCTTTCCTTGAAAGCATTGTATTTTGGCAGTGATTTTTAAAAGTTAGAAAGCAATTTTCGAACCTGTTTTCTCCATTAAAACACAGGCTGCAAATTCTGAAAACGAAGAATCAACTTGCAAATGACCAGTGATTTAATAAATACCCAATTTTCCCAGAAATATTTCTCAGGTAAAATCGAGACATTTAAATAAAGAACGGGTGGGTACCTGACCCACTCTCCAAAGTCTGATCAAATGGCCAAATATCAAAACTTTTTAAGAGCTCATGGATTCAGGTTAAGATTAAGAGGAGAAACTTTTCAGCACTTCCTTGTAGTTTGGTGTTTTCTTCGTTATCTCTAATGTTCGTTATCAGTTATCTGATCGCCTTGGGTTATGACTGCAGTTAATATTTTTAGTATATCAAATAATGAATTACCTCTCTTAAATTGCTTTACCTAGTCTCATATTCTGAGCTTATATTGTACATAAAACAACAGGGTTCAATCAGTATTAGGATTTGTAAACTTTATCTAGTTTGATATTCTGAGAATACATTTATTCCATAATTAAAATTAAAATGAAATATGGTTGAATTTCTGTGATGAATAGAACGCGAAGTAGAATTAAACCGGAAATGCGACAAGAAAAGGGTGATTCTGTTAAAGGCACTGGAATGAGAAATGACTTAATTTATCAAAGTGAACAAAGTAATTCTAAAAGCATAGGTAAATCTCATGTATGTTTTTCATTATCTTACATTTTAAACATAAAATAAATCAAAACGGATCTATTTGCGAACTGTATGAAGCAACTAAGGCACTGGAACCAAAAATGAGTTAGTACACAAAAACATAAAAGAGCGTATGACAAGAATGTGTTTTCGTATCACATTTATTTAATCGAGAGAGGGGGGAAATTCTAAAATAACTAAATGTCCTACTATCAGGTCGGTGTAAAAGTTTTTGCCGATTTAAAACTTCATCTTGAAAATGAAAAACTGTGTTTTTGAAAATCTTTATTCATAACAAAAACGACCTTTGCTCTCTATAACTTGATTCCATCTGTCAACGAGCTTATAAATGCCTCGCTTGTAAAATTCTTTAGGTTTTGATGTGAAATATGAATCTAACTCATGTTCAATCTCCTCTCATGATGTTAACCTAAGACAATCTAAATGGTTTTGTACCCTCGAAATAATTGATAATCCGAGGGAGCTAGGTCAGGAGAATATGCAGGATGGACAAGATGGCACTTCTCATCACCTGTGAAAAGCCTACCCAAAAATGGTACCCGAAGGTGTCGTGAAAGCAAAGATTCGCAACAAGAAACACGTTTCCACAGGTTCTCTGGAGACAGTTCGTGCGGGAGCCATTTTCCGAATACTGAAATCTTACCCATTCTTTTCAGTTGGCGTGACGCAGTTGTAGGGGGCACATTAAATTGGTGTGCAAGTTCTCTTCAGGTTACTGTAGGGCTTTGAGTAACCGCGGCATTCAACGCATCTGAATCAAGTTTTTTTTTGGAGCGACCACCTCTAGCCTCATCTTTCAAGCTGAAATTTTCTTTTCTAAAACAGGAAAACCACCACCTACAACTTCTTTCACTGCATCAATTACATAAGCATCCTGAATAGATCGTGCTGCTGCATTTGCAACTCGTAGAGTAGAGCATGCCTAATGTGTTCTTTAGATGGAAAGAACATGGGTGAATATTGCAGAAATATATGAATGATGCTTTAATAATCTGAAAGAACAGTTATAAATTAATCATGGTGATATGTTTAAGTAATAACAATATGCATAAAATAAATTACAATGATTTAAAAAAACCCTTTTTACAAACGGGCAAAAACTTCTGCACCGACCTGATAGAATTTATTATTGGTGGGTAGATTCTTTAAAATACACTATACGCAGATGATAACGTTTTGGGGGGTCTATAAATGTATTTATGATTCAAATAAAAGCATAGTTAACCCTCTAGGGCCATTCGTATCATATTTGATACAGTATTTCCCTATAAGGAAACATTTGGTATTTCCCTATAAGGAAACATTTGGTATTCATTGACTGAGCAGTCAGTACTGCTTTCATTTGAAATTTATAAAATATTTCTCTTAAAAAATTTTTCAGGAAAATATTTCTTTCAAGGCTTGTTTTCATACTGTATCAAATATGATACGAATGGCCCTAGAGGGTTAAATTTCATGTATGTTTTTTTTATTATCTTACATTTCAAACATAAAATAAAAACAAAAACGAAGGGATTTGTGAACTGTATGAATAGTGGTGATTGTACGAGGTGGGGGCAGAAAAGAGCCAAGCCCCCCACCCCCAACTTTGGCTTGCTCTTTGGCTTATCCCTTGGTTTCCTCCATTCACTTTTATAAACTTCAAAAATTTATGAAACTGATAAGTCTCTAATTTTGATAAGATTTGATCTTCAGCATTTTTCCCTCTGCGTTTTCTTTTTCATTTAGCTTTTTAAGGACACACACAGAGACCAGTTTGAAGGAAAAACAAACTAAAGCAACGAGATAGATAGAAACAGACTTGTTGTTAGGGAGGGAAAAGAATTAATATTCATGTTTTCATATCTGAAGGAAGATGTTAATTAGAAATATTGTAGGGGAAAAATCAGAGCAGACAAATCACACTGTTCCGTGAGTATTGACATTAGTATTTAACCTCTCTTATGTTCCAACAGATTGAGAGTGGAAAAGAGGGCAAGAATAGATTAGAACTCTACTACTATGAATGAAAAGTCATTTCTTTTAATTTAGTGAAGTAACATACTTATACGCAAACTCATTCCTAAGTTGTGTATATGATAGTGGCGTAGTATGAAAATGAAGACGCTGCTTTTCTCCTCCTCAGAAAAATCTCGGCACCTATGTGCCCCTTACTTTCAGAGTTCCACAATCGCCACTGTATATGAAAAAACTAAATTGTCCTCTTTTGTTCAGGCTTTATTTTTGTAAAATTATCTATGATTTATTTATTAACCTCGGTAGCTTTTCAGTGGAGAGCAAACTAACTCATTTAAGATATCTTCGCCCGTCGTAGAACGAACGTTGGGTAACAGGAAAGGCTATATCATTCGAATGATATCAGAGAGAGCCATACAAGTGCAGATGGATGTACAGCTGTGTTTCATAGATTACGTAACTGCATTTGATGATGTACAACACAAATATATATTTGAATGGCTAGACAAAACTAGATCAATTTGAGGAGGATGCTAAGAAAACCGAGAACTTATACTGGAAGTAAACTGCCTGCATATGGATAGAAAATGAATTAATAGGTAGACAAAAGTAAAAAGTTGCGTAAAACAATATGTCTTCACACTGGATTTATCCAACCGCTATAGCCAGGCTAAGGGAGCTGGAGACCGTACCAGGATTTATTATCAATAGATACAGTTATACACATATTATACTGTGTCGATGGCAGGCACTGAGAGAAAACTGCAGAGACTCCTATACAAATTAGTAAAGGAACGTGAAAAGGAATAACCATTAATTATGAGAAGATAGAATGTATGGTTGTCAGTAAGAGGAACAAATCAAGATGCAAATTACGAATTGGAGATAACCAAATTAGGTAAGTACAAAAATCTAAGCATTTGGGAATTGGTTCAACAGACCACGAAAAATGTGACACTGAAATCCGAAAGATCATTAAGATAGCAAAAGAGTCTAATGGAAGAAATGGAAAAATTTAATTAGAATTAAAGGAAAGAGTGTTGAACTGCTATGTAATATCAATCTTCCTATATGATTGTAAAAGCTAGAAAATTTCCTCGCAAGTGAAGTGGAGACTTAAGGCAATAAAGATATGATTTTACAGGAAGATGCTGAGAATGCCATGGATGGAGTATGTGAGCTTTTTTTAAAGAACATCGAAGCAAAAGGGTGAAATTTGTGAGATAGATAACGAGGAAAGTTTGGAGAATTAGGCACTCACAGGATTAAAGACAAGATGGGATGAGTAACCTACCTAAGAGCCTAGTGTAAATTGATGGCAGAACAGGTGGTAGGAAAGATAATTTAAAACAAACATTGCAGAGAGTCATAACCGCCCACCTTCTGATGGGATACGGTACAAAAATCAATAAGAATTTTATAAAACAAAAAATAAAATAAAATAAAAAGGTTTTAAATAAATTACAATAATTTAGGTCGCTATTTTTTGTTTTATTTTTATATCCGAAGAAATCAACTTTTTTTTTATTTGAAAATATTTATTTTATTTTTACAAATTCTTACTGGCTACAAAAATTGAATTATATTTCTATTTGTTTATGGAAAAATATACGCTCAGGATATAAGGGGCGGTAAATGAACTAGTAATGTGACTGGCCTAAAAAAATAACAAATTTTATTGGTCAACAAATAACGAAGAAGAACTAATAGTTTTTTTTTTGTTTTTTGCTTTTATTCTAGTACTTTTGAATGTTATTCTATTGAAAAATGTTTTTAGCATATATACATAACTAATTATGCGTCGTTTAATTTTTCTTCCTTCACAGTGGATAAAATGTGCTATTTCCCAAATATGCGTCATTGTATGCCGTGTGAACATGGTTTCTACGAGGATATTGAGAGCTGTCTCAAGTTCTATACATGCGCAAATGGTGGACTGGTTTCCATGTCATGCCCCGAAGGAACCCATTGGAATCAAACCTTAACACGATGTGACAATGGCGAAGAATGCTAACCTGACTGCCAGATTTTCTTAAGTTTAACTCTTCTCTTTCAACGCATTTTCTTACTCTTTTTGAATAATCCTTCTGAATTAGAAGATTGCTTCGAGAAAACCGACGTCTTCTTTTAAATTTCGTAAAATGTATCAATCACTCCAATGGCAATTTCGAACTATAAAGAAAAAGACTTTTATTTTGGGTGAAGTTTTAGACACCGGTATCAAAACTCTTGTAATGATCATCTGTTTTTAGTAAAATTATTTAAAGATGGAGAAAAGAATTGAGTGGTTATACTAAATTTTTTTAATAAAAAAATTTAAACATTAATGGTTAAAACAATAAATAAAATTTTTAAAAATCGTTGGGATAAATATTTTTCTTCATTTTTTTTAAATCATGACACTTATTAATAAAAGCATAACTTTCTGTTCATATTTCTTTCGTTCATTTTTTTTAAAAATTTAGGTTAAAAATAAATTTAAAATAGTTTATATAAATATAACAGCTCGATTAGATTCATTTAATAAAACTTGAACACTTCTGCTGTCGTGAACGTCTATCTGTACGAAACTTACATTGTCTACTATCGACGTACATATGCATTTCCAAGAAGTACACTTCCTTAGCATTTGTATTAAAGCCTAACAAGGATTTAGTGATTTAATGAACATAGTTTAATTGTGGCACAATCCCGAGATTAAGGAACATCCAGCGAGGATCGAACTCACTACCTGAGTCGTAACTGATCTCTGTAGATACCTCCATTCCATTTTCGGTACCTAAGTTTTAAATTGAATTTTTAAAAATAAGAACTTTTTTTTGAAACTTTAATTTTAGCTTGATTGAAAGCAAAATGATTAAATTTTCTATTTATACTAAGCAAAATACTCAGATCTATTTCAAACAGAAATTATATTTATTGGAATCTAAAGTTTTGAGATTTTTTTTTTTTTACTTCAATGTTTCGTCCATTTTTTGCTGTTTTTTTTTTTGTTGTTGTTTTTTGGCGAATGAGTGGAGGTACCTACTCTACTGTGACCATTATATAACTTGCTAACCATTATATAACGCAGAAGTGTGCAGCTAACTAGCGTTTTTAGCAATATTTCAAAATCAGTGTAGAAACATACAATAATCATGTTTCAAGAAGTTCATTACTTGAAACAGGAAAAAAATAGTTGAAAAGGAATAAAACTGATCATAAATGACTTAAATTATTTAAATTGTTCGGACTGTTGTCCTCATCTTTATTGCCATATTCATGACGTTTCGGCCGTTGTACTTTCCGACCCTCTTCAGGTGTTTGGAATGTCGAACTGAACCCTTTATTTCGATCGATCGTCCCATAAGTCATGGCTTAGTTATCTCCCTTTAACTCAACTGTCTAAGTTTCGTTCACCACTGCCGTAGCAGGTATTGAGGACAACAGTCCGAATAATGTAAATAATGTAAATAATTATAATACCTCATATCAAAAATATAGACAAATATAAATCATAAATTGTTTTAAAAGATATTAAGGAAAATAGAATGAAACTTATTTTTGCATATTTTAATTTTTTAAACTTGCAAATTCATTTTTTTAAGATTGGCCTTTTAATTCGATTTTATAAAATTAAAGCTTTTCTTTTTATCTCATAAAATCTACAAAATATAATATATACAAAAAGAAAAATTAAAAACTAAATAATATATTAATAATGTTTTAAATGAGATGTTTCAAAGCCTCATGGTACTTAATGCATTGGCATCACTTCACAGGGGATTAAATACGCACCAAAGGAAATGAAGTGTTATATAAAATGTAGGTATTCTTTAATATATCTTTCATATTTTTAGCTGTAAATTTATAATTCTTCAGAAAAAAACTAAAATTTATACTGATGTAATATCTTTTAAGTTAACACATCAACACATTAGTAGAACGTTTAAATAAAATAAAATATGCAAGGGGCATAACTCATAACATACTTAAATAACTTTTAGTCAGACTTTTTCCCCTTGGAATGAGTAAGTAACATAACGGTTACTGGCGTGTAATGTTCAAATTCCAAGATTTACTTTTACACAAATGCCCTTAGGAAGGTACCTCCACTCATTTTCGATAAATTACTTTTAAATTGGATTTTTAAAACTTAAAAAGATTTCTTGAAACTTATATTTTAAGTTTAATTGAAAGCTAAATGAATAAATTTACTATTTCTAGTAAGCAAAATACTCTAGTGTATTTTAAACAGAAATTTTAAACATTGGAATAAAAAAAATTGAGATTTTTAAATTTTTTAAATTTTTCGGCCATTTTTGAGCGATCGACACATTTGTAAACAAAAACTGATCATCAGTTTTTTAAATCTTGCAAAAATGAAATATACATCTGTGACACGTTATTTTTGGAAAATTAGCAAATTAATGTTAAATTACGTATTACGTATTTATAGCTTAAAATTTAGAATAAAATTATTTCTAAAACACAGTGGTTTTTTTTTTGGTGGTGGGGGGTTACTTGGTACCTCTGTTGCCGAAAAAGACAGCATTGCATTATATTAAAAAGGAAGTTTAATAAAAACAAAGTTTTATCATCAGAATGTTTATGCTATTATTAAGAGGAAAGATCAAATTTTGTTGTCATTAGTTTTTAAAATATTTTAATCCTTTCTAGCACCTTTGGAATTTCAATTAAAATTTCTTTTTTGTTTTCCGTCAGCGATTCACGCTATGTTTACTTAATGTGACTGTTAAGTAAAATGTAATATTACGCAAGTCGTTTTTTGTCGCTGAAAGAAACATTAATTTGAAAATTTGCAAAAAACAACTAATTGTTTGATTTTAATTAAACTTTCAGGACTTATTCACAAACGAATGAAATTATTTATGCAATTATTATTTTTAGTAAATATTAATAAAAATATATATATTAAATGCAAGATTACTTGGGGAATGTAATTTATTTTTTTTTAATTACGGGACCATATTTCCGAATAGTAAAATCAAAAATGCATTAAAACTACGCTACTGGTAATAGAAGCTTAAATTGATTTTATATAATTTTAGGATATCATATTCTGAAGAAGAAAAAATTTAAGAAACGTTTTAATTTTTTTTCTTTGTTAATTAAAGTTTCAAACATCTTTTTAAATTTCTTCACTTACTCAGTGTCTTCGGTTATTAATTCATTAAAAATAGACTTGCAGGAGCCTTGGTGATGTTTATCAAATTGGCCTTGTGCCAAACACAACCGAAGTCACCACATTTTAAAATATTGGAAGGTTGAAAGAATGGTTGGAAGAATAAAAGTGTTTTGTTTGTAAAATAAGTGGAATTTTATTAACTGAAGAGAATAACAAATTTGTAAGTAAAATGTTCAAATAGAAATGCACGTAGTTAATTAATTTTTAAAAGTTAAATGTTCAAAGCGTGTGAGTGAAGACGAAGAAAGGAAAATTAGAAAGAGAAGAAGAACGAATGTATGTCAACGTGACATGACAGCTTCGGCGTCTTGAAATTTCTCCCTTACATTGTGACGAGGTCTTAATCAGATCCCTGTTCCCATCGAACTGTCTTTGGCCGGTCAAGAGACGTGGATAAGTACTTAGATCAGGTCACATGGTCGGTTCGAACCGCATTCTCATTTTAAGAAATTTGACTGGGGTCATAGTTCAATTTGTTATTTCCTATCCAATCAGAATCCAGAATCTAAATTTTCACACCGGCTTGTGAAATTTACTTTGGTCTGGTTTTTCCAAAATGTTTTCAATCATTCTGATTCGATTTTGCGGCTGTACAATTTTACTTTTTGCGTTTCAATTAATTGTTGGGTGACATAGGATTTATATCCTATAAACTTTAAAACTTACGTATCGTAAAAGAAGTGGACCTACCTATTTTTGACCTTTACGCTGTATTTGTCATGTGAAGACAGCTAGACATATGCGAGATAAGATAAGTGTATGGCGACCGAAATTGAAAAAATGGTCCTTTTTTTCCTGTAAGGGGAAGAAATCGTGAAACACATGACCTTTTTAATATACACACAGAAATTACCATACAAAAAAAAAATTCAAATACACAAAAAATAGAATTTTAAAAAAAATACGATGGCTCGATAATCAAACCTTTCAATTTTCGATTAGTAAATATAGTTTTCATTTAACAATTTAATAGCCTAACATCTACAGGCCTTTGAAATATTAAAAAAAAACTTTCTAAATTATCACAAACAAAAATGAAAACAATTCCTTTAAAATTCCATTATTAATCGAACATTTTTCTCTTTAGAATATAATATCCTTAATTTATATTATTTATTAAAGCAATTAAAAGCTTATCTAATTTTCAAATGTTATAGTTTTATTGGATTTTATATTTCACTATTGAGAGAAAAATTTTCGAAAAAGAGGCCAAATGGTTGAAAAAATAATAGATGATTTACATTCACCCAATGATTCCTGCTTATAACTAATAAAACCAATTTTCCCTACAAAATTAAATTTCTTGAAATTTCATGAATTTACGTGGGTAACAGATCTAAAAAACAATTTTATCAATATTTTTCAAAAATAGTAATTTCAAAAATAATTTCATTCATTTTTAATAAGTCCTGAAAGTTTCATTAAAATCCACAATTATTTGATTTTTGCAAGAATTTCTATATTAATGTTTTTCACCGAAAGAAAACTGAGTTATGTAATATTACATTTCCCATAGTAAACTCTCGCAACGATCTGGTAAAAAAAAAAAACAAGATTTGGTAAAAAAAAACAAGATTTTTTTACCAAATTTTCGAAAGTATTAGAAAGGATGAAAATTTTTTTAAATAATTTAAAAACTTCTTTGACCTTTTTTCTTAATAATAGCATAAACATTTTGATGGAAAAATTTCTTTTTTATTAAGTTTGGGGTCTTTTTTCTACATACTATTCCAATCATCGAGCCATTGTATTTTTTTAAATATTTTTAATTTTTTTGTGTATTTGAATTTTTTTTTTTTTTGTATGGTAATTTCTTCGTTGTCTTTCTCAAGACTGCATGCCAATTCACAGATTCACAGATGAGAAAGAAAAGGAATTTGTGGAGAGTAATTATGAAGATGCAAGAAATCAAAGCAACATATCTTCTGTTAATCCCATCGTAGGGATTATGACTATTTGGTTTTTGGTTTATACTTGTTTTAATGTGATTTTTGGTGTTTTGTAGGTTTAAAATGACGTCCTTACCCGAATATACATCAATTGTTTGCCTTGTTAAAATGAAGAACACACTTAAGTTTACGGAAGATTCCAGAGATTAACGAAATGGAATTAACAATTGACATACTGAATTTATTTGTTCGAATATTATTTTTAGTGTATACGTTTTTAATTAATATATATATACTGTTAAACGTAAAAACGTATACACTAAAAATAATATTCGAACAAATAAATTCAGTATGTCAATTGTTAATTCCATATATATATATATATATATATATATATATATATATATATATAGTGATGATCATCCAAGTATACTGTCTTAATATGTATAGGAAAGAATATTAATAAAAAGTTTTGAATTTAAAAATGTACTTTTTTTGAACAGTATTTGTTTATTTTTATTATATTTTATATTTCAGACCGCCCTCGGTCCTATGTAAACAAAAAAATATTCGAACGCTATCGTGAAATACGTTTCTAATTCAAATTTAAAAATCAGTTGTTTCTGATGAAGGACCGAGGGCGGTCTGAAATATAAAATATAATAAAAATAAACAAATACTGTTCAAAAAAAGTACATTTTTAAATTCAAAACTTTTTATTAATATTCTTTCCTATATATATATAAATATATATATATATATATATATATATATATATATATATATATATATATATAACTCTGCCGGCCTGAATATTTATGACAAATTTTTGTTAAGAAAATGTATGTCATTTGGCAGGATTCAAAAGTGCTAACAACATAGGAAAAGCCATCAATTGACCACTCGAGCACGAATGATTTCACATATATAAGACTTGACTTGACTTCATTTAGACTATGAAATCATTCATTGCTAAGCGGTCTAAAATGCTCGATTGGTGGCTTCTCCTATGTTGTTAGGGTTCGATGGTTCGAATCCTGCCAAATCGCACACACGCGCACACACACACACACACACACACACGCACACACACAAATTTTTATTACGAAAATGTGTGTGATTCGGCAGGATTCGAACATAATTTAAATTATATAGGCTTGAGTAAAACCTCGTTTAAACTAATGGTCATTCGTGGTCGAGAGATCTAAGACGTGCCAGATCACATTTTCATAATAAAAATTGATCGTAAATAATCAGGCCAGTAGATATAAATATATAATACTGTTTAAGTAAAAACAGAATATCTAGTGAAATACGAGTATCGATAAAAGATAATGTTCAAACAAATTCTTTCACACACACACACACACACACACACACACACACACACACATATATATATATATATATATATATATATACTGTTTAATAATTATAAACAGAATATCTACTCAAATCCGAATATTCATTAAAAATAATGTTCAAACAAATAAATTAAATACACTTAAGTTTGTAAAGTATCCATCGGTTCCTTGTAAGTCCGAGCATTTTACGTCTTTTTACAATCCGGGGATCACTTTAACATTCCTCCTCTCTAGAGTAACCATTTCAATATCATACCCACTCCAAAATTTTGATAATAAAACATCTTTCCCAGTAAAGAAATCTCCGATGGAGAAATGCTTCATTTAAAGAAGATATTCTTATATATCAATTACATTAGCGTTTGTTTCTAAATGTCAAAGAATATCCGTTTGGACATTTTATGTTTCATGTCCAAGTCAGTGTTTTCTAAGGATCTATACCTCCACTTATTTATGTTAAAGATTCTTCATGAAATAAATAACAACACTAATTGGTAACCAACAATAAACATGTATTGATAAAAATACAACAATGAAAAAAAGCATGCAATTTGATTGTGTAAGGAGGATGAAGGAGAAAAAGTTGTATTCCATTGACTGTAGTTTTAGTCGAAAGTCAACTGGTCGAATAAAGTTCTCTAGTGAAATAAATGTTCTTTAAACGATTGTTCGAAACAAAGTTTCTTTGAGAAAAATGATTAACACAGAGATACAATTGCTGTTAAGTGTTGTGTGGAAATTAGTTTTGATTCAACAATGCTTAAATGATGTGTTTAGCATTCTGGCCAAAGTGAAAGAGTGTAAGTTTGTATTACGAAATATTGTGTCTGTGTGTGCGTTGAATTGTTTGAGCAAGACTGACGTGGATTCGGACGACGTGGATTAACGAGCTGTGGAAAGTAGCTGTATATAAAGGGAAACGGTAGGCTCCAGAAAGCATCGCAGGAAACTCAATCTTACATTAAAAATATCTGAATGGTTAAAAATTAACCAATTGCAATACGTGTATTAAATAGACTAGGCAAGTTTGTTAAGAGCCGAAGGTTTTCAAAGACAACTGCGATTGTGAAATTATCCTTTAGTAGTAGTTATTTATTTTCCAATCACAGTCAAATAAAACGACATCTAAAAAAGCATGTATATATGTGGGTGTGAAACATAGCGACTGCTATAGTTTCTTATTAAAAAAATTGTTTTGATTATATAACCAGCGAATCACTAGCAATGGGGTTTCTAGAAACAGAATAAGAATTGATTGATTTATTCGTTTTCCATAGTTTATCAACCCTTTACAGGTTATTTAAAGCCTGAAAATATTTTTAGATTGTAAGAATGTTTTAGATAATAGATCTGTGGCTGCTACAATAGTTTAGTGATAAAAGTTTTACTAATTATCCCATGGCTGGAACAAGAATAGGTGGATTTATACTTTTCATTTGCGCGTAAGAGAATATAACAAACACAACGGGAATCCGATTAAAATCAAGCGCCATTGTTCATTATGCCACTCGCACATCCAAAATTACAGCACCTGATATTCGTTCATCCATCTAGATAGTGACCTGGCTCGATGTTATTTAAATATGGTGATCGAACGGGAACCAATGTTTCAATGTGATATGGAGGTAAAACTAATAGCAGAATAAGAATGACGACTTGGAATGTGTTGTCAGTCAAGAGTTATTTCTTCTTAGTTTTGGCAATCCAACATCCTTCTCCCAAAGTCAGATTAGGGCTTTTGGCAGGGGGGGGGGGGTTAAAATGATCCCGTTATCAGTCAGTTAAGTGCCATACGTGATACACGCTTGGGCGATCATGTCTCGAAAGACTGGGTAGAAGATTATCCCGCAGTAGGTTGCCATTGCTTTCTGCGGTAGACTGGTTGCCAACCAAGGCTATAGAACCCAATCTGTCCTGTTATTTAACCCATACTTTAAGGAATAGACGGATTAATACCTTTCCCAAGGGTATTTGCGCGTAAGTGAATGCAATGAATTCGGCTGGAATTCAAACTCCCCCCCCCCCCGATTTCTCGTTCCGAGCCGATATCCAATGCACCACAACGCACATCCTACTCCTAAAGTCAGATTAGGGCGTTTGGTGGTGGAGGAGGGGGAAATGATCCCGTTATACTCTTCCTAAAACCAGATCTTCTTCTAATAAGTAGAGTCATAAAAGTCGTCCGCAAAGGCGTATGGTAGGAGAGGGAGGGTGAGTTATGACTTACTGCGGTGACCGTCTTTGGCAGATGCTCTTTAGAGATGGGAGATCATCTCGACGAGCATTGTGAATCCATGGCTGGTGTGACTACTGACTGCTGTAGTTTCTATGATGGGTTTTTATATCCTTTTTCTTAGAGTCAAGTTTGCTTTAATTTTTATTGTTTCTTTAGGTTGGAGTGGGTGCTACTGGTGAAAATTCTGGATTGTATTTTTCTTTGAGTGTGTAAGTGAAATGGAAGCTATGTGCAGAGCCTATGCACAGTCAACAAAGTTTTTAGTTCAGTCTTGGATTTTGGAGTGTTCACATGGAAATTGTATAACATGAATCAGAAGATCTGATTTTAGGAAGAATATAACAACGCCATTTACATGTTTGATTTCAGCAAAAATCTAATGTCAGTGAATTAGCGTAAAATTTGCTTTTTGTAATGCATGTGAGCAGAAAAGAGAACTGGAAATACGCTCTCTTTTCTTGCACCAACATTAATCGGTTTGCAGTGCAAGTCAACTAGAATTTTACCCATTTATTGAATGCAACAGATTTGTCTATTTTGGTTCAACATTGCTTAGACTTTGCTGACATTAAATAAATACTACAATATTGACACTTTTTTTATCCAAAAGTTTATTTGCTTTTTTCTTTTAAACATCTATACAGCAAGTAAAAACATATTGTAAATAACAATTCATAGATTCAACTGATATTAAGCATTTATATATTTGTCTGAATTTCTGAAACGAGGAGTTAATATTATTTGCATTCAGACTAATATATTCATCTTTGCTATCAGAACATTTCATCTGTTGTCTCTTCTGGCCTTCATCAGGAGTCTGTCAATCCCGGTAACCTTTAGTGTATTTCAAATACACTGAGTAAATTGTTCCATTCTGTTGCACATGTCTATCTTATCGAGTCCTGATTTAATACTCAGTTATTGCAAGTAATTTTTCTACTGAGTTTATAATATATAATACTTAATCTAGAGATTGAATTCACTGTTACAAGTGAAAGTTCAAAGAAAAGAGTAATAAAGATCTTAGTGGACACTGATTTTAATGAGAAGAGTTTTTAAAAGATTAGTTTTCATTCACTCAATTTATTGAATGTTTTTTTCTTTTCTCATTTAAATTAGTTTTCAAATTGTCATTATTTTTAAGAGATTATTTTCATTCATAGAATTTATTGATTAATTTTTTTCCTTTTCCAATTGAAATTACTGTCATTGTTTTCAAGAGATTACTTTTTATTCTCAAACTTTATTGAATAATTTTTCCTTTTCCCAATTAAATTAATTTTCTGATTGTCTTTGTTTTCAAAATAAATTATTTTTCTGATTGTTTGCTTTCCCAATTGAATTAGTTTTCTGATTATCTTTGTTCGTTCTCACAATTTATCATATAATACTTTTCCCATGAAAAATTAATTTTTAAATTGTCCTTGTTTTTAAGAAATATGTTTCCACTTACACAATTTATTCAATAATTCTTTTCTTTTCCCATTTAAATTAATTTTCAAATTGTCATTATTTTTAAGAAATTAGTTTTTCATTCTCACAATTTATCAAATAATCTCTGCCTTTTCTCATTTAAATGAATTTTCAAATTTTCATTAATTTCAAGAGATTAGTTTTCATTCTCCCAATTCATTAAATTCTTTTTTCTGCTTCTCATTTAAATTAATTTTCAAATTTTCATTGTTTTCAAGAAATTGTTTTCATGCATAGAATTTATTAATTCTTTCCTTTTCTAATTGAAATTAATTTTCAAATTGTCATTCTTTTCAAGAGATTAGTTTCATTTGCATAATTTATCAAATAATTCTTACCTTTAATTTATTTAATTTTCAAATTGATATTTTTCAAGAAATTAGTTTTCATTCTGACAATTTACTGAATAATATTATCTTTTACCATTGAAATTAATTTTCAGATTGTCTTTCTTTTCAAGAGATTAGTTTTTATTCTCATAATTTATTAAATAATTCTTTTCATTTCTCATTTAGTTTTCAAATTGTTTTTGTTTTTCTAAAAATATTTTTATTCACACAATTTATTGAATAATTCTTTTCTTTTTTCATTTAAATTAGTTTTCAAATTGTCATTGTCTTCAAGAGATAACTTGTTATTCTCTCTAATTAACAAATAATTCTTGCATTTTGCCATTTAAATTAGTTTTCAAATTGTCTTTGTTTTCAAGAGATTAGTTTTCATTATCACAACTCATCGAATAATTTTTGCCTTTTACCATTTTAATCGGTTTCAAATTCTCATACTTTTCAAAAGAATTAGTTTGTAAATTGATATTCTCTTCAAGATTACTTTTCATTCTCGGAATTTATCAAATAATCTTTCATTTTCTCATTTAAATTTGTTTTGAAATAGTCTTTGTTTTCAATAAATTAGTCTTTATTCTCATTATAAAATAGTTCTTGCCTTTTAATGGTTTTATTTGTTTCCAAATGGTCATTGTTTTCAAAAGATTAGTTTTCATTCTCACAATTTATCATATAATACTTTACTTTTCCTATGTAAAATTAATTTTTAAATTGTCTTTATTTTCAAGAGATATGTTTTCATTCAAATAATTCAATACTTTTTTTCTTTTCCCATTTAAATTAATTGTCATTGTTTTCAGGTGAATATTTTTGCTCCACAATTTATTGATTAATTCCTTCCTTTTCCTATTGAAATTAGTTTTCAAATTGTATACTTTTTCCTATTCTTATTTAAATTAGTTTTCAAAGTGTCATTGTTTTAAAAAACAAAAGAAAAATGAAGAAAAGAAAAACAACAAAAAGAATGGAAGACAAATGAAGTCAACTTTTTTATGACAAGTCAAATGACAGATGTTATGGTTCCTAAATCTAAATTGCTGTGTGTTACATAAGTCATGCATCTTCTAGCTCAGAAAAATAATATAACCCAGGTGCGTGCTCTAAGGTAGAACTGATGGCTTGATTTATTGAATGTAACATTTTAGTGACGGACGCCATGTTAAGTCCCCGGCACTGAATTTGAATTTGATCTGACGCTTGCCCAGCGTTTGACGTAATTTTTTGAATGAAGACCTTAGTTGAATCGATTTCTCCATAAACTCCGTTCAACCAACACGTATGCAAATGAAAGCAATTCTGCAGACTAGCACAAATTATTTCAAATAGTCCTACTGGCATTTTGAAAGGAAATTTAAATGATATACGCTTCTCAATCGTGTAAACGGAATCAGATGGCGGCCATGTTACAGATATCTTCGAATAATTGTCAGACTTGCAAAACCAAGGAACAACTAGAAGATATTGTAAAGCGGGTTTTGTTTTCACAAGATCAGGATTTATCTCTTTATAACAGATATTTAATAAGGGAAGTATATCTAAGAGACGGTTAAATGTGTCGCGTTTTACGTTTCTTTGATAAAACCAGATGCTTTTCAGTAAGGGCCTGCTGATCCGTCCCTCATTTAATAACATATCCCTCGAAATAGCAATATCTTTTTCGGACATACCTCCTCTGCAAGCTAAAACTTTATTGGTTTCAGTCAGCCAATCAGAAAGATCGTTACGGAAGAGATCAGCAAGTAAGTTTGCAAATGTCTGAGGTTGGTGAAAGATGAACTGGGAGATGTCTTCCTCGCTAGAATACCACAAAATCTCGCCTGTATTATGAAGGTACCGTAAACATTCGTAAAGCGAGTCGTTATCGTGATCTAGGGGAGGAAATGCCTCTGTTATTTCTAGAATCTCTTCCCACGATAGGAATAGTCGGTCAGTTTGTTTTTTTATGGCAACGTGAAAAAGATGCCAGCTAGAATGCACTCGCTGGTGTATGTGGGGAAACGAAGAGCGAATAACAGTCAATGTCTCCAATTCTTTGATAAGATTTTTAACTCCGTCTTTGCAGGTGTCACAAGAAACGACAATGTGATTAGACTGTACTTTTGGTATTTGTAAAATGTAACTTAGCTTTTCCTGTCGCGAGTATAAATATTTTTTGTGTAGGTTTTCCTTTGGCTGGACACTTGCTGAAATTAAAGTCGATATAACCGCCATTTCTTTTTGTATATTTTGCCGCTGTCGCTCGATATATTCTCTTACGTCAGCCTTCACCAAAGAAAGTGTCTTCTCAACTTGCTCAGTTGTCATAGTTTCTGAATGTGTTCCAGTGATTTTCACTGTAGTCTCAGGTATATAAAACCAGACCAGTTGTAGCCAGCGTCCTATAGAATCAAAGAAACGGTTGCTAGTGTACGTGTTGTGGTTGTAAACGACGAGAGTAAGAGACTTCGAATCTAGAAACAAAGGCCACAGTATAGCATACATCTGATCACATCCAAGGTCATAAAATGTAAACTTGACCCCATTAGGCGTTCTGGCCGTAGATATGTCTAAAACTCTAGTCGACTTTTGGCTAAATGTGGTTAAATCTGACCAACCGTTCACAAGCATGTTTTTCAAACAAGTCTTACCAGACTTACTTTCCCCAATGAGGATTACTTTCAGTTGTTGCATATCTTTTACATTTCTTATTTTTGATCTTTTTAAATGATCAAATATTATTTGCGTGTTCGTTGTTCTCCAGATTTCGGGAGGTGGCTGTTGAAGGGGGTTCTTGTCCACCCACAGGCCATATTTGTGGAGCTTGTGGTAAGTGTGCGCTTCAGTGAGACCAGACATATCAGCCATTTTCAATGGCAGTTCTCGGATACAATTTTCACCCACATCCAAAGTTTTAAGATTTGTTAACTTTGATATATCCTCGGGTAGGCTTTGAATGTTATTATTTCTCAGAAACAGACCGGTTAATTGCAGTAGATTTCCGATCTCTTTTGGTAGTTGTCGAATGCGATTTTTTGACAGATCCAGTTCTTCAAGTTTTTCTAGCATACACAGTGAAACCGGAATCTTTTCGAAAAGATTGTTACTGAAATAAAGTTTCCGTAGAGATTTCAGTTGCCCTATTCTTTCGGGCAAGGTGTGGAAGAGGTTTCTAGATAAATCTAGAATTTCCAGCCGAATCAATTTGAAAAAAGATTTAGGCAATTTTTGCAGGTAGTTCTGACATAGGTTCAGTTCCCTCAGATTGACAGTGCTCAACTGAGACGGAATCACGTTTATTTTCGCAGCCTCCAAGTTTAGACTTTCTATTGCTCTCATCTCAAAAACAGCCGTTGGAATGTGCTCTGATATAATCTGGCCTCTACACAGAAGCACTTCCCTGTAAGAGTCGATCATTCTGGAAAAATTCCGATAATTGATAGCTAATACTTTTAAGTTTGGAATATCGGAAATTGTTTCTGGTAGCTCTTCCATTTGGTTTCCCCACAAAAGTAAAACTTCTAGTTCCTGGCAATATGCAATTTCCGGTGGCAGTGTACTTATATTGGTACGTTTGAGATTGAGCGTACGCAACGACGTCAGATTGCCGATTTCTCGCGGGATGGTGTTCAATAGATTTCGGCTCAAATCGAGGTTGACCAGATTCTTAAGACGCCATATAACCGGAGGGATGCAGACAAAATTACACTCGGACAATCGGACATCGACAAGATTGACCAGTTTCTCCATATCTGCTGGAAGACCGCTGTAGTCTGCTGAATGCATACATAAGATGCCGTTTCTGCTTAGGTCCAATCTGGTGAGATTTCGCATCTTCGAAATAGCCGGTGGGACAGAACGAATGTTGTTCATATGCAAATCGAGATCTCCGACTTTTTCATCTACCAAAAGATTTGAAAGGCGAAATGTTAGTGATAAAACTTACAATCGAAAAATAACAAATAACGTAAAACTGGCATTTCCTATATATATATATATATATATATATATATATATATATATATATATATATATATTCATTTGTAAACGAGTTATTACGCAACCACGGTTTCTACGCCGCTCAATCAACAACATTTTCACGCCAACCCAAGAGATAATTTGAATTGTAACACAATAAAATTTATCAGACTTTGGCAACTTTTGTCACTCAATATATTGTTTTTGTCAGACTTTCCTTTCCTGTGTGTCTTCATCTTTTCTTAATAGTCTGCAGCATAAGTTAACATAACCGGCCCTACGACAAGCTTAATTCGAACTATCAAGCAAGTATTGGCCTATTGCCAAGTTATGCACAGACTGAACCATCCTTGAAGTTGAATTCACTATTCGATAACATAATCTTTATAAAATAATAAAAGAATAAGACACTGTTAAAAAACAAAAACGCGACAGGAGCTTTCATAACAGGTAGTAAAGTTTAACAACTAGTAATAAGGAGAATGAATTGAGCCGAAGCTGTCTCGGTATTGTCTCTCTCCCCATGAGCGTAAAAATAAAAAAGGAAAAGGTCTTTCTTTTTTTTTTTTCTTTTTCGTTTACGTTGGGAGGTGTTACGGATATAGATAGCCGCACACACACCTACACATATATATTGAGAATGGTCTCTGCGTGGTAACAAGGAGATGATCACGTGGGAGAGTAGAATCAGCTTTGGAATAGCAGGTCAAGGCTAGTTGACCCAGATATTCTTAGTAACAGATGTCTAGCCAGGAAATAAGCTAGACATGGAAGTCAGTTGCAAGTCGTGAAGCAGCAGGAGTTAGAATTAGCGCCAAAAACAAATCACGTGGAAAGCAAAAGTTTGAAATCAGTTGCAGGTCGAATCTCGACAGAACAAGTTATATTTGCTGAGCGCTGATAAATGATGAATAAAGGGAAAACGCAATTGAAGTAATAGTGTAATTTAACCAATTCATCTTAAGCAACTCCGGATAAGAAAAAACCGAACTTATAAATTCTTATTTGTTAAAACAAGAAAGAAAGCGAGACCGAATCGTTTTATCAAGAAAGAAAGAAATATAGCGACGAAGATAAGAAATGATTTGTATGCTTGTTTATATTTGTTAGAAGAACAAGAAAGGAAGTGGAGCCGAGCCGTTTATCGAGAAAGAAAGAAATATAGCGACGAAGACGAAAGAAACTGTAATATTATTTGTATGCTGACTCCTACTTGTTGAAGGAAGCAGAAGAAAGCGATGCCGAATCGTTTTATCAAGGAAGAAAGAAAGATAGCAACGAAGATAAGAAGAAAAGCTGTAATATAATTCGTACGCTGATTCCGGTTTATTCAAAGAAAAAAAGAAAGCTAAGCCAAGTGGTTTATCAAAAGAAGAAAAGAAAAAAAAAGAGAGATAGCGACGCAGAGCAGTCAACATATACAAGAAGATATTTTATAGATAAAGAACAAAGCTGAATTATTTGAATGCAAAAAGCACAACGCTGGTTGAAGAAAAGAATAAAGAAATGTGTGAACATTTTCAGAATATTTGTATGCTGAAAATATAATAGTCAACTGAAAGAAACAGAAACATTCGCAGCTACATACATTTCAAGTGTCTAAAGAAAGAAGATCAAAAGAGAAAAGAAAAGAAGAGACAGTCAAGGAAAGAGAGAAGGAACTGATATAAAGATAAGTTATTATGCTCTTAGACCCATGTTAGAACACGCATACACTTCCACGAATATTATGTTGCCACATATACCATACCACTTGTTTATAAATAATATGGTTCTCCCCATTTTATCTTGTGTTAATCTCATGCATTCGTAGTCACCTGTATTCATGCATATTTGCTGTTGTGTATTATGAATGTCTATTTCGACTACGTTGGGTATCCGAATATAATTTTGAGGTTCAGGTCATTGGAAATTCTAATTCATACTTAAATATTTCTTTTTTTTTTATTTTGATCTTTTATTACTTATTAAAAATTTTATATCAAAATCATCTCGCCTCGACATTGTTGGTCAGCGCCCGTGTTGATATATTGAAGCAGACTTGGAATGTTGCCGTTCGATTATATCAATCGAACGGCAATCTTATTTTATCTTTTTTATTTATATCATTGTTCATTTGTCATGATCTGGAGCAGATAATCCGTATACGGATTATCTGCTCCAGATCATGACAAATGAACAATGATAAATAAAAATGCAATATACCCGAATCGACGTGTAAACATATTGATGGATATCGTAGAGACATATATATATATATATATATATATATACAAGTATAGGGTAGGTACGGATAGAATAAAAATGTACTATTGATATATTGTTTTACTTGCATGTATATATATATATATATATGTGTGTGTGTGTGTGTGTGTGTGTGTGTGTGTGTGTGTGTGTGTGTGTGTGTATGTGTGTATGTCTGTGTATGTATATATATTTTTTCTTGTTTATGCATGTCTATATATATGTGTATATGTTTCTGTGTGAGTATTCTTGTGTCTATCTGTGTGTATTTATGCCTATAATTGTCTATAAGTAGATCCGTGTATGTGGTTTTATTTTGTATTTGCTGCTTTGTGTTTTTTTTTTTTGTGCGTTCGTATTTTCTTTTTGCATGTGAATTTGCGTGTTTATATATTTAATTATATTCATATACTCATGCATTGAAATATGACTATGTTTGTTTAAACATCTCTCTTGCCCACTTCATCATTCGTATTCAGACTTACATGTATCTGAAATATTTTTTTTCTTTTTAAACGGCGCTGTTCTGGGGACGCTTGCGGTATTGGCATGTCAAAAGTATTGTAAATGACATCCATTACTTCTTTCCCTTCAGGAGAACCGCTATCAGCATCGTACGACAGGCGTTTCTTGATTTTATTTAAATGTATTTGGGAGTAAACTGGGGACCTTTAATTATATAGATCATATTTCCTACACTTCTCTCAATTGTACCCATTTTCCATAAAGATTTATTATCTCGAAATATTCGGACAAAAACTTTCTCACCGTTATGGTAGAGTTTTGTAGGTACCATGTTGTTCGTCCGGGTTGTGTTGTCGTTGGACGTGATTCTATACACCTTAAAGAACTCTTGTAGGCATTTTTTTTTGTGGGTGTGCTCCTAGCTTTCTTCAGAGCTCTTTTCAGCGTGTCAACGAAGCGCTCGGCTTGTCCGTCGAACCTTGGGTGATCGTAATATGACTGATCTGGAAAGTCTCTCAAAAATCCTTAAATCGCTGGACGTAAATTGTGTCTCATTGTCTGACACTAAACAATGGACTACCCCAAATCTGGCGAACAGTTCATGTAGGAAATTGATTGTCACTTCTACAGTGGGATTTCTATATCTAAGAACTTCGAGCCACTTAGAAAAATTATCTAGTAGATAGTAGAATTCGTCTAGTGGGTCTACAAAATCTATATGAATTCGAGACCATGGTCGGTCCGTTTTAGGCCAAGGACTATATTTAATTGGAGGTGCCTTAACTGCCAAAACACAGCCTTTACAGGATTTTTCAGACTTCTTCTTTGTGGTGTTGTGGGAATGATGATTTGCTCACTATATAGCGGTACTTAGTCACATAGAGAAAGAATATCTGAAGTCTGTTGGTCCTTTTCACAAATTTTGATTTTGGTTTGCCTGATAAACTCATTGTTTAAAGCTTCTCGTTTGATTTGGTCGAGAGTTACAAGGAATTACCTTACTGTGCTGCATAATGTGGCTTTAAATTTTCCTTCTGTTCGAAGAGAAGCAATCACAGTATCTTCAAGAGGTTCTCTGTGTTTCGGGATTAATCTGGACCATCCGTCGGCATGACAGGGGATTTTAGACGGTAGGAACTCTATTTTAAAGTTATAATTGAAAAGGATTGTTTCCCATCTCTGCAGTCTATTTGTTGTATGCACAGGCAGACCTTTTTTAGAACCGAAGAAGGTCAGTAATGGTTTATGGTCCGTCTGCAATGTAAAGTGTCTGCCGTGAACGTACCGGTAAAATATCGTTACTGCGAAAAATAATCTCTAACGACTCGTTCTCAATTTGCGAATAATTCTTTTCTGCAGGAAGACGCGTTCTTGGCGCACGAGTTATTGGTTTGAAATGCATCTGTCATCTTGTGCATAATTCATGCTTCAACGTGCATAATTCATACGCGCTGGTGTTGCTGGCAACTATAATGTTCAGGTCTGGGTTATAGCGGGTGAGAAACAAGTCCGACGTCAAGACTTCCTTTATTCTGACGAATACTTCTTGACATTCATGTGTCCACTCCCAGTTTTTGTCTTTTTTCAAAAGTTCGTTTAACAGAGCACGTAAGTTGTGCATATTCAGTATAAATGGGTGTTAATACAGAGTAACTTAAAAAATTCTTCCTCCACCTGTATTTAAAGATACGCAACACTGAGTTCTATTTTCGAAAAAAATTTTTCTTCCATTTAGTTTCGCAAAAATTTCTTCCGGTCTAGGTAAAGAATAATGATGAGTACTTCATTAAGCCCCGTTGAGAAATCGGCGCAAACCCGGATCTCGTTTGACTTCTTTTTCACATAGACGGTCGGTAAAGCCCATCGACTGGACACAATTTTCGACAAGACACCGGTTCTTTCTAGTCTGTCAAGTTCTTAATTTATTTTTGGTAAAGAGGCGAAAGATATATTTTGTTTTTTCTTAAACACTGGCTGGATGTAATCTTTTAACTCGAATTTTGCCGTCATTTTATTACACCAACCCAGGCCCCTAGAAAAAAAAATTCTGGAAAAGTTTCTTTTAAAATTTTTAATAAATTATTTGCCTCGATTGCCAGGTTTTCGAGTTTTTTGGTAAAATTAATTAATTGGCATATCCCACAACTTAAATTTCTTCATCCAGTCGGTGCCGAATAAGTTTTCTGTATTTTTTAAATACAAACGTTATTTTTAATGTCCTTTCTTGAAAAATTGCATAAGTGATAAGTTCTCCCTTAAACTTGATTTTCTCCCCTCTCACGGACCTGGCCATTATTTTTAGCAAGGTTGGTTATCCCAACTTTTTCCAAGTGTGTAGATTTATGATTGTTAAATTTGAACCAGAATCCAACTTTAGTTTAATATTTTTATTTAGGATTTGTACTTGCACGTATTTCCTAATGTTGAACCCGTCTTGTTCATCTGATGTTGTGTTTTTACGCAGCTATTAACCTTTTTCCGCGATCAACAATGTGAACTCTTGTGCTCGACACGGCTACAATTTTAGGTACTTTTTATTCCGGTAGGGACAGTCCTTAATGTAGTGACCCACAGCAGTTTCACGGGTTAGGGGGCAAGTTGTCTTGTTCCTTTTTTATTGGTTTGATTTAGAGGGAGAATAAAATCGTTTTTTCTTTTGATGTACTTTTCTTATGTGAGCTATGTCAGATTATATTTCGAATCTTGGCGTACGCTTATGAATCTCTGACAATCTTCCGTTATTTGTTGGAGAGTAAGTTTTGGCTCTTTTTCCAATTTATTTAGAACTCTACGTCTAATTTCAGCGTCTCTAGCTTAGCTCCATAGCGTCCCTCTACATGAATTTACTCGAGCTACTAGACTAGTAACTAGGTTCCACCCTTTTACAGTGAAACCAATCAAATGTAACTCCACCAGCTTCTTTTCTCGCACTTCCCGTCTGTGGAACTACCTTCCGTATATTGCTTCCCGGAAAGCTATAATCTCCAATAATTTAAATGCAATGTCAATTGGCATCTCTTATCTCCTTGACTCGCATCCTTTCCCTGACATCCCTTGTATCTTGTTTTCCCCCTTTCCACTCTACCCTCACGCAGCTCTCTTCACATCAGTGTTCTAAGCCCTCTCTTACCCATTCTCCGACATCACTCTCCTTTTGTGTAAACCCTGTGCACCAGTGGCAGTCCTGCCTTGCTTTGGGTGAAATGGTTATATTAAAAAATATATATATTGATCAATTGTAACTAGGTTATAAGAGAATTTGATAAACCTTAAATGATTTAAACAAATAAAAATATGTCCTTAAAAATGAGGCGAAAATCATTCATAATGAGAAATTTCTTTCTTTTTTTTTTTTTTTTGAAATAGTGACTTTTGTCGTTTTTAGCTTTGTTAAATTTTGCCATATGAACCACCAAGTATTTTTGTATGCACCATTGCAAGGAAGATAACTGAGAAATGCATATTGTTCCGAGAGGGTTACAATGTTGAGTAGGGAAAATATTAATAACGTAATAGAGCAAAGTACAGCAATGAAAACTTGAAGGAAAATCATGTATAATATTATTTTTTTATGACAACGGTGCATTAATAATAGATAATTTTCCAACAAATCATCATTTTTTTATTTATTTCCAAGTGAAAGTGTCCAATGCAGAGATGGGATATAATAATGCCAGGGGTTGGAGTTTTCATGTAACAAGAAATATGTTTTATTTACAAAAGTAAATTGTAGTAGTAAATATAAATCTGGACTAATGACTACACTCAAATTGTATATCTCTCAAATTGTATATCTCTCAAATTGTCAAGTTGAATTCCTGAGATATGCCTCAGCTTCAGGCGTAAATCTATCTATCTATCTATCTATCTATCTATCTATCTATCTATCTATCTATCTATCTATCTGTGTGTGTGTGTGTGTGTGTGTGTGTGTGTGTGTGTGTGTGTGTTCTGTTTCTGGTCTGTCGGAGCAGTCACTTTGCTTTCTGCGAACCCACCTTTCCATGGCGGCTTGTGTTAGCTGCTTCTTCCCTGATTTGAGTTGTTTGGATAGGGTTCCTCTCCACTTGGACTGGTTGACTGTCATGCTCTTCCATGACTCCGTATTGATGCCCACAGACTTCGTGTCGCGTTTAATAACGTCACGATACCGCAGCTGTGGCCGCCCAGTGGTTCTTATTCCAGAGGCCAGCTCTCCATACAAGAAGTCTTTTGACATGCGGCCGTCTGGCATGGGGTGGACATGGCATAGCCAACTGAGTCTACGCTGTTTAAGGAGTATGAACATGGTGGGCAGAACCGCGCTGGACAGGACCTCAATGTCAGACACTTTGTCTTGTCTTGTCTTACCATGATAATCCCAGGATGCGGCGGATACGTCTCGTGTGGAAGGTGTTCAGACGCCTCTCTTGCGTGACGTATGTGGTCCATGTGTCGCTGCCATATAGCAGTGTACTGGTGACACAGGCGTGGTACACTGCCATCTTTGTCTTCACTGTCAGCTTAGAGTAGGTCTAAACATATGTTGTTAGGCGTGCAAGGGTTGTGACTGCCTTCAAAATTCTCTTGTCGAGCTTTATTTCCAAGGAGAGGTCCTCAGTGATGGTGGATCCAAGGCAGGTAAACTGATTGACCCCATCAAGCTCATAGTCATTGATGATGATGACCGGTGGTGCTGCGGTACGTTGACATACGACGTTTGACTTTTTCAATATATATATATATATATATATATATATATATATATATATATATATATATATATAAAGTAAGGTTAACTCTGTACAATGCCCAGGGGACACTGAGGGTGGAGGATTGCGCTAAGGGTTAGTTTATATAAAGTGTAGTAATCGGAGAAACATCCTCTTTGGAGTTGGTTTCATATGGAAGTCTTTCGTAAGAAGCTTTGTGGATGAAAATTGTTTCTTGCGGGGAATTGAGGTGATTTGCTATAATGTAAAGCAGTATGGCGGGTCCTAACCGTGAAGATAAGGAAATATGGCGGAACCAAGGAATGTAAATCGGCCGTGCACCTTCTTTGGAAGTAGCGATAGAGCAGTTGGGAGAGGTTAGAGGTTGGAAAATAATTCTTCTCCAACAAAGACTCGGAGACGTTTTCGAAATCTATCAAGACTGAAAAGTGAGGACTGTCACCTCCCTTTTAAATCTGCGATAAATTACGTTTCTTTGTTTCATTTGTTGCAAAAGAGCCCACCTCAACGAACCAATTAGAAGGGAAAACCAAGTATGAATGAAACAACCTTTTCAAATACCAAGGGATGGAAATTTTATTTAAATAATTTATGAATTATTCGCCTTCAGAAATAAAGTAATGCAATGTGTGTTTTCATAATTTTACAACAGTGGAAAAATAGAATTTCAAAGATACCTATTTTCCTTAGGCCAAATCCAGGCCCATTTTATAGATTTCTCAGACCCACATTTGGGTCCACATTGAGAATCACTGATTTAAAGAACCAAAAAATGCGAAATTAATAAACGGGAAGGTCTTAATAAGTTCGAGTGTATCGGAAAATTTCCTCAAAAAACAAAATAAAATAAAATAAACATCCCTTCTTTGACTATTAGTCATTAATGAATAGTTAAATTATTGCGCAATTTAGAAGATTTATTGAAAGAAAATTATTGCGCAATTTAGAAGATTTATTGAAAGAAAATTATTGCGCAATTTAGAAGATTTATTGAAAGAAAATTATTGCGCAATTTAGAAGATTTATTGAAAGAAAATTATTGCGCAATTTAGAAGATTTATTGAAAGAAAATTATTGCGCAATTTAGAAGATTTATTGAAAGAAAATTATTGCGCAATTTAGAAGATTTATTGAAAGAAAATGGTACTGAACTTCTATATAATAGTGAATGCTGGACAATTTCCTAAAAGATGAAGAAGAGACTTGAATCAAAAGAAATATGATTCTACAGAATGATGCTGAGAAAACTATGGTATAGACGAGATTGAGATAATAAATGGGTAAAGACCGACTTTTATTAACTATACCACCATTTTATTTTTGTTGTTTACTCCAGAAAGTTACATGTTTTGTTATATGTGAATGATTATCATTTATGTTCTTTTTGCATTTCGTATCTTTAATATGCTTTTGTATAAGTCATTGTGGTATTCATCTGAATGTTTATTATTATATATGTATTGCTGTGTTCAGGTTATAAAGAATTTTTCTTCTTGAATATGTATATTCATGTAACTATAACATATTTGTTCCTCCATGAGTGTGTCAGGTGGAATGGAGTATCAGGTTGCTGTTTGTGCTATGCGGTTTTATGTCTTGGGTATTTAAGTGGGTGGATTGTCCTCTTGAACTCATTCCCTAGTTTTCTGCATATTCTTTCCATGAATATTATTTAAGCATATCTCTGATTTGCAAGGAGAAGTCTTCTTTTGGTTGGTTGGTTGGTTGGTTGGTTGGTTGGTTGGTTGGTTGGTTGGTTGGTTGGTTGGTTGGTTGGTTGAATCTTCGATGGCTGCTGCGAACTCCACACACTTGGTGGGTTAACTGAGACCAACTAAAGACGCTATGAACATGTTCCCTGATTTTAATATTTTCTTACCGCCTGATTTGTGATTTGATTTTGGCAGGAGCGTTAGTCATTTATTGACTTCCGGATGATGTCAGTTGACCAAATAATCTATGTTCTGGTCATAATCTAGGTTACGAAATTTATGGGAAAATAGAAATAGGGAAAGGATGTATGTATTCAGAGAAAAAGAGAAAGAGAGAAAGAGAAAGTTTCTATGTCATTCTATTAGTAAAAAGGAAAGGTTATATTTCAATACGCTTTACTACTACCACAAAACCATGGAACTAACATGTGAGGAACGACGAAGTTCTAGAGAAAATGGGAAAAATGACGCTTATACTTAAATTCAAGAAAAGCTAGTTCAAATTTCTGGAGTACATAATGAGGAAATATGGCTTGACAAGTTTGATACTCACAGGACAGACTGAAGGCCAGAGAGGCAGAGGCAAGCAATGTAGTTTACTTGGAGAGCTTTAGTGAATTGATAGCATAGCAGGGAAAAGATGGCAAAAAGACAAAAGTTATTAAGAGTTATAAAGAACAAGAAACTGTGGGGAACCATGATCGCCAACTTCCTGAAGGTACATGGCACACACAATGAAAAAGTGGGTGTGGGTGTGCGCCTGTGTGCAGGGCCATTTTAACAGCATTATGAAATCCTAGAAAAATTGTGGTGGGGCCCCTACGATCAACCACTCTTCGAAATAAAAAGTAAATGGTCGGTAAAATTAAAAATATACTTATTTTATAGAAATTTCAACAAAACTGGTGTTAAATAATTAAAAAAGCAGTAATTAACAAACATGATAAATATTTGAACAATACACATGGCTTGAAAAACAATAAAACTCAATAAAGCACACAGATTAAAAATGACTACGAACTTTATTATTATAACAAGCAATTTCAGCATTTCTTTTCAGAGAATTGCTTTATCATTGGTTTGAAGTCAATGGCCTTCAGGAACAGGAAGCCATTTTCCATGCACATGAGTGAAAGCCAGTTCAAACGATGCGGCCCCCATTGTGCTATGAAGTTATTTTTCTGTACAGTGCAGGGAGAGTCTCATAATTTTCATCAAGTGTCATGTAGTGCTTGAGATGCTCACATTCATTTAAAAGTTCATCATAATTCAGGTTTTTATACATATTAGTCTAGGTACCTTCACGCAATTGTCGATAAAACAGCATAGCATGATGTTAAAATAGTTCAAACTTAATAAAAACAAAGTGTGATCATCAAAATGTTTATGTTATTATTAAGAGGAAAGATCAAGTTTTGTTGTAATTATTTTTTTAAAAAATTAATCCATTCTAACACGTTCGAAATTTTAGTTAAAATTTCTTTTTTTGTTTTCCGTCAGCGATTCACGCCATGTTTACGTAATGGGACTATTAAGCAAAATGTAATATTACGCAAGTTGTTTTTTTGGCGTTGAATGACACATTAATTTGAAAATTCTTGCAAAAATCAATTAATTATCTAATTTTAATTAAACTTTCAGGACTTCTTCACAAATGAATGAAATTATTTATGCAACTATCATTCTTAGAAAATCTTGCAAATTTTTTTTTACATCAGTTACTCCCACTCCAATTAATTGCATAAAACTTCTAGAAATACATTATCTATACCAATGTCTTTTTATGGGTTAAATACAGGACTCATTGGGGAATGTAAATCATGTAATTAATTTTAATTTCAAGACCATTTTTCCGATAATCCGCCCCGAAAAGTAAAATCAAAAATGCATTTGAACTACACTGTTTTTAATGTAGATAAACTTTTAATTGGTTTTATAAACAATGTAATTTTAGAATATCATATTCTGAAGTAGAAAAAAATTCGATGAATAATAAATTTTTATAAGAATTGCTTTCATTTTCTTCTTTGCTAATTAAACTTTCAAACATCTTTTAAATTTCTTCCAGTTATTCAGTGTCTTCGGTTATTATTTAATTAAAAATAGACTTTATTTACAAATCAAAAATTCAAAAGCTTAATACAAATCATTTAGAATTAAGATTTTTAAAATAATTTAAAATTTTTTATGCTAAACTGCACATTTTCTTTTATGATGGAAACTTATCATTAAAAGGTCACATGTTTCAAAGTTTGTTCCTCTTAGGAACAAACTTTTGTTTGTTCCTCTTAGAAAATTTCAAATGTTAAATTGGGTTATGTCAATTTTTGGTCACCATATTTCTAGACTGACTGATAACAGGTGCTGTCATCGCCTACTTGAAAGGTCAACGAGTCAAACTTTTGTGATTAAGAAATACGTTTATTTTAAATTTCATACTATAAACGAGTAATATTTGTTTCAAATCAGATTAATTTAACTTTAGATTTGCTGTTTTTTCAAAAATAACGAGTGAGAGATGTATATTTTATGTTTGCCTGATTTTTATAACCGAGAATTAACTTTTTATTTACAAATGTGTCGATCGCTCAAAAGATGGCCGAAAAATTGAAAATTAAAAAAAAAGTCTTGAAATTTTAGATGCCAATGAATATAATTTCTCTTTGAAATACACCCGAGTATTTTGCTTACTGGAAATAGGAAATTTAATCATTTAGCTTTCAATTAAGCTAAAATTAAAGTTTCAAGAAAAAGTTTATTTATTTTTAAATATTCAATTTAAAACTTAGGTAACGAAAATGGAGTGGAGATATCTATATTAGTCAGATGTTCACACTTTTTCTTTAGTGCATCAGAAACAATGGTTTTCATTTCATTGAAGAAAGAAGATAGATTTACAAACTGTGAATAAGCTCCTGCACGTTTTGTCAGTTTAAAGATTATTTAGGCCCAATAAATGATAATTTTAATAAGTGAAATTCTTCATCCTAATTGGATGTAAAAATAAATTTTTAACAGTAAACATTTTTAAACAGACACAAATACAAAGTAAGTTTAATCAAAAATATATCTGAAGAGTAATATGATTTATTATTTTTTTTCTTATTACTGTGAAATGACCATCGGCTGAGATAATTATTTGTTTCAGTTAAGACAGTTAAATTTCTGTTTTTGTTTTGAAATGAACATCAAATCTTAGGACGAGCTGCAATTTTGTCACGAATGAGACAAAAACAAAAAAGAGAGAAAAAGTGAAGAAAAGAAGAATAAAGAAATCCTATCAACGCTAGAGCTTTTTTAACAATAAAAATATTTTATTTACAAAAGTAAAAATATAAATAAAATATATCACTATTAAGCATTCAGAACGAGATTAATTCAGTCTAGGAGAAATTAAAGAATTAGATGAAACCGGAGAAAAATAAAAGGTAATATTATCTCCAAGAGTCAACAGTGCAACAGTTATGTTGGTTACAAATATTAAAATCATAAAAATGAGAGTTTTACCGGCATGTCTGTGCCATGGATGTGCGAAGACTGATCGTCGGGAGTCAGTGTCAGTTCTTTGATCTTTTCCGTATTAGCGAAATTGTCCTATAAAGTGAACTGAACTGGCGAGACAAACTCATCCTTTCTGTTTATATAGGTGGACGGTCTCTTTGAAGAATGTATTCAGCATTTTCGGTGTCCTTTAAAAAGGGGACATTCTCCCTCTTTTTTTTATTCGAGAACCATCTCAAATGAAATGGATCATTCTATTAAGATACATATTTTTACCAATCGCAATAAGCGTGGCTTGTCGAGTAACTTCTGTTTCCTTAAAAGGGGTTTCTCTAACACAAGTCACTTAACATATACACAGATTGGCATGGAGCTCCTATGCTCTTGGGGACCCCAGGCAAATGTTTATTGGGCCCACGCGTTAAGACGGCTGTGTCGTGACCACCGAAAAGATAGTCACGGCTGTGCGCCTATCGCCAAGGACTTTGGTCCTCTTTGCTGTTGATATGTGTTGCAGTGTTATGTTAGTAATAATGTCTGATAAAAATACGAAACTAATTTTTTCTACTGAACTACCGTTTATCAGACCGATAGTCCTAAAGCTAGACAACGACTCGAATAAACATTTGACTAAAATAGTAAATACAATCACAATATTTTGACAAGTATACTTCAGGCCTCATTGGACAATTGGATCACCACAATATAATTATTACCACTTTACTTTATCTACCATAAGTTAGGTTGAATTCACGGCGGGTTTAATAGGCAACGTTATCATATTTCATATTTCTTTGAACTTATTTTTCGTCACCGTTTGTCTATCCATTTCATTTGCTCAATTGTTTTATTAACATAACAATTAACACAGATTAGCAGTGGGCGGGGAGCGATTCTCGTGGGCCTCCCATCGTGGCTCATACGGCTTTGCCTGCGTGAACGTTCTACTCTTATTCTCTGCTATAAATAAATATAAAATATAAATTTTAAAAAAAAGCAGACTCTTTTATACTACATAATGCTAGTGAAGAGTTGTTCAATTTTTAAACGACTATGTTTTTTTAAATATAATTATTCTTAAAAATTAATTACGATCTTCAGATGGTCTGTTTCTCTACAGCTCTCTTCTATGATTCGTTAGCAAGATAGTCTTGCTAGAATCATTTTAATTGAGCAGTGAGTTCGATCCTCACTGGGTGACCCATACTTTCGGCCTTGTGCCACATCTAAGCTGCGCTTAGAAAATCACCTCTTCTATGGTAGTAAATAGCTTACGAAGTATTGTATTTGACAAAAATTATTAATTACACTTTATTTCAAAGTTTGAGTAAGTTCTATCATTCTGTCGTTAGTGTACGTTCTCGTTTTTAGTCGTAAAAACAAGCACTACGTACAACTAATGGCTGATACGCATGCGCGCGTATACGCACGCACAAACTCTCATAAATTAAAAGGAATTTTTTTTTAATCTCGTGAAGATGATATTATTATTTAATCATCTGTACGTGTCCCAAAGTTATTTTATTTTCGGCTTTTACCAATATGTATGTACGAACGCATTTATACGAGAATAAATTTTAAAGGGTAATTTCAACAATACAGCGAGCTAATATTTATCGCGAATATTCACGTGATGTAACTGAGAACTGCAGTCATTGAAAGTTATATACTGCCACTAGCGTTTAGCCTGTATGTAGCGTGCGTATCACTACGATATTATTTATCACAAGCCAACAGCTGTCAGGATGGCCGAGCGGTCTAAGGCGCCAGACTCAAGGTATGTGTTACCTTAATCAGAACTATGAGTGTTCTGGTCCACTGATGTGGGCGTGGGTTCGAATCCCACTCCTGACAGAAGTCTTTTTCTAATTTTTTTTAAATAATGCAGATTTCTAGCAATTTATACTCGCTAAAACAGAGTCGGTGTTATTCTTTCTTTCGTTTTTTTTTCTTTTTTGATCGAAAAATTAACAGTTTAACAATTTTAAAAATTCGTATTTTTCAATCCTTTTTTAAATATTTGATTAGAATTAGAATAGTATTTTTTTTCTCGTTGTTAGTAAGTATAGAATAAAGATATAATCAATTAAAATAATACTCCATTTCTGAATTAAGAATAACTAGTTAGGTATCTGCAGACCAGGTGCAAGGGTCTCGTGCACCCCATTCCCCCGAATCTATGATTCGGCCCCTCCCATTTTTTATTACATCTCAATTTTCAAGGCAGTATTCAAAATATTTTATTGCAACTTAATGTACAATAATGGATCATATGTAATATACATGATCAATTCGACTAGAAAAAATTTTCAAGGCAGTATTCAAAATATTTTATTGAAACTTAATGTACAATAATGGATCATATGTATTATTGTAATATGTAATCAATTCGACTAGAATGTTTTTTTAACTAATATAATTTAAGTACAACTACAACTACAATATATTTAAATTCAAATCAGAGAGACAATCATAGAATCGGGGGAACGGGGTGCACGAGACCCTGAAGTGCACCTGGTCTGCAGATACCTAACTAGTAACTAGTTATTCTTAATACAGAAATGGAGTATTATTTTAATTGACTATATTTTTTATTCTATACTTACTGACAACGTGAAAAATACTAATCAATCTACTCTAATTCTAGTCAAATATTTAAAAAAGGATTAAAAAATACGAATTTTTAAAATTGTTAAATTGTTAATTTTTCGATCAAAAAAGAAAAAAGAAAGAAAGAATAACACCGAATCTGTTTTTTAGCGAGTATAAATCGCTAAATCTGCATTATTTAAAAAAAAAAAAAATTCTGTCAGGAGTGGGATTCGAACCCACGCCCACATCAGTGGACCAGAACACTCATAGTTCTGATTAAGGTATTACCTTGAGTCTGGCGCCTTAGACCGCTCGGCCATCCTGACAGCTGATAGCTTGTATAAAACAATATCTTAGTGATTAATTCGACTAGAAAAAAAAATTATCTATAGACTAATATAATTTAAGTTCAACCAATGTTCAATGTATATAAATTCAAATTAGAGAGACATGAAAAATCATTGTCGCTCCATCTTACTTAAATAAATCCCACATTCAATAATGTTTAATAGCAATTTTTAACATTAACTTGAAATTTTTCTTCGTAAAAAGTTGAATAATTGAAAACACATTCAATATTATGGTAAATAATTTTGTTTCGAGACTCACCATGAGCAAACAAAACAAATTCACGAATTTGGACTAAAAATTTTTAAAAAGTAACCCAAAATGACGTTAAAATCCGAAAAAAGGTTTACATCCTTTAATAATGTTAGTTTCATTTGTAACATACATAGATATAGGTCCCAAAAAGCAAATGTATATAGTGAGGGTCACAAAACAAAACAAAACCATTGCTCGAGGTCCCCAATCCCACTACCCTGTCAGTGTTATTCTCATCGGCCTTATAGCTTCGCTGACAGTAAGATGGCTAAATTTCAAATTCAAATTGTCTATCCTGTTAAAATACTACATTTATTAGAAAATATATTCAGTTTAAAATTCAGAATAAGTCGTAAATAAATTACTTCAAAACTTGGCGAATTCTTTTCCCTGTTACCTAGTGGATGTTGACAGAAAGGGAAATTAATCCATTGCGTTCCCATGTAATTCAATGAATATTTCTACAATTTTTTTTTATTTAAATACTTCTATTTAATATCGAATGATTTCAGAAGTTCAATAAAATCTTATCTTAACATTTTGAATTTTAAAAGTAAGTTTTTTTTGTCTCCAACATTATTTTAATTGCTCGGCCCAGCGTAGAAGTTGTCCAGATTTAGTTGCAGGGGAATATATTATTCCGACGTCTTATTTCAAGCTTAGTCAAATTGTATATGTGTGTACGTGTGCTTTTGTATACATTGAATTGCACAAGCACACGTATACCACTTATACACATATATACACACGCAATTTGAACAGACAGAAAATCAGTACTTCTCAAAAATGCAACAAAATTATCACATTTTTTAATTAGATAAGCTTTTAATTGATATATATATATATATATATATATATATATATATATATATATATATATATATATATATAATAACTGTCTTAATGTATAGGAAAGAATATTAAAACGTTTTACTTTTGAGTTTGAAAATGTGTTTTTTTGACAGTATTTGTTTATTTCTACTATTATATTTTATATTTCAGACCGCTCTCGGTCCATGAAGAACCGAGGGCGGTCTGAAATATAAAATATAATAGTAGAAATAAACAAATACTGTCAAAAAAACACATTTTCAAACCCAAAATGTTTTCATATTTTTTCCTATATATATATATATATATATATATATATATATATATTTAAAATTAGTTAAAAGCTTATCTAATTAAATAATGTGATAATTTTGTTACATTTTTGAGAAGTAATGATATAATCTGAAAAAGAAAACCTTTTCGATGAATAATAAATTCTTACAAGAATTGTTTTCATTTTTTCTTTTTTAATTATAATAATTTATAAAGTTTTAAAAATATTTTTTTTTAATTCTTTAAAGACTTGTTACGGTTAGGTTATTGACTTATTTAGTGAAGACTATATTTACTAAGCGAACATTGAAAAGTTTAATACAAATCTTCGAGCCAAAAGATTTTTTAAATAATTTTTAACTTTTTTTTCTTTGTGTTTATAGGAAGTTTTTTTTTTTTTAAGTATGGTATTTTCTGAGTTACATTTCACGGTTTCTTTTCATTACAGAAAAAAAAATTGGATTACTGTGTCAATTCTGGTCAACCATACTTATCTTATCACCACATCTCGCTGCCATCAATTAGTTCACGCATCAATCACTTTACACCTCCGTGATTAAGAATAACTTTTTCTAAATTTCATGCTATAAACAAGTAATATTTGTGTAAGTCAGAATAATTTAATTTTACATTTGCTGATTTTCAACGTGATATAGATGAATATTTTAATTTTGCAAGATTTTAAAACCGAGAATTAGCTTTTGTTTACAAATTGTGACGCTGTCAAAAATGGATGAAAAAAATTATGAATTTTGAAAATTTGTAAAAAGTTGAAATTGCAATCAATATAATTTATATTTGAAATACACCAGAGTATCTTGCTTACTGAAATTAGTAAATTTAATCATTTAGCTTTCAATTAAAGCTGAAATGAAAGCTTCAAGAAAACTTTTCTTTTTTTTAATTTAATATAAACTTATGTATCGAATTCTTTATTTTTTTTATAAAACTTGTAAACGTTGCTCCTTACATTTTTCTGATGTCATTTATTTATTTGTGTCTTCCTCGGTTGTAATTTTGTTGTAAAATTAAAAATTTAAAAATCAAAATAACCAGCGTATAAGGATTTCAGTGTCATGTAAAGAAACCGATACAAAAGATTAATGTAAAGAAACGGAGAAAACCGCCAAAAATAAAACCCAACATTTGCGTACATAGTAGAAAATTAGAAAATGGATGACGAAGTACAAAGGAAAGAATGTTCAACCAATCGCTGATGGTTTGTTGAGTACATTCTCAGTCTGATCAAATATCAGTTTTATTTTTGTTTTTTACTGATAGGCTTTCAGTACCCACGTGTGTAAATGTGAAAATAAAAATGTATTCCTGTTCTATAGAATTTTCATTGATTAAAAAAAAAATCAATGTTTTATTAGTGTGTACCAATAAATTCTGTTCTCACTGGGTGCCTTGTGGCATCGTTCTGTACTTAGCTGAACTTTTCTTTCGTTCAGTATTGAACTAGCTTCATCCAGAACCTCAAACACAATGGTGTTTCTAACAATCAGAAAATTGAGGGTGGTCATTTAGACGTCAAGCTTAATGTGTGTGTGTGTGTGTGTGTGTGTGTGTGTGTGTGTGTGTGTGTGTGTGTGTGTGTGTGTGTGTGTGATTTTTAACGGCCGATCAACTTTTTGATGGTTATTTAAAGTCAGAGAATATTTTTAGATTGAAAGAAAATTTTTCAGATAATAATGATTTACTGATGCCAGTCATACTAATTAAACCACACCTGGGGAAAGAAGATGTGGAATCATACCTTTCCTAAGGATATTTTCGCGTATGTAAATAACCCGACTAAAATTGAATTCCAAACTATAACCCATTACACCACCCACGCATCCAAGCGTACAGCACCTATTATTCCTAAGTGGTCACTCATCTAAGTACTGACCAGACTTGACCTTGCTTATGTTTGATGATCCTACAAGTACTTGTGTTTAAATGTGATAGGGCTGTAAGTTTCTGTGTGGAGAGAGAATCAAAACACGAAGTGAATGTAAGAAAAATTTTTTTTAATTTCTATATTACACCTTGCTGATGTATATAAACATCAGAAATTATTTTTTTGATATTATGACACTTTATTAAATCTATATAATGTTGTGACTTCTGTTAGTCCGTTTGTCCGTTGCACTGTCTAAAATAGTCATATATTGACCGATCGAAACCAAATTTTGTGGGTAAGGGCAAAGAGGTAAGGGGCTACAAAGTACAGATGATTTAACTAAGGTGCGTAGCTTAGTACAATAAATTTACATTAATTTTGTTGTAAAAATTAAATGTTTTTTATTTAACATACAAAATATGTTATTCTTGATCGGTGTGGTTATTTCGTCCGGAAGTGTATTTTTGAGTTGTCATTGAGTGTAAAATGTAGGTGGCAAGCTGAATTTTGTTTGCCGATCAAGGTAAAAAAAATGTCAGCACGGAAGTGTCAGGTGTCATATGAGGACGCCTATTTAAGGAAATCAGTTTTGCAGATTATTTTGCAGTCAGCAGTTGGAGTTGAAGAAGTCAGTCGAGACGAGCAGCCAGATGGCTGCTCGTATGCGTGTACCTACCTACTACCAGACCCAACCAAACCTCCTACTCTTCGCCAATCACTGAAGAACGAATAAAAATACTGTATATTTTTTTTTATATATACTTGTTTTGATGTTCGTCGATTTTATCATTGTGAAAAAGCAAGTCACTTTGAGTCTAGTTTATGTTTCGTCATTTATCCGTGATAAGAATATCGTCAAAATTTTGGTTGCAGCTTAATCTTCCCCGTCGAATTGTTTCGAGTTTATTTTCGTCGTTCCTCGAATTTATATACAACAAATACACCCGCTATTTTAAAAACAATTTAATGATTAAAATAACAAATACTTATTTAATACTAATGCAATATTGTTTTTACATATCGTTTGTTAAAATTTTTAGATACAAGAATCCAGTTTCCAGTTCACCCTGCGTTTGCAAAAACTATAAACAAACACTTCAAAAACCTGGAATTGGGCTCCGGAAATTAATATGCATGGCAGGTTGTATGTGCATGCTCAAAAGTAAGAAATTCTAAAAAGAGAATATTTCTTTAAAATATTATTTGCCATAATTTCCTATAAAATTAAATTAAAGTAGGTTTTTTGTCAAAGGATTTTTCCAATCAAATCAGTTTATTCAATTTTAATCGATTTGTTTGCGAAATTGAACGTAACGTAGAGTTTGTACATCTCGACAAAACATGTTAAATACTGTGAAGATTTCAACCCACTGATGAGTGTTGCGAAAAATTTCCAGTTAACTAATTAAATAATTCCATGTTCCCAAAGAGTAGTTGTAGTAGCAATGGGGAGGTAATTCACAAATAATCTCCACAGATTTAATGCAGTTTGATCCTGTGTTAACATGACGGCTATCACATTCACCAGCAAAAAATTTCAATTCAATTCTTTCACCTGAACAACTTTCAATCAATATCAGTAGAATGTCATTAGACCTGATCTTTTCAGTTCATTAATTTCATTTTTCAGAAGCTTCCGTCGTATAATAAAACGCTGGTTGCTACAAACGTTACTGCTGTTAATTTATCGGTAATATTGGCTATCGAACAGGAGGTAATATCGTTGTGATAGATAACCTAGATGAGGGGGTGAAGGGGAGGGAAATATAAAAGTAAATAAATTAAATGATTTCATTGCATTAGTCACCATCATCGTCAGAGATGCTCCGACTTGAAGGCACACTGCAAATCAGCGTGACTTCTCATCTTCAGCGATGCTTCTTGTCTCCGAGTATAACGATCTGCTATGGGCCGATAATCAATTGAGAATTACTATTACCATTGTCGTCGTAGTTATTTTACACTAACGATGAAGTTAAATGTCAGGATATCCTAACGTCTAAGGCTAAGGCTCTCAGCCTCCGAAGGAATCATTTTAGCCAGCGGTTCTCAAGTAGAAAGCATTCAGCTTCAGGAGGAATGATTTTAGCCAACAGTTTTCAAGTAGAAAGCACTAACCTTCCGTGGAAAGGATTTTAGCTTACGATTCTCAAGCAGAGGCACTCATCTTCCGGGAGAACCATTTTAACCATCGGTTCTCAAGCCGAAGACACTAAGCTTCCGGGGGAAGTAATTTTAGTCAGAAATTGGAGAGAAATTTCAGTTATATTAATTTCAGAACTATATTGGTGACAAAAAAAAAACAGATGGCAGTTCAAAATGGGGAAAGAATTGAAGACAGCTGATATCTGAAGTGAAGAAAGGTGACCTGGGATTCTGAGAACGGCTCCGCACAACTCGAATTACATTATCTTCAACTGAACTACAGATGTTCTAATCCACTGAAGTACAAATCCTGTTCTTGGTGGTGTAACAGTGACCAACACGGTAAACAAGAAAAAAAAACAACCTGGTAAGTTTAAATTTCGGATGAAGCTATGAATCGGCCAGTACGCTAGACAGATCTGAACTGTAGCCTCTGCAACGAATTGACCCTTGCCTCTCGGTTGAACCCCTTGTATTCATATAATAAAAAATGCCCAAACCTAACATTTATATATTTCATAGTTTTCATTATCATTAAGTAGTGCTTTCATTGTTCTTTTTTCTTTCTTTCTTTTTCTTTTTCATTTTTTTAATGTCGAATCTTAATCCTGAATTTTGCCATTTCAGAGGATGTAGTATTTAATGTAGTATTTAATGTAGTATTTAATGTAAACATCACCAAAATATTTCTTTAAAATTTGACAAATTTTACATGACATATAAATCGTTGTTATATTGCTCTAGATGTAGCAAAGTAGGTTGTGGAAAATCTTACAAAACTTGAATGAATTCTACTTGTTTTATTTCTGGTTCTAATTCCCTAACGTTTCTCTGAAATCATTTTATGGTTTCCAATTATTATTTTGAATCCGTTCTTTTCTTCTTTGTTCTCTTCAAAACTTAATTAGTTTCCCAAAGTATTTTTCATTGATTAATCTTAAATATTCCTTGTTTCAAATCATCACTTGGCATTCACATGTATTAAAAACGCGGAACAAATGTTACTGCTAATGCTGTAAAGCTACTTAAGTACGTTTCGCAATGACACTATTAGAAACCCATGAATCCACTTCTAGCGGTGTTCTATCAAGTTGCCAAATATATTGGCAAAATATCTCATCAATAGTACGCTGTGATACTTCACAGAGATAAAATACGTGAATGAACAACTATTCTCCCATAATTGTTTCATCTTTTTTCATATGGTGAAAACATAAAATTTATTGTCGGGGTGACGATTAATAATTGGCTGTAATTTTCATGATATTGTCGCGGGGTCGATAAAGCCGTTAACCCCGCAAGGAGTTAAAGTAATACGATCGGATCAAGGACAACGAAGACTAGGATTTATAAATTCAAGCTAAATTTTATTTACAAAATCTGGCAAACGTATGTACAGAATGATTGTCAAGTCGGGCAGTGCTAATCGAAAGGATTGCCTGGTTTCAAGGCGGTAGACCAGCGGCTGTCAGGGCAGTGCAGAGGTAACCGGTTCGCCCACAGGATGCTGATTGCTAGAGGTTCTGCTTGGTAGTTCCAAGAAGAACTGTTGCTAGTGGCTGCTGCTCTCGCTGGTGGCTGCTGCTCTTGCTGATGGAGACGGTTAGTCCTTAGAAGAACTGTCGCATATGTAAACGGTTAGTTCTTATAAGAACTGTCGCATACGTAACCAGCTAGTCCTAAAAAGGACTGTTGCACATGTAATCAGCTAGCCCTTAATAGGAATGTTGCATATGTAGCCGGGACTGCAGCTTTTGCTGGTGCCTGGTATTTGGTGCTCCGGCTGGTACCTGGTGCTTCTGCTTCTGCTGGTGCTTGGTGCTCGGTTGATGCCTGGTGCTCCTGCCTGGTGCCTGGTGCTTGGTGCTAGTGGCTGCTGCTGCTGGAGTCGTTTAGTCCTTAGAAGGACTGTTGCATATGTCACTGAGTAGCCCTGAAAACGGCCGAATGTAGCCGAAGAGCCCTTAAGAGGACTGGTGCATTTGTAATCAGAAAGTCCTAAAAAGGATTGTTGCTAGCGGCGGCTGCTGCTATGGTCAGCGACAAGGGTCGGCCAGGCAGGTAGTAGGAGGAGCACGTCGCTCGACCCTGGAGCCCAGTGATATTTACTCTTCTCCCCCACTCGAGAGAGATGTAACACAAGGTCTTTTTTAATGTGGGGAACCTGAGCGCGTACGCCCAGGTACTGGTCAAAACATTACCTATCCACCGCGGTGGATAGGTTCGAAACCGGTCTAAACTGGTCTTAAACTGGTCTTAATTTGGTCATTTTGGACCCCAGCCCGAAGGCCGGGTTGATTTGGGGGAAAAAATCGGCCATGTTTCTGTTGCCCAATTAATAATGTTTTTGTTTGTCTATTAAAATTTTCCTTCTACTTTTGAATGTACACATGGGTTTTATTTGAACACCATAGATTGGTTTCGGGTCATTGTTTGTAGGTACGAGTGCTTGTGTGTGTTTATGTTTCGTTTTTTTTTTTTTTTTTTTTTTTTTTTTTCATGTTTTGACTTTTGGAAACGTTGAGTCACCAGAAATTAATGGCTTCGCTCTGTTTTCCTTGGTGACGCTTTTAGACGTTTGAGTAGCCGGCAGTAACTTCCGACCGGGTGCGATAATATATGGTGGTAAAAAAACACGCCTTTAATATATAACTCATTATTCAACTCTGTAAAAACCGTGACAAAGCACTGTCCCAGAATACTTTGCGAACCGGAAGTAAACAAAACAATAATAATAATCAGCAACAGCCAAGCTAAACTTATCGAGCAATAACTATTTTATATGTATAGAAAGAAACAACAAAAACTGTCACTTCCATGTACAACCTTAACAGTACAGGTCACGGTAATGTTAACCATTTCTATACGTGGAAACATTCGACAGACTGTTTGTCCAGTCAATGAATATTTGAGTTACACTTTTCTTTACTCAAGGACTGAGATCAAAGTGTAGTATTGCTTCGCAGCCTTTTAGCCGGAAGGCATGACCAGCTAAGATAAGCTATGATGACCATCTAAAACAAGCTTAGTACCCAGTCATTCCGTATGCGAGGGCTGGGTAAATTTTGACCAGCTACCTGAGTGTAGGTGTTCAGGTCCTCACGTTAAAAACTGACCTAGTGTCACAACTTACCTCAGTGGGAGCTGGCTAAATTCATCAAAGTGTAGTTTTGTGTTTCAATTGTGTCTCTTTTTGGACATAGTGCAATTCATTTGTGTCTCAGTCTGCGGGCAGAACATAACATGGGAGGTGGCTGGCTTCGGAGACTAGCTGTGATAGTACCTCCCTCATTGCATTAAAGAGGTGAGAGTCAGCAGTAATACCTATGCCAGCGCAATCGACGAATACGAGGACTAGACTATTTTTAGACCAGGCTCCCCACCTCAAACTGACTTTGTGTCACATCCTGCGAGTGTGGAGTCGGCAAGCAAATATTAAGTGTAGTAACTGCCTTCGCGTGAACAAACTCCATTTTTATTTCGCAATTGCGTCTTCGGATAGAACACAATAAATAAATGAGAGACCCATATTGCCAGGGATTCCAGCCCTGTGGCAGCACCTCTCTCATTGCACCAAATGTCGGTGGAATATTGATGCGAGAGAACTCATCTTCAAGTTTTCAACATTCAACTGAAAGGATCTCGAACTTCCGGTTAAGTAAAGCGAAAGTCGCAATATTTTATTCGACGTCACTTTTAGTGAAGGAGTTAAGTGAAAAGAAAAGAACAAAAAATAAAAAAATAAAAATAAAAAAACGAATGGAATTCGAAGTAAAAATGTGTTCAGAAGAACTATGCTAAACTTGCATATGTCATGTAGGGCAATGGTTAGCTTCACCAAACACAAACTAGGCGAACTGAGTTCGTATTCCGATCGAGTTCACTACTTTCCCTTTCACATAAATGTCACTTCTTCTTCCTTTAAGTCTGTGTTAAAGACCAATTCTGATTTCAAAACTGTGCACTGAAGCCCGAACGCGAATTGTATTAACGAAATAAGCCTTCCAAGATCTAAGCAAAGTGCTAAGAAACTAAAACATTTTGTTAGAAACAAAGAGTGCACGATTGCTATGTGATATCCAACTCCTTATATGACCGTGAACGCAGGACAAATTCTTAACAGACTGGAGGCAACATCAATGTTACACAGAAGGATACTGAGAATTCCATGAACAAAGTGAAGAAATTTTAAAGAAAATGCCAACAAAAAGAACATTTATACTCGGAATCAAGAAGAGACAGTTGAAATTTCTTGGATACATAATGAGGAAAGAGAGCTTGGGCGGGGGCATACCGAGGGTAAGAGAGATCGGGAAAAACGGCGATCCATGTACCTGACGAAATTGCTTGTTTGAATGAGGAGCGAGGGGTGATTAGTAAAGAGAGAAAAAGGGCCAAGTACCATTAGGTATTTGAAGTTTTGGAGAGCCACGATCGGCAATGCCCTGAGGAGACGAGACACATAAACTAAAAAGATACTATATGGTTACAATGAATTGCTACGCTGATTGATGGACTGTGAGTTCGATGGCATCAAAGCTTTGTTCATTTTTACTTTAAGTGTTAATACTAAAATAATTGTTATACATGCAAGCTATTGATCATTTGTATCAGAGAATAATATGATTAATGTAATTTTAATCTGTTTAATGTAATAAATTATACTGACTACTGGCTCCTGTAGTAAACAGCCAATACCCAAGGATAATGATGCGAGTAGTCGAAGTTTTAAACATTCATTTTTATTAGTCTTCGAGTAGAAAAGGAAAAATACTTTCAGAAAAGAAATAACACGAACATAATAGACAAAAGAATCTAGGCATTAAAAAAAAATAACCAAGAAATTTTATATAAGTAACATATACAAAACATAGCGGATACTGTTGCGGTATACATCTTAAATTAAAATGTCTTTGTCGTAAAAGAAAATGCTAATAAAATGAGTTTGTGAGGAGATTTAGATACCATCCAAATAAAAGACCTTTCTATAACAATAGAGCTTATAGGGAAAAAACTGGTGTGACTATATCTGTGTGTAAAAGTTTTCATAGAAGAAAACTAGTATAAAGGGAGCAGAGTAACCAACTACCCCTAATCGTGTTGTCTTGGGTATGACGATAGAATACATCCGGCAGCAAGACCTCTGATCGGGAGGTTTTGAGGAGCGTGGAATCACCTCTTAATTGCTGTTGTTCCCAGGTTCACCTCGACCAGGGGTGGAAGCACCTGTTAGAGTCCTAGCTATGGGCAAATAGTTAACTCTCAAACTGGGGTCAAATATTATGAAAGTATAAAAATAATTTTTTATAGTAAAAATACCAGTAATAAATTTTTGAAAACAAAATATTACCAGGAATGCATTTGACTCGACAAAAATCTTCTTTGCAAAGATACACCAATAAAACCTGATCTACAAACTGATTTCTTACAAATAATACATATTCTATTCATACGAACCTATCCGAAAGTTTTTTTCAGTATTAAATACCAAATTGATATGGCGTAAAACAAAATAAACCAAACCAAACCAAACCGCTAATCGTAAGTGATAACGAGAATTTTACAACTTTCAGACGCCGGAGTCTAAATGAATGTACTGGCCAAATAGTAGAAAAAAAATAACTGTGTGCACTTCTAGAAAGCTTTTTTTCTGGTGATTTTATTAGTTAATTGTTTTTTTGTTTTTTTTATGTGATCTATGATTCGTAGGTTAATTTAACGATATATCAACACGTTCGATTATTTAATGTTTAATATATTTTATAAGACAAGCGTCACAATGAATTAAGAGAACAGTAGGCTTAGGTCCGGTTTACACTTAAGTAAAAAGGTAGACATTGGTCGTGTTTATACCTGAATCTGTAAGTATCCAACAGCAAGGTCTCTCTCTCTCTCTCTCTCTCTCTCTCTCTCTCTCTCTCTCTCTCGTTTATTTTTATTCTCTTCTGAAGAGCTTAGCTCTATGTAGGAGATGCAGTTGATTTGTTTGATGACACATCAATTCCTTCTTGGTCATTTAATGCTGAAATTTAATTTTCTTTGCAGATTTGACGTAATAAAAATAAATGTTATTCTGCTTTCACAATTGAATACATAGTAGATGATACACAGCTTTTGTGCAATGACATGTTTGTGTAGACATAATTACAAGAGGCCTCGATATGTGAGCTTTATGTTGTAGTTTTCTTGGAGTTATATTTTCGAATACAGTTTGATTTCTTTATTAATTATAGGATAATAATTAATGTCATGAATGTGTTCTTTCATGTTGGTTGATTGGTGATTTTGCTTAGCGACATATCAAAAGCCATGTTGAAATCTAAATATTTTGAACAATTGAATGGTTTCAACTAGATTTTTAACGTAATTGTAGGCCTTCAACTACCGATAAAATGTATTGTTGGTAATTTTACTATAAATGTGTATTGTTGATATTTTATTTATATAAAAATGAATTGCTGGTATTTTTATAATTTCATATTGATTTGTTTTTGTTTTCGGGTTCACTATTTGCCCATAGCTGGGACCCTAACAGGTGCTACTATCCCGGTTTAGGGTGGCTCTGGGAACAACAGCAATTAAGTGGTGGTTCCACGTTTCTAAAAACCTCCAACCATCCAATCAGAAGCCTTACTGCTGGATGTAGTTTATTGTTAGACTCAGGAAAATTATGAAGGTATTCTAAATAATCAAAAACTCTGTCTTTGTTAAGCGGTATGCTCATACCCACGACAGTGCATTATGAGGTCATTAAAGGGCGTTTTAGTGGAAGCTCAAATAAGAAAGAAAGAAAGAAAGAAAGAAAGAAAGAAAGAAGATGAAAGCTGGATACTAATTTTTTAGTAGGAATGTGATTGGGTGATAAATTCAAATGTTTACATTTATTTTTAAATCTGTTTCTAGAAATTATTATATTCGAAGTACGGCGCTTGATAAATGATTCATTTTCTATTATTTTATGATCTGCATAACAAATAATTAAAAATAGATTCAGGATTTCCCTTTAAATAATGAGCTGAGAACAAAATCAATTTTTTTTTTAATAAAAAAAAAACAGATTTGGTGAAAACATGTTGTGGCTTACAGCCATATCACGTTAAAACGCCGGTTCTCGTATGATCACCAAAGTTAAGCAACGTTGAACTTGATCAGTACCTAGATGAATAGAGACCTAGGGAATACCAGGTGTTGTAAGGTTGAATGTGCGCCTGGCGTAAGGGATAACGGATATTATTAAAGTCAGAACATTACATAATTGTTAGACAAATATAAGTCATAGACTCCGATGTTACTGATCAGATTTCTTATTTTTTAATTAATTTTGGTTTATATTTAAACTTTTCAAGTGTTTATGAAAGCGATGTAATGTCAATAACTGTTAACCATGTATTATATGATTCCCAACAGGAAATACGATAGATAAATTAACTTTAATATCCATCAAGAAACTTTGATAGCAACAGAGTGATGACCGCGATATATACTAGGCTCACTCTAAGATATACCAAAGTATGTTTTATACTCGGTGTTACTTCCGAGCATATCAGTCAGTTAAGTTCCATACGTGATGCACGCTTGGGCGATCATGTCTCGAAAGAGACATGACTGACTGGGCAGAAGATTATCCCGCAGTAGGTTGCCATTGCTTTCTGCGGTAGACTGGTTGCCGACCAAGGCTATAGAACCCAATCTCTCCTGCTATTTAACCCATAACTGGAAGAAATAGACGGATTAATACCTTTCCCAAGGGTATTTGCGTGTAAGTGAATACAATGGATTCAACTGGAATTTGAACTCGGCTCCCCGGCATATAGAAAATGACGCTTTTGTTACTTATCATGGCCAATTAATCTATACGAGGTACTTCGCCGGCTGACCTAGAAAGACCTCATCGCTATCAAGTGCAAAATTTGACCTCAAATAAATGTATTAGGTGTGTAAACAATAAATATACAACGCGACCCTCGTTCCAGGTTTCCACCAACCGGCCAATGACCACCTGATGTTACATTTCAATCCCCAATTTCCTCAGTGCTCACCGAAGTCTAGAGAAGATCGCGCAGGATGTTCACAAGGAAAACACAGTGAAATAAAAGAATTGAGAATGCGAGCCCTCTTTTCCATATTACGTGTAGTTGTTTTATTCAGGGATTCGCCTGCTCGCCCGGGTGCGCTGGTAGGTGATATTGGGGACAACCTCTGCTAGGTAATCTCTTCCCCCTACCAATTCCATGTCCATCCCGAGGTGGTGGCTCTCAATTAGGAAATTGGGAGCGATGGAACCGCAACATGGATACGCCAATTTTTCACCAATCTCGATCCCAAGCATGACTGTTAATATAGACCAACACTCAGATATAACCTATTTCCGGTTTTATTGCCAATAGACCAGCAAAAACCCCTCGTTCATCTTATTACTTTCTATTCAGTAAGTCAGTTAAGAGCCATACGCGATACACACTTGAGCGATCATGTTTTTTTCGATTCATGACTGACTAGGCAGAAGATTTTCTTATTTCTCTCTGTGGTAGACTGCGTGCCAACCAAAGCTATAGAACCCAATCTGTCCAGCAATTCAACCCATAGTTAGATGAAGAAGAGATGGATTTAAAGCAGCTTAGAGGACCAAACTGCAAAAGAAAAACCCATCTGCTGTATTATTCTTGCTCAAAATCACATTTAGAAACATACATAACGAATCAGGTTACATAAGGGATTTATTTTTTAAATCTAGGGGAGTATTTATTGGATTACCGCCCCCTAACAATAATCTCAGGCGGCACGAATTTTGAAAGACCTTTGGACTTTAGCAGCAGCAAGACATTTTCTTTGCGTCCTGTCGGAATGTTGCTTTGAAATTTTCACAACTTTAACTTTTCTTTTCTTTTTTTCTTTTTTTTTTGCCTTGTAACGTGTCTATTTTATATATTAATAATTATTGATTTAATTTCCATGTTTTTATGTCTCCTTTTTTTTCACACGAGTCTACCAAATATTATTTGCCAATCAAATGTACCGGGAGACATTAAATATTAACTGAAAAATGTCTACATCATGCATTAAAGTGGTAATTCCTGCTAAAAAGACGAGGATATTAATAAAACAATTGATCAAATGAATTCGATAAACAAACGCACAGCGTTGATAGTTATGGTGACGAAAAATAAGTTCAAAGAAAACTTTAAAACGGCAACTAATAAATTTAAATAATCTTGCCTATTAAACCCGCCTTCAACAAGCAATTATATTCAGCCTAATTACAATTAAAGTAGTAATAATTATTTTGTTCCGAATGTTCAATGAGGCCTGAAGTATGCTTGTCAAAAATATTGTGATTGTATTACTATTTTAGTCAAATGTTTATTCGACTCGTCGTCTAACTTCAGGACCATCGGTTCGGTAGACGGTAGTTAAGTAGAAAAAATTAGTTTCGTATTCTTATTAGATATTATTATTAACATAACACTGCAATATAAACACATATCGACAGCTAAGAGGACCGAAGTCCTTGGCGATAGGCGCTCAGCTGTCTTAACGCATGGGCTCGATAGACACTTGAACTGGGTCCCCAAGAGCATATGAGCACCATGCCAATCTATGTATGTTAAGTGACTTGTGTTACAGAAACCCCTTTTTATGAAATAATAAAGTTACTTCGACAAGCCAAACGTATTGCGACTGGAGAAAATATATGTCATAATAGAAAGATCCATTTCATTTGAGTTGATTCTCGAATAAAAAAGAAAGTGGAAGAAGGCCCTCTTTTGAACAAAAAATAAAACACTGGAAATGGCGAGGACTTTCTTCAACGATCCCGCCCACCTATATAAATGGAAGGGTTGGTTTGTCTCTCCAGTTCAATTCACTTGCAGACAATTTCGCTATCACGGAAAAGATCAAAGAACTCACCCCGAATCCCGACAATCAGTCTTCGCAAAGTCTCAGCAAGAGACTCGTCTCTATGCTTTTAATACTTGTGACCAAGACTTTCTTTTGGAGACAATATTATCTTTTATTTATTTATTTCTCTGGTTTGATTTAATTCTTAAATTATCCCTTAACTGAATCAATATTGTTATAAATGTTTAATTTTAATATATTTATTATGAATAATTTTTCTTATTGTTATAAAACTCTAGCGTTGATAGTTTTCTTCTCTCTCTCTCTCTCTCTCTCTCTCTCTCTCTCTCTCTCTCTCTCTCTCTTTGCAACCGTGACAAAATGGTGGGTCGTTCTAAGCTTTGATGTTCATTTCAAAACAAAAACAGAAATTCAGCTGTCTCAACTAAAATATTTTTTTTCATTCGATGTTCATTTCACAAAAAACAACAAAGAAAGTAATTCATATTCTATTCAGATTTTTTGCACATAAAACTGACTTTCTGTTTATTTAAAATCTGCTTTTTGCTTTTTTTTTTTTGTTGAAGAATTTCTTTCTTCATCAGTTTGGATGAAGAATTTCACTTATTAAAAACGTCAGAGTTATTGTAACAAGATAATCTTTGAACACTCTAATCCTTGAACTGACTATATGTGCTTATTCACAGATTGGAAATGTTGTCTTTCTTCAGTGAGTTGAAAAACATTGTTTCTGATGCACTAAAGACAAAGTGTGAACATCTGACTTAAATATATCACAAATACCTGAATTAAATGAAAGTGAGCATCTTAAGCACTACATGGCTCTTGATGAAAATTGTGAGACTCTCCCTGCATTGTACAGAAAAAATAACTTCGGACTCGGAGAATTTTGAAATCTGTACTCCCGAATATTAAAATTGCACTCAGAGTGTTCATCTGCATGATGGTCAATAATTGTACAGAAGAGCGTTCTTTTTCAAGAACGCTTATAAAAGAACTTCTTCGTAGCACAATGAAGCAGCATTGTTTGAAATGACTTTCACTCATGTGCATGGAAAATGACATCCTATTCCTAAAGAGCATTGACTTCAACCCAGTAATGAAGCAATTTTTTTTTAAAGAAATACTGCAAATGCGTGTTATAAGTCCGTAGTAATTTCATACTCTGCCATTTTATCTGTGTGACTTACTGATTGTTTTGCGTGTGTGTGTGTGTGTGTGTGTGTGTGTGTGTGTGTGTGTGTGTGTGTGTGTGTGTGTTTTTCAAGCATTCTCTTTGTTCAAATGTTTATCTTGTTCATTAATTGCTGCTGTACAGCTTGATTTTAATGTTTTAACACCAGTTTTGTTAAAGTGCCAATAAAATAACTTTACTTTTGTTTCTGTGAATGGTTGTCGTAGGGGTTGCAGCACATTGGTTTGGCTAAAGGACCATAATGCTGCTAAGACAAACCTGAATAGGCGCTCTCTTTGGAGACAGATACAGCCCCTGCTAATAATTAACGCAAGTTGGGCTATCGATTTCTCGATTTGTAATAAAACCTGATCAGGTAAATCACTCACCCGAAAACAATGATCCATATAATGTAGTGAGTCCTTGTCCGGAGAGGTCTACCACTTTGTATCCCTCCGCATTTAATTTGTAGTTCCCCGTGATAAGACGAAAGCGTCGTTCCGACGGTGTCTGATAGTCGCTTGTAGAAGAATTGCTTTTTGCTGAAGTCTTCCTGCTCGTTGCTGACGACGGGAGAGTTTTCGACGTCGGTGGACGACGCGGAGTGGTGCTTTTCCGTGGTCTCAGCACGGTAGACGTTGTCATTGGCCTTTTTGATTGTGGAGAAGATTTTGTTTTTCGGGAGTTTTTTGAAGGATTTTGTTCTGACATCATCAATATTTAAGTTATTAGCATTCCAAAGTTGTTGCTTTCTTTTTGTACTTTTCTTACTGAGATTCGAAATCCTGCAAAATAATCAAAACTGTTTTTATTTATACAGGCGAAAAACGCTAAGCTCACTAAATATAGGACTCGAGAGCCGTTCAATGTAGATGTTGAATGAGGTGTGTAACATGAATGAAATAGAAGGAGATTGGAAGTATAAAAAACTTAAATAAAATCAATGAATAAAATAATAATAATGAATAAAAAATAAATTTTCTCATGATGTTAGAAAATAAAAGAACGGAAAATTATATTACACGACTTGGCTTCACCAAACCCCCACTATTGTGGCGCTGTTTAAGTTCTGTAAAAGGACAAACATTTCCTTCCGCTTCCTCTTTCTTCCTCTTGCTCCAAGATGTGGCAGAACATGGATAAAGACATCTCCGCAGAAGGTCTCTTTTCCCCGGTCGACTGACGACTGAACTCTCTTCAAGTTCTCAACACAGCGTTCTGACGTGTTTTACCGATGAAGTAAATATGATCTTTGCTTTGGGCGTTTTGGGGACCATTATAACGATGCTTACCATTACTTATTCTAATTTACTTATGAACCAGAAAAAAGAGACATTGAAAACTTTGTTTCCCAACAGGTCATACATAAAAAAAGAATTAATAGTCTGTAGTAGAAACCTAAGTTTTTTTGGGGTTTTTTTTACCTCTTCTTTAATTGTTTATATTTGAACACGCACACAGATAGCCAACAACTGACATTTGATGTGAAAAGGTTAAGATTTTCGTGTTCAGGGAAGCGTCCCCGCGGCAATCTGTTCCAGAAAATAACAGTTTTTGAGGGAAAACCCGGTAGAATTTCAAATGTAAGGAGAAAGTTTTACTCAGCTTTTCCTTAAAAAACTGCTAATTTCTGGAACAGATTCCCGCGGGGATGCACACGACAATACTTAAAGTCTGTAGTTTTATCGCATTGTCATGATGATGAGATGTTCATGCAACAGATTAAATGATCTAACAAAAAATAGTATTTAAAAATATTGAAGACAAAAATAAGAGAGTTCGTTGCTTATCGAGGGAATACATGGTTGCATACGTTCAAAAGTAGACGAAGAGGGATAGTTTAAAATATTTAGCTTTCTTTGATTGTTGAAAGATAATTCTTTCAATTTTGTTAGGGGACTTATGGTTAATCTAAATGGACATATAACTTTGTGTTCTTCTTCAATGTCATAGCTTCCGTAAAATTGACTTTGCTTCAGTTCTAAAATTATTTTAAATTATTTCAAAGCTATGATCATTTATTTAAAAAGCTTGATTTAATCTTGCAAAACAGAGCACATTACTAAGCCGACCAGTGAGGATCAAACTCGCTACACTAGCGATTTGTCTTGCAAAAAGCTTATTAATGATCATCCTATGTTTGGCGCTCAAGAAATACGATGCCTTTTAGATCCATTTGCCACCCGGTAAAAATTGTTTCATGTTCCGTTATACACACACACAAAAAAAAAAAAAATAGTTAAAAAAATTAAATGGAAAGAACAATTGTTTTATTTACATTGTTCGTACTGTTGTCCTCATCTTTATTGTCATATTCACGATGTTTCGACCATTGTATGCTTTGACTTTCTTCAGGTGACGGCAATTTTGAACCGAACCTTTTATTTCGATCACTGGATTGTTCCCATCAGTCATGCCACTTCCGGTTGAAAAATAATTTCCTAAGCCTGCGAAGCATATAAATTAATACAATATGAAGTGCTAGAGAAAACCAATTACAAACACCAAGATTGTAATATGATCTCCGTTAAAAAAAAAGTTACTGAGACAGTAAGTCTATTAATCAGTTAAGTGCCATACGTGAAACACGCTTTTTTTGGCGATCATATCTCGAAAAAGACATGACTGACTAGGAAGAAGATTATCCCGCAGTAGGTTGCTATTGCTTTTTGCGGTAGACTGGTTGCCAGTCAAGGCTATAGAACCCAATCTATCCTGTTATTTAACCCATAACTGGAAGGAAGACACGGATTAATACCTTTCCCAAAGGGTATTTGCGCATAAGTGAATACAATGAATTCAATTAGAATTCGAACTCGGCTCCCGTTGTGTCCTCAAAGACACATGGCCGAATGAATAAAAGTGTTGTTGAATCCAGTGACTTGGCCCAGAGAGTTCAATACCTGGCAGTAGGGGAACGATAACTTAGAGAGTTGAGTCAAATGGAGACAACTAAGAGATCCGGAAGTGGCATGACTCATGGAGCGAGAATAATCTACTCTAGTAGATCGATATAAAAAATGTTCGGTTCAAAATTCCAGTTACCTGAAGAAGGTCGGAGCGTACAAAGGCCGAAACGATGTGAATGTGAGGATAAGAGTTCGAACAATGTAAATATCTTATATGAGAAATGTAAACAAATATTAAATTATTTTAGGTATCTCCACTAAATCGCTGAAAAAAAACAATAACATAGTATGAAGAAAAAAGGCTCCAAACTTAAAAACAAAGTTTTTCCATCAAAATGTTTATGTTATTATCAAGAGGAAAGATCAAAGTATTTTTTAATTATTTTTTAAAAGTTTTTTAATCCATTCTGACACGTTCGAAGTTTTGGTAAAATATTGTTTTGATTTTAGTTAGTTTAGTTACAGAGTAGTCAAATAGTTACGAGAGTTTATAACGGAAAATGTAATATTACGTAAATCATTTTTTTTCCAGTGAAAAACACATTAATTTCGAAATTCTTGCAAAAATCAAATAATTGTCGGATTTTAATGAAATTTTCAGAACTTATTAAACAATGAATGAAATTATTTTTAAAATCATTATTTTTAAAATATCTTGGTAAAAATATTTTTTTACATCTGTTACCCCCACACCACGTAAATTAAATTTTGTAGGCAAAATTGGTTTTATTAGTAAAACGCAGGACTCATTGGAAGAATGTAAATCATCTATTATTTTTTCAACCATTTGACCTTTTTCTGAAATTCTGCTCTTAATAGTAAAATAAACAATGCAATAAAATTATGACATTATTTAATTAAATAAGCTATTAATTGTTTTAATAAATAATATAAATTGAGGACATTATAGTTTGAAGAAAAATATTTTCGATTAATAATGAAATTTTAAAAGAATTGTTTTCATTTTTTTATTTTAATTTAATTATATTTTCAAAAATATTTTTTAAATATTTCAAAGAGTTTTATTAAGTTTCTGAGTGAAGACTATATTTACTAATCGAAAATTGTAATGTTTAATGCAAATCATCGAACCATCGTATTTATTTAATAATTTCTAATTTTTTTTTTTTTTGTGTTTGAATTTTTTTTTTTTTTTGTATGATAATTTCTGTACGTACATTAAAATGTCATGTGCTTCACGGTTTCTTCTCGTCACACGAAAAACTCAAACAATTATGTCAGTGTAAAAATTAAGATTCTGGATTCTGATTGGATAGGAAATAGCAAATTGATCTATGATCTCGGTCAAATTTTTTTAAAAGAAAAAGGATATACGGTTTCGAGCCGGTCACATGACTAGATTCCCCTACTTAACCACGTCCCTTGACTGGTAAAAGACAGTCAGAAGAGCGCTGAGATCAGAGAGGTCAGAGAACAGACAGACAGGTCCGTCGCAGACTCAACCAGACACTAAAGAGAAAAAGGAAAACAACAACAGTAGCAACAACAAAAACAAGACATCTTCAACTGACTCATAAAACTAATGTCCAATAAGTACTATTTCCTGTATTGCTTCACCTTCCTTTTTTTACATCTCTTGCCGGCCAGAAAAGGGAAATGAACACAGACTTTATTAGTAGCCTGATTACTCTTTTTACATAGACGCATTCTGCTACTTACTACTATTTCTATTTGAACATTTCCCCTCTTATCAGTTATTTCTCACTCACACTCTCTTTTTCACCTTAAATTAATCGCCCCTTTTCCTTTCCCCCTACTAAGCGGCGGACACAAAAAGAAAAAGAAAGAGACATTACTTTACTACTCTGTTGAATTAAAGACAGCGAAATGTAGACACTTTTTTGTTCAAAACACATTCGCTTAAATCTAAAAGACATTTTTCTATCAAACAAGATATAAAAAATATACAAATTGTTTACTCTGCATGTCTGTTATTAAATATACGATTTTCTAATTTTTTACAAACATTTCTTATTGCGTTGTCTTTTCTTTGAATTTGTGTTGTATCTTGTGGACAGGATATCCCGCACTAAATTTCCCTTTTAATACGGGTGTTCTGTACCCAACACTGCTGTCACATGTCAAATCAGACGGGAAAGGTCAGAAATATCAATATTCCATGATTAAGAAATAGTTTTAGTCTAAATATCATGCTATAAATAAGTAATACTTGTACAAATCAGATTAATGTAATATTACATTTTCTAATTTTCCAAAAATAACGTTTCACAGATGTATATTTTATTTTTGTAAAGATTTTTAAAACCGAGAATTAACTTTTGTTTACAAATGTGTCGATAGCTCAAAAATGGCCGAAAAATATCTAAATTTCAAAAACAAATCTCAAAGTTTTAGATTTCAATTAATATAATTTCTCTTTGAAATACACCAGTGTATTTTGCTTACTGAAAATAGTAAATTTAATCGTTTAGCTTTCAATTAAAACTAAAATATAAAAGTTTCAAGAAAACTTATTTTATTTTTCAAAATTCAATTTAAAAGTTAGTTATCGAAAATGAGTGGAGGTATCTAAATTATTTAAAAACTTCGATTCAAAATTTCACTCACAAAAAACAACATTTTTTTTTCTTTTCATTTACTCAATCTTGTTTATATTTCACTTAACTGTTAGTGTTCAATGTGTTCAATGTGTTCAATGTGTTCATTAAAACTTTCAAACGACAAAATACAAACATTTCTAAAAAAAAAAAAAAAAAAAAAAAAAAACGCATCCATTTGGGTGGTACCAATGTAAGCGAATGAAAAAAAAAAGGTTCAACAATAAATAAAATTTAGATTATCATAATAATAATGAGATGTTAGATGAGGCGCTTAATGTTATGATTGTTATCTGGCCGAAAGTGTTTACTTTTTATTTGCTGTGGGAAGAAAAAGAAATAAAGAGGAAAAAAAAGAAAAAGAAAAACTCGTATCATACAAACATTATCAGTCAAAAAAGTGAGAAAGGCGTTTAAAGAAAGTGTGGGTCTTATAATAAGTAAATGTAAGTAATTTCGCTTACCTTTTAACTGTCTCTAGTGAAAAGGGCTTTTTTTTTTTATTTAATATATCTCGATTTCAAGTCGGAAGAACTGGTCGTGAAAGATTTTGTCTTTCCCAAAACTTTTTGTTTGGTGTCGTCATGACAACTATTGGACTTTTTACGAGCACTTCCGCCCTACGCTGTGACAAGTGCTCTTTTGCTAAACATTGGGCACTTCGATTTGGTGTAATGGTCAGCCAGCGTATCTCACTATTATATCAATTACGTACGACTGAGTAGTTAGTTAGATTCTCACTGGGTGCTCCATAATTGCAACCTTGTGCCATATCTAAGCTACGTTTATGTTAATTACAGCCGTAAAGTATACCTATGCTATTGTACTTCGTTAATTTAAACGGTAAACGTCTTGATTACTTACACACGTACACTCATGGGTGTACAAGGTGGAGATGTGCGTTGTGGTGTAGTGGATATCGGCTCGAAACGAGAAATCGGAGAGCCGAGTTCGAATTGTACTTGAATTCATTTAATTCACTTACGTGTTAATCTTTGGGAAAGGTAATCTGTTGCTTCTCCCTCCAACTATGGGTTAAATAGCAGGACAGATTGGGTTCTCTAGATTTGATCGGCAACTAGTATACTACAGAAAGTAATGGTAACGTACTGTGGGGAAAACTTTCTACCCAGTCAGTCATGTCTCTTTCGAGACATGATAGCCAAAGCGTGTTTCACGTATGGCACTTAACTGACTGACTTATACCACTACACTTGAGTAAATAAATTGTATACTTTTAGGGCAAAAGCTAGTTATTTACAGAGCAATTTAGAAAAATGTGAATTTCTTTTGAATCCGCACCCTGGAAGATCTCTCCTATACCTACACTTATATCCGCAGACATGTAGATTGTAGAGCCCAAAAGCACAAAATTCCAAATGACTAAAGCAATCAACTTAAAATAACTACAAACAAGAGAGATCATACCAAAAAGAGAAAAGGAAAAGGCGGTATGACCAAATAAATTCAAATATAACAGTAGATACCAATTTACAGTCCGTTAGAGCAGAGATGTGTTAACACCCAGATATGGGTTAAATAGCAGGCCAGAAATAGCTCTCTAACCATAGTTGCTAATCAATCCAGAAGCTCTAGAAAACACCTGCTTAAAACTATAACTAAGATCCTGATGTGCATTGTGAGATAATGGATATCGCCTCGGAGAGCAGAGTTCAGTTTCCAGTTGAATTCGTTGCATTCACTTGCGCGCACATACCTTTGGGTAAGGATAAATCCATATCTTCTCCCTCCAGCTATGGGCTGAATAGCAGGACAGGTTGAGTTCTATAGCCTTGGTAGGCAACCAGTCTACCGTAGAACAATTTTCTGTCTACTGCCTGGCACTTAATTAACTGTAGATCCTCTCAGCATATATAAATCACAAATTGACTCTGTGGATGTTTCTTCAATGCCAACAGACAGGCATGAGCAGACGAGCATGCTTGGAAACGTGCAGCCAATACCGAAGATGAGAAATCAATTGATTTACACTGTGATTTCAAGTCAAAGCAGCTCTTATGATAGAGTGGGGAAAGAAATTTAATATAGTAATATGTTTCCACTAATTAAACCAGAGAATTGCATAACGCCCGAAACCAATAAAAGAGCACAAAATCTTGCTTCATCGGGTAAACTGGGCTCCAGTCTCAGGATCTTGCGCCACTCGCTTTCGCACTTCTCTTTCATTGTCTCACGTGCGATTTGAAAGCTTCCTTCGCAGAAATCTTGACACAATCTTCCACAGAACACTCAACAGTTAGTCAGTTAAGTGCCATACGTGAAACACGCATGGAACTCAACAGTCAGTCAGTTAAGTGCCATACGTGAAACACGCATGGACGATCATGTCTCGAAAGAGACATGACTGACTGGACAGAAGATTATCCCACAGTAGGTTGCCATTGCTTTCTGCGGTAGACTGGTTGCCAGCCAAGGCTATAGAACCCAATCTGTCCTGTTATTTAACCCATAACTGGAAGGAATAGACGGATTAATACCTTTCCCAAGGGTATTTGCGCGTAAGTGAATGCAATGAATTCAGCTGGAATTTGAACTCGGCTCCGAGCTGATATCCACTGGACCACAACGCACATCCACTCAACATTCATTCTAAATTGTAAATGATCGCAATTTTTCTTTTTTCAGCTTTATTTAGACGGTTGAATTATTTATTCTTTAGCTGATTCCCTTTTTTTATTATTTTTTTTTCTTCCCGAGCAAAGTTTGTTTATTTTTCTTTATCCTCGAACCTAACGTATCTTCTCCCTCACCAGATCTCAACTTGCCCGCTATACAATGTTATCATCACTTTCGTAAAATAGTTTACTTTTGATTAGTTTAGGCTTTTTGCGTTTCTTTTTTATCAATATTCAGTATTCACCTAATACAAGACCACTCAAGGTAGTGGGTTACTGTGTGGAGTTGTATTAGCGTAAAATGAGTAAAATAACAGGGAAAACTTGAAGAGGTCAAGATTTAATTAGCGAATAAAATTTCAGAGTTCAGGCAGAGACGTTAGGAGTATCGGGTTAAAGTTGACTTTATAAGTAACCGAAAACCAAACCTAAACAGGAAACAAAGGATAAATCTCTACTCCTGTTCAAAATATCAGGGAGGAGTGTGAACTGAACGATAGCAACCCAGTCTACTCCTGTTAAGTTGGCCAATTTAACGATCTATCAATCTTTGCTCGGTTATTTCATAACGCGTACAAGTCTTATAGGACATAAATCACAATAGATTGATACAGAGACATGAGTTTCATTTTCAGTTTGCTGTTTTCCTTATTTTCCATTTTTCTTTTTAATTTACCTTATATGTTTAGAAGGATGTGCGTTGTGGTGTATTGCATAGCGGCTCAGAACGAGAAAACGGGGAACCGAGTTCGAATTCCAATTGAATCCATTGTATTCACTTACGCGCAAATACCCTTTGGGAAAGGTATTAATCCGTCTATTCCTTCCAGTTATGGGTTAAATAGCAGGACAGATTGGGTTCTTTAGCCTTGGTCGGCAACCAGTCTACCGCAGAAACAATGGCAACCTACTGCGGGATAATCTTCTGCCCAGTCAGTCATGTCTCTTTCGAGACATGATCGCCCAAGCTTGTATCACGTTTGGCACTCAACTGACTGATATGTTTAGAAAGCATTATGTTGTTTGCGTACATAATATTTGTAAAAGATATTTTGTGTGCGTAGTTTCTCTGCTTTTAGGGTCCTTCAATCACTCCTAAGTATATTTTTTTTATTCGTTATCTGCTGATTTTTACAATGGATTGGTATAATGTATATTTGGCAAAAGACTTTCTTTCAAACATCTTTCATTACATTCGGCCGACAAGGAAGATTTAATTAATTTTTTATTACGTTTTTCCAGCATCATAATATTATAGGAGTAAAGGAATATCAAAATTCAAGAATTAAGGAATATAAAAATTGTCCATAATTTTTATTGTCCCGAGCGCTTGCGGACACTTCTATTGCAATTTTCAAGGTTGTTTTATCCCTGATGTTGCTATTTTTTTTCATGTTTTGATCGTTACATAGTAGTTTATTTCTAAGTAGCTTTTAAAGTGAAGTGTCCGTTTCATATATATATATATATATATATATATATACATATATATAGTAGGTGAAATTAGTATTTAAAGAAACTAGGCATAACTAAACTCGATGAAATTTAATGAATAACCATATAAATATAGTTATCATTTCACTCTAATGTTATTCCACTCTTTGGGGGGGGGGCGAAGACACCACGCGTGCATGGGAAGTGAGAAAAATTACCTAGTTTCAAAAGCCTATAACCATAGGTATTAAGGGAGAATATTCTTGTACCTACTTTTTTTTAGTGTAATGAGGAGGTATTGCCTAGAAATCAGATCTTCAGGAACTAAGCTTAACAATCATGTTTTGACTCAAAATTTAAGAAATTATTATTTATTATATTAAAATATTATTTTCTTCATTTTTTAATAATTTATTGTATTTATTAGTATCATAGATGAATACAAACGAAATTCTTTATTAAAGTATTTTTAATGGGAAAGGAAAATAAGGCAATATTAAAAGGGGGTTATTATTTAAGAAGATCTATCCCACTTCACGTGCATGAATTCTTCATATTAGTATTAACCGTCTTTGGTCGTGGGGAAAGAAAAATGTAATAAATTTGAGCAAAACATGAGGTGTGTGTGTGTGTGTGTGTGTGTGTGTGTGTGTGTGTGTGTGTGTGTGTGTGGAGAGAGAGAGAGAGAGAGAGAGAGAGAGAGAGAGTAAGTAGAAGAAACAGAATGAGAGATAGAGAAAGTATATGGGTTCAAGATTAAAGGTGGAAAAACATTTTCATTACTCTCCGCACGACAATTTATTTCTAGCTGAAAAGTCCAGCATCTTTGAAAGTCGGAAACAAATCCAAAATAGAATGCTATATTTAATTTAATTTATCGTTTTTATCTTTGTTATTTAGTAAAGACGGCAAAACCCAACAAATAGAAACGTTTCTCGGGAAACTGCGATATTCATAGGTTTACGTATAATTGATAATCAGACAAGTGAAGATCGCATATTTGCGTGAAACTTTTAGTCGCAAGTTAAGCACGTTTTTATTGATTGTTTTCCGGTGTTTTACGACTGAGTTCATTACATTCGCTTTCTATAGAGAAAGGTGTCTATCAATCCTCCCATCCTCAGCTATAGAACTGGGTTCTCCTGCCTTGAAGTGACAACGATTCTAGGAGAAGGAAAATTCTGAATTCAGAGCCATGGTTCCTTCAGATTGTTTTGCCCTAGACATGTCACTACTGTTATAGCTGTAGTAGGTGGTGACCCTCAGAATGATCTATTATGACATATCTCTTAATTTATATTTAGATACATTGTATTTATTTTAATTTTTTCTAGTTGAATTGTACATGTGGGTCTCATACATTGACACCCACACACACACATACATACGCATGGTCACGCGGCGTCTACGTGACAGTCGTAGTTCCCGCCAAAAACGAAGCCTTTAAAAACCGAAAACAGCACGTGAGACAGCAGTTAGGATTTCGTCCCGGGGCGAGGGCAGACAAGAACAGACATGCCTCCCTAACTCATACAAACACACGCGCACTAATTGCGGGTAGCAATTAGTGGCGCAAATATTTTTTTATTCTCTTAATTTTCTTCTCTGACATTAACTTTCAAACAGGACTTTATAACTTCTTATGCATGTTTGTCAACCCTATGTAACCTTTTTTTAATACATTGTTTTCCGGTTACCTTCGCCTTCTTGTTCATTCATAAATCTTGCTTCAAACCTTAACGAATGTTACGTCGAGTCGACCGTTAAAAAAATAAATTAGTAAGTGGACGGCCTTCATCCACTACATACACCTATGTTGCATATGATCCATTATTGTACATAATTATGTCACAATAAAATGTGTATATTATATGAATACTAGATTATGACATTGCACCGGCCCTACGGATGACTATATATATATGTATATTTATCCCAATATATAGTCATCCGCAGACAGATCTGTTTCGCTGTATCACAGCTCATCAGTCCGGTTAGACATCCGATTGCTTTTAACTCGGGATTGAAACCCGACCGAATTGACGTCAGTCGACGATTCTACCTCTGAGCTACGGGCGCCCGGTAGAAGGAGGCAGACTTTTAGCGTATGATGTATCATACGCCAATAGCCAGAGTGCTCTAATTCATTACTGATTGAGCGATGCGTAGATGCTAGAGTAGCTACTGTTTTTTCGAAGTCTACCATTCTTCCAGAGTGCTCAATCAGGGTGTGAGAGCGTAAACAGCCATCCGCAGACAGATCTGTTTCGCTGTATCACAGTTCATCAGTACGGTTAGACATCCGATTGCATTTAACCCAGGATTGAAACTCGACCGAATTGGCGTCAGTCAGCGAATCTACCTCTGACATTCCAAATTAATTAGAATATATATATATATATATATATATATATATATATATATATTCAGTATTTAGTGTAAAGTAATTATAAGAAAAGCATTTCATTTATCTTACTTGTCAATGATCTAAAAACTAATACTTTTCTATTGAGCCGAACAAGCGAGCGTTATACCGTAAGGGAGACAACTTTTAACGTTTAATAATGATATTATGGTTGTGTCCCTTCATCCCTAATTTTTTAAAAATTGCATCGTTTATTTTTAACATGCCTGTGCGCGCACACACATAAACACACGAGGATGCGCGTTTACTTTTTTAATCATTTCACACCAGTCAAGACAATAAAACCACTATATCGCGGAGTGGGGGGGGGGTTACTGTGTGTTAAAGAATATGAGAAAATCTACTACTAAGGAGGAAGGACAATAAAAGAATTAAGAAGACAGAAAATAATGATTGACACTGTCTAAAATTCTAGCAAGAAGCTGGAGGAGAGTTTGACGAACAAAATTTGTGATGGAAGAAACTGCTACCATAGAACATATGGTTACATTTAGCCATTTCAACAGTAAAATGATGAGACTTTACTGCCAGTCTAGTACCGCGCTTTAAATGAATTTAATAATGTGCTTCAAAGGAATTTAATAATGTGCTCAGGAAGTTCATCAGAACAATTACCAGGAACATATTAAAGAAAAGGTGCAGTGGTGGAAAAGAGACTGAATTTGAGATGTCAGGTCAGGATCAATAACATTGGAGAATAGATTCTTTGAATTTTATCAAGAATCTCTAAACATATAGCAGGAGTGCCAGACCAGATGTGACAGCAATATTCAAATCATGGATTAATAGTAGACTTATAAATATGTCAAATATATTCTGCCAAGAAATATTGTCTAGTATTACATAAGGAACCAAATTTCTTAGTTGCAGATTTAACAATTGATTCAATGTATTCTTTCCACTTCATATAAGCTGAAAGATGATGCTTGGAGGTTAGCATCAGCCATACTGATGGAAGATAAAATGAATTATTGAATTGATTAGACCTACTATTAAGACATGAGTAAACGGTTGTGTAATTAGCATTCGAATTAGTTTCGTATATAAATTAAATATACATATTAAATTAGTTTCACATATAAAGCTCACAATTTGTGTGCTTGCTCAAAACACTAAAAAATAATTAAACAAATATAATTGATTATGTGTTTACATAAATATTATGTAAGACTTTAACATCAAATAAATTTGGCTTTATCATTTACTAGCAGTATAGCCTGGCGTTGCTCAGGTGTAATGAAAGCTTTAAAACTAATCCATGGTCCTGGAGCTCAGATTCTTTGGACGTTGGCACAAAAAACTAAAAAGCAATAGTTGTTTCCAGTTAAAGCGAAACCGTAAACTGAAAGAAAAATAAATGGATGTGAGTCAAATTTTGATTTCCTGGTATTGATATCAAATAAGTTTTTTTCGTCATAAACTGAATTTTGAAGGCTAAATAAGTCCTCTGAGTAAATGGTATCATGGCTGAGACTAAGAACTACAATTATACCTACTTAGAGCCAAACCCGAAGCAAAAACTAAAATAAAAGGGCTGAAAAAATACAGACATGCAGGCAGATAAATAGACACACACACAAACATCTTGCCTTTTATATACATATATATATATATATATATATATATATATATATATATATATATATATAATCGATTTTCTGCACTATTGTAAGAACTGCAACCTTGAAACTTCTGAATATCGTTTCTTATGTCTTTGTCTATGAGTGTATCAAATTTGATTAAAATTGGACCACTCCTTCTATAACCCGAAGTTTTGATTATCGATTTTCGATATTTATTGGGGGTACCTCGACACAAAACCTAGCTAAGAACACTCGCAGACACTTATAGTACAATTGTGTAAATTTTCAAGAAAATCAGTTCAGCCATTTCGGAGTCTATAGATAATGGACACACAGACACACACACACAGAGACAAAGTTCAACTTATAAATAAGTTTAGATATTTACCAGAACATATCTTATATCTTGTACAACTTTAAAGGTTTTCTTTTCCTTAATAGAAAAAACTATTTTTTTAATTAAATATTGAGCTATACAATTCCAATCTAGTTTTTGTGGTCCTTATATTCATTACTTTTATAATTAAATTGCTTAGTTATTCAAATAAAGCCATTTCTACCCTGAAAGTGGTAGCAACATAAATATTTACAGTTTGATAGTAAAAGAAAGTAAGAAATGTACACGGAGAAATAAGCAATGTTGGCATTTAAAATAGTATATTTTGCAAATCTAATAAATGTAAATGTTCTTTTCTGAAATATTTATTTTATTTGTCTTCTTAAAAAATTAGTAAATTTCTTTTGTTTATTTTTATCATTATTTATTAAATATTTAAGTTTTGTTTTTAAATAATTAGCTAATTTCTTTTGTTTATTTTTTCATCAATACTGATTTTCTTTAAAGATAAAAGCAAACATTTTATAATTAAAAGTGAACAAAAGATAAACTTAATTCTTTACAAGAAATACTGAATATTCTAATGCATGGCTGTATTTCTAACTTCTCTGGTTTGTACATTTAATCCTTTACTGGGACTTGAACCTGCAACTAGTCAGTTACCATACTATTATGCTTACCATTGTGCCTACACACTGTGTATGAAATAAATGACTCACAAAATTTTTAATCCTATCAAACCAACATAGTTACAACAATTTCGCTAATAACATTTTAGCACATATGCAAATCTATCACACAACAGAGCAAATGGAAAGGACTTCTTTTTTTGAACTCACCTATCTGGTTGGGAAACTAGCCAGTCCCTGTTGCAGATGTTTGCTCAGGCGCATTTTGTGTTTTTTTCAACACTCACAGAAACAAACCAAAATTTATATACTGCAACTATGCTGTGAATATTTTAGTTACAGTTTCTGGGAGAGAGTTCATAATCTAGTACGGTACATTCAAACCATCAGTTACAATAATTTATAATTAGTTTCACTCACAAGGCTTGGATCAATCCAGGGGATGGTTTCAGACACTTTTCAATAATACTGGGCATGGTGGATTGTTTCTTGCTGCTTTCTCCATAGTTGTAAATTCAGAGTTGTCCTTATAGACTGACTGCCACTCAAGGCAAGTGAGCCCAGTTTGTCTTGGTACTTAATTCACAGCTGAGGAAAAAAGAGATGCAAATATGCCTTTCCCACAGGTACCAGTGTAAAATGAATTTAACAGGCTCATTAACAATTGCATGACAAGCACATCTATTACATTGATAATACTCAGTTTCATTGCTTTTTCCTAAAATGGACCCATTTGAACAACTGTATATGAGATTAAGTTACAGAATGAAGTTTATTAACTATTCAAAGTTAAATAGTTAATAAAGTTTATTTTATAACTTAATCTCATACAGTCATGGATTATTATTTTGTTTTACAATGATGTTCACTCTGTACAAGGCCCAAGAGACACTCAAGGTAGAGGGTTAGAGAGTAAAAGGCACCACCTCATGCAAGAGGCAACCATAAGTGAAAGAGAGGAAAAAACTTTAGAAAGGACTGGAAGAACTGAAAACCTAATCCTAAACAAAAACAATGGATCTTCAGGTCATAAAAATTGTTTAGAAACATGAAAGACTGCTTGGCGTTAACCTCAGTGTCCACTTATACTTTTATTTATATATATAAAATTGTGTATTTGGGCAGCAGTCTTTCTTTTATGCAGGTTTCATTGATTTTTTTCTTTTTATTAGTAATGTATTATTTATAAAAAGAAAAATCCTGCATTTAATAGCATCAATTATGAACATGACAACAATGTGCTTATCATGTTCAAAATATAACATACACATGACTCTACCAGCATAAACTCTACATATATTCAGTTAAACTTAAAATAAAATTCCCCATTATTAATGGCTAAAAGTAACTGAAAACACTCAGAAAAATAAAACATTTGGACAATTCGTATATAATTTGAGTTCTGAAAAGAAAAAAATAATAAGAACACATAAAAAACTTAATAATAATACCTGTTATTTTTATGAAACCTGCAAATATATATATATATACAGCCTTTGAGATTTCGCTCACCCACTCGACTTAGTCGATTAAAAACCTAATTGGGCAATTAAAGTTTATTATTTTAGTCACCCACAGTCAATTAAAAATCTCACAATGAAATGTGTCCCTTCAAATATAGAAAAAGGAAATCTGATTCTTTTACAATCCAAAAGTATACAATTGAAGATTCACAAGTTACTTAGAATGACCTACAATGACATTATTGAACTCTTTGGTTTTATTCATGGCACCTGATTTACGTCGAAACAAAAGACAGTTACATCCCGCAATCATCAAAGCAAGATCTGACAAATGGAATTTAGACTGATAAGCTCCTGTCTCACTTTTATTTTCCCAGTCAGTGTAAACATTTGTTTAATTAACGCCTCCAGAGTAGAGCCAAAATGTCTCAGTCACCCATATTAAAGACGCTCACAGATTTTTAGAAACTCATTTGGAAAAATATTATCCTTGACTCAACATCTATATTTCCTCTCCACTTACGAAAAATAAAAGCGAACATTTGAAAGAAAGAAAATAGAAATGCACATATTTCTTTCAACCACACACCAAAAACAATTTATACAAGTAGGTAATTTTTTTATAGAAAATCGTTGAGAAAATCAGATTTCTCATTTTTTTATCATCTATGAGATGGAGGTTGTAGTCAAACAGAAGAAAGAAACTACGAATTTAGGTACGCCACTCAATTTCCAAAAACAAAAAACAGCATATCATGATGTTAAACTTTATAAAAACAGTTTTATCACCAAAATGTTTATGCTATTATTAAAAAGAAATGTCAAACTTTGTTGTTATTATTTTAAAAAATTTTTTAAATCCTTTCTAACACATTCGAAATTTTACTTAAAAGTTCCGTTTTTGTTTTCCCGTCAGCGATTCATGCTATGTTTACGTAAAGTGACTATTAAGTAAATGTAGTCGGTCGAGTAAAATGATTTTGGGGCGAGTAAATTTTCTCTTGCTCTCGACCACCAGTTGAGTGATTTCTTTTTCAAATCTCAAAGGCTATATATATATATATGTGTGTGTGTGTGTGTGCATATGATATATAAATGTCTATATGAAAGAATATGATATAATGAATATAAATTTCTAGATATCAAAACTATGCTAGATAATTAAATGACAAAAAGGAAAAATTTCTGAATAACACATTTTGTCCTAACATCAAATATTTAGGTTTTCACTTATTGTAATATTGTCAGAGGACTAATAGTTATTAGTATAGAACATCATTTTGTTTCATGGTTAATAAACATGTTTAAAAATTCACAAGGAAATATTTATTTGAACCAGCACACTTATTTTATAAGTTAAAAAATTCCCACCAGCATGATGATTTTTAAAAAGTGTAAATAAAAAAAAGTAATACAACAGATTAAGGTGTGTTTATTATACTTTCTTTGTGGAGAGGATTTTAAAAACATTTATCAAACGAAGAAAGTTATTGACATGTATCAGTCAGTTAATTGCCATATGTGATACACGCTTGGGTAATCATTTCTCTTTTGATCCATGACTAACTACGCAAAAGATTTTCCTGCAGTAGTTTGCTTTCTTTCAACAGTAGATTGGTTGCCTACTAAAGCCATAGAACTGACTCCAACCTACTATTTAAATCATAGCTGGAGGGAGAAGAGATGGATTAATATCTTTCCCAAGGATATTTGCATATACGTGAATTCAACAAAATCAACTGGAATTTAAGTCAGCTCTCTGATTTCTCTGAGTCAATATCCATTACACCATCCACACATCCTGACATGTATACCTTAAATAAAAAGCCAGACAGCTATTAAAAAAATGGGTTGAATAAAACTCGATGTGAAAAAATTTGTATATGCGAGGCTCAATTTGAAATGTAAAAATTTGTATATGTGAGGCTCAATTTGATGTGCCAGAATGCAGGGCTCTATTTGATGCTGTAAAAAAAAAATCACCAAAATGAAGCCTGACAATTATTAAAAAAAACAAATGTATCAAATTTGGTTTTCAAAAATTTGTAAAAATTTAAAAAGAAGGTTTAAGTATGATGGTCTAAAAACCCACCAAAATAAAGTTTGCAAACAGGTGTGATTTAAAGAGATACATTTTGTGATTCATTAACTACTGAAGAAAGTTATCCCACCATGATCTGCAAATTTTACTTGCATTTGGAGCTGATTTGTGGCTATTTAAGAAGGGTTTTGGCACTCACAAAGAAGATATTGTCTGGTTCTGGGAGATGACCTTAGATAAAAAAAAAGAAAAAGAAAGCAGAAAGAGAATGGTTTGGAAATTTTGTAGATAAAATTTGTTTTATGACTCCAAGAATAATTTTTCAATATAATTTCCTTGTTGACACATAAACCTATACTGGCATGGAGACTTGGCATTTACATGAATAGTTGATTTATCCAAGCCAAGAAGATTAAGGAAGGGATGATGACCAAACGACCTATGCAAGTCGATATTTATAGCACTGCCGAAGAATCCAGGTGCAAACGAGTGTGAACAACACAGAACTAGCAGCTTAATGAGTCACATTACAAAACTGATTGTCAGAATCCTGATGAAAAGAGCGAGAAGCAGAATCAGGCCAGAAATAGGGCAGGAACAGTGTGGGTTCGTCAAAGACACTGGAACAAGGAACGCCATATTCATGATTAGGATGCTCTCCGAAAGGGCAATACAAATGAAGAAAGACTTGTACCTATGTTTCATTGACTATGCAAAGGCATTTGACAAGATACGACACAAAGAATTGATGGAGATGCTCAGCATTTTCGGGAAAGACATAAGAGTAATCAAGAATCTCTACTGGCAGCAAACGGCATGCATATGGACAGGTAACGATCTCAGTAGATTTACAAAGATAGAAAGAGGTGTAAGACAAGGATGTGTCTTTTCACCTGGATTTGTTCAACCTGTACAGCGAGAATATTTTGAGAACCCTAGATGACACACCAGGATTTGTTATTGGAGGCCACAACTTGAACAACATAAGGTATGCAGATGATACAGTGCTGATTGCAGACATGGAAAGGAAACTACAAGACCTCCTACAGGAAGGTAGCAGTGGAGAGCAACAAAAAAGGACTACAAATAAACTTTAAGAAAACTGAATGCATGGTCATCAGCAAAAAGTGGAACCCAAAATGCCAAATACAGATGGGGGATACCAGAATCAAGCAAGTACAAAAATTTAAATACCTAGGAAGTGTTCTAACAGGAGATGGAAAATGCAACACAGAGATCTGAAGGCGAATTGGCATGGCAAAGGACGCATTCCAGAAGCTGAGTAAAGTACTAACACACACAAAAATTTCACTAGAAACAAAGAAAAGAGTGCTGGATTGCTATGTGATGTCAGTTCTTCAATATGGCAGTGAATGCTGGACAATATCATTGAAAATGAGGACAAAACTGGAAAGCAGCGGAAATGTGGTTCTACAGAAGGAGGCTATGGATATCGTGGACTGAGCATGCAAGCAAAGATGAGGTGTTGAAAAGAATGGCAACAAAAAGGAAATTAATACTGAGCATCAGGAAGAGACAACTGAAGTTCCTGGGACACGCAATGAGGAAGGAGAGCCTGGAGAACCTGATACTGACTGGCCAGATAGAAGGAAAGAGAGACAGAGGAAGGCAGTGGATAACATATTTGCAGGGACTGATCAAGGTGGATGATGGAACGGGGGTTGCCAGGAGTAACAGGAGCAAACATACTAAGAGCCACAAGAGATAGGGAGACATGGAGAACCATGATCGCCTACGTCCTGAAGGGACAGGGCACATAGAAGAAGAAGAAGAAGAAGAAGAAGAAGAAGAAGATGAGAAAACATGAGTAATTAAAATAAAACATAAGGATTTTATGTATGAATTTACACACATGAAGTTGTGACAATAGCTCATTTCAGAAAAATAAATCAAAAATGTTTTAAGTCTGTAGTTTTAAGGAATTGTCATGAAGAGGAAATGTTCATACAACAGATTAAATGATCTGTTACAAAATAATATTCATAAAGGTTTAAGACAAAATTAAGAGAGCTACTTACTGAAGGAGCACATAATTTGCATATGTTAAAAAGTACATAATGAGAAATAGTTTGAAATACTTAGCTTTCTTAGATTATTGAGACAAAATTCTTATAAGTGCCATGTGCTTAGTTAAAAGCCAATAATATAATTGGCAAATAATCTTACACTGGCAAGAAGTTCAATGCTGATAATGACAAACCTTTCACATGATTTCAGACATTCTTCTCGTATTAATTTAATTTTCTCCTCATTTTATATTAAAAGGAATTTTGCAAATGTTCGCTACTTTCTTTTCTCTCTTCTTCTTAGCTCAATAATTAATTTTTGTGAAAACAAGATTTTCATTGGACCAAAAACAATTTTATATAGGCTCGTGAATTTCTTTTCATCTTTTTTCTTATCCTCTGAATTTGAAGGGAATGAGTAAGGGGAGGTATTATTATTTCACACTCACTACATCACTTCCGTTCCCATATTTGACAGAGTCCTTTAATAAATAAATAGAGGTGGTATGTATTGTTTCTTTTACAAGTAACTGATTTGCCTATGGCTTTAACAATATTAGATATTTTTACTATTTCTGAGACAACTGCTGGTTTTAATGTTTATAGAAAAATTGCTATTCACATCTGCAATTTTAATAGTGAAGTACTTAATATTACAGTTACAATTACTACTTTATATGGACCTGTATGTTGTGTTTCCAGAGATTTCTGAACTCTGTCAGTTCTAAGACATACAAACTTACAGATGCTTAGGTCCTTCAGAATATAAGATTTTGGTAATAAATGTAAGTGTACAGTGAACTAGGGGTGAACTGAGTGTTATAGGCTCTCGGGCAGAAAATACAATGGGCCCCCTCCCCCCACTCTTTACAGTTAAATGCCACATGTAGAGGCTATGCAGCAGGTGAACTGTGCATATTGGCATAACTAAGTAAGGGCTTTAGTTTAAGATATATATGTGTTTATATACATAAAAAGATTTGAAAACTTCAAGGTCATGAAGATGTTGCTGGACACCTGCTGATAGTAACAACAAAGCGTAATGACATGTCAAAGAAAATTTTCATTTAATTACTACGAATTAACATGTAAACAATGTACTAAATTTTAAAATCCATAATAATAGATATTATAAACAGATATTGAAATGAGTTAACACACCCTTTTTAAAATAAATTTTTACATTTTAACATACCCTAATATATGGTGTAATGTGCGTTACAACAATACTGAGCCAAAAGTTTCAAATATTAATGTTCACAGATTACAGTAACAATATTGTACTCATTTCAGCAGAAAATTCTGCAATTTTATCAATAATTTTGTCTTTGATTTTCATTGCAACGTCTTTTTCAATAGCAATTAGCTTAAGTTATTCTGGATGAGTGAAGAAATCAGCCTTGTTTTCAACAGTCTTAGTTTAGAAAAACATCTTTCACGTGTGCACTGTGTGACGCTTAGTGTTATAATAAATTTATATGCTGCATATAAATTTTCATATGCAGCTGCACACAGCCTGTACTCTGATAACAACTTGAAAGCACATGACAAACAATTCTTACATGTCTTGGCAGATGATTCAGCAATTTCTGTATACTCCCCCTCTGACTCCAAAATGTCTGAATCATTTTCATTGTCATTCATATTCTCTAGCAGTCCCTTCTTCAGGTCTTTGTAGAGCGATGCAAATGAAATCAGTTCATCCTGTAGTGCCACTCTATCAATTTCTGATACTGCATTAGCAATCAAACTTAGCTCCACGTTTTGTGAAAATGCCAAGATTTCAGAAAACCTGTTTGGGTCAAAGCAGGAAATCTGCTTATAGAGTTTTTCATGAAATGAGAATCTAGCTCACATGCTGAAGAACACAGCATCCGTTACTGCATTATGGTATGAAACCTCAGAATTGCTCTTCTCGTCTGTGATACCTTCTGGTGCTGAGCGATTAGATCTGATGGTTGAAATTGAGAAGCTCTTAGGAACAGAAATGTTCACCTCTTCTAATTTACAATTTGCATTAACAACAAAATTAGATGCAGTTTTAAAAATGCCACTAAAATCTCTTGAGATTTTTTCAACATTTTCAATGGCTTTGTTAATCATGCGCTGAGCTTGCATAATATCCAGGCCTGATGTCTGTAGATAATCTAACCCTGGTGTTGCAATATCAAAAATTCGGATGAATGTAAATGCCATTAAGATGGTTTCAAATTTGCACAAGTTTTCACTCAATTTCTGTGCTTCATAGCAAACTGATCCTTTGAAATCAGTTGCTTCACTTACTTGCTGAAGGACGATCAGAATGTCTGAATAGAATTCTGATGACTGATCTGTGTAGCTGCCAAACAATTCTTGAAGTGCTCTACCTCTACTTGACCATCTAGTTTAACCAATGCACTCTAGTCTTAGGCATCTCTTATTTCCTGGTTTTGTCTGCATATGCTCTTCCCAAACCTTGATCTTTTGTAGGAATTATTGAAAAATGTAGCTAGTTCAGTAAGCAAACCAAAAAGGCTAACTGCTGCAACATATACACTGCTTGCATCACTGATCACCAGATTCAGAACATGTGCATAGTACCAAGTATGGATGTGACTTTGACGAGCTTCTTTCATAAGTGCTTGAAGGCCAGAGTAAACACCACTCATATTAGCTGCTCTATCAAATGAATATCCAATACACTGTTCCAGTGTCAGGCCTATCTCTGTAAGTGAATTTCTTAGGGTGTGAAAGCATTTTCCACTTGAATTATCCAAATTTACCAAGCGAATTAGTCTTTCCTTAGCTCTGTCCCTAACAACATATCTACGGACAATGGCATACTGATCATGGACTGAAATGTCTTGGGTAGAGTCAATTTGTACTGAAAACATCCCTGCATTTTTCACCTCCTCCACAATTTTGTTTTTGACCATGTCTGAAATAATATTTATTATCTTATTCACACTTGTTTTGCTTTAAAAAGTTACAAATTTGCCACGCCCTTTCTTAGATGGATCTTTTTGTTTACCCTGCAAAATGACCTGCAGGTGTGGATTATATTCTGAAAGAAGCTTTATAGCCCCTAGAAATTTCCCAGGATTGTCATGATTACTTTCTTAAATACAGTTGCAACAGCTTCTCTATGTTTGCCATGGTAAGACAAGACTTGAAAACCTATGTAAAATATTGCATCAATTATACACTTTAAAACAGAGCAATGCTAAAGCACTTGTTGAGTTCTTAAGGAGAGTTGTTCCTTTAACAAATTGTGCTCGATGGATCTTTCACAAGCATTCAGAAAATATGCATCAGTGGAATGCTTATGACAGTGGTTCTTTCATGTTCAAATAGTCTTGTTGTGATGTGTCTCCAGCCAAACAGCCCTGGATCATCTCTGTTTCAACTTTTCCCAGGAGCATACATCAGATATTATGTCACCCACTTTCTATTAATGTTCATGCCCTGAATGCCTTGTTGGTCAAATGCAACAGCACTATTGAATGGTATGTTACTTACAGGCTGGTTTGGATGAAATTTCCAGAACATCTCTTGTGAAATAGAGGCATTATGGCTGATATATGGTTTAAGAAAATATGCACTTTTCACAGGTGTAATCTGTGTACTGATTGTCATGGAATCAGGCCTTGAAAACTTAGCTGGTGGCCCATCAAATTCGGTTTTCATCTGGCTAGGAGAGATCAAGGGGTTCAGCAGAATAAGGAGTAATTTCAGATTTAGAAGGTGCTTCTGCAGCTGTTGATACTTTGTCTTGTAAGCCAAAGTCAGTTGCATCTTTGACTTGCTTAGAGGATGTAGCTTTTTTAGCAAAAAATGTATCAATTTTATGTGTTGTCTTCCTTATCTTGGATATTGTTTCCTTTTTTTCTTGTCTCTTTTGAGCACCACTTCATGCTTGTAGTCAAACATCATTAAATAGGGTTTAGCTACCTGGTAAAGATAAAAAGAATACTCTTTGTTTAATATAAATACATTAATCCATATTACTATTATTACTAATCTATGTATATATTATATACTACCCTATTACTAATCTATGTATAGAAGCCTATAGAGGCATTAACATATAATGTATATATATGAGACCAGGGCTGATGCTAAAAAAAACACCGGGCACAGAGAAAGTTGCCCAGATTTATTAAGATGGTGACATCATCAGTGTCATCCGCTTCCAGAAACTATGAACTTTTGCAGATTATTCTTTTATTCTGATGAAAATTATGCATAGATTTCATGGTACTTGTTCACATCTGCACCCAGGGGCACGGATCATTTGCATAATGGGAGGGATATAGATTTTTTGAGATGCTTCATTGTAAAATTGTTATAAGTTAGTTAAAAACATCTCAAATATATTTGGGATTTTTACAAATTAATATCATACAAAGGTAATTTTTATTATTTTATTATTACATTTTTGTTCATTAATGATTAACTGACAAAATGATGGCATTTTATTGCCTTTGGATTTATTTTTTTAAATTTAATTTACTTGCCTTCTTTTCACAAATTAGTTAATAATAATAATAAAAATATCAGCTAAATTCAAAAATTGAGTTTTTTGTAAATTTACATTTTTAATTTATAATTTTGAGTATTTATAAATAAAAGTTCTATTTATTTATTTATTTTTAAGTTTATTCTCCTTTATTCCAAGTGTATGGGTTAAGAAGTAATAATTTTCACTTTAATTTTTTTAATCTAAATGTTTAGAAAAAAAAGCCTTCCAAAACACAGTGACCATACCTAATGGTTTTGATTAAATATGTAAAAAATGTCTAGAGCAAGATCAGAGAGACTGCACATTGCACATATAAAAAAATTCAATCAACTGAAATTATATCAATGGTTTTAGAAGAATGTGGTAAGATCCATATATATCTGGCACTGGTATGAATTGACTGTTAAGCCCTTCATCAATTTGAAAGCAATATTGGATTTAAAAAAATAAAAAAATATTCTACCTGAATTCGCATTAAAGCGCTTTATTGAAATTTTAAAAACTTTGACTTAAGAAATCACATAATGTTAATTTAAATTTACTATAAATCCTCAATTTTTTTATCAAATTAGCATACATTTTAGATGTAAACAAAATAATCAATATAGTCAATATTTTAACTTACTAAAATGCTTGGCAACAGACAGGAGTTAGTGTTTTTTCTTTGCAAATTCTAACAATTATATGAAGATTTTAGTGGCTTTTGGGAGTGACGGAGATGGGAGCAGGAGGACTGAATGACCCCCTTCAGTTGTTTGCCATGACTTGACCAGTACTACAGACTACAGAGGCACCAGGTTTATTATCATCTGAATATTCTTGGAAGGTTAAAATGATTTATTGTGTCTTCCCTTCAATCAAGCAAGGTGTGCGGCAAAATCAAAAGGAGTTAGCTACGGCCATGTATGAGACACACACACTCACTATGATATGCAGCTGAGTGACCCGAGTCAGACTGCATGTATTAAAGTGTATAACAAGAACATCCTTGATAATTTTATTGGCAGCCAGGAGGGCCCCCTTGCAGTGCCAGGCCGTCGGGCATGGTCCGATTGACTGATGGCTCAGTCCGCCCCTGCAGTGAACTGATTCTCCATGTCAATTTTTTGCATTTCACTCACCAGGTCTCTTATTGATAGATTTGATACATTATCATTAGTCTTGTCACATGTTAGCAGTCTAGGAACATGTGCATTACACTCCATCACTGCTATATATGATAAGGTGATTCATTAGGTGTAATTCTGATATCCAAGAGTACAATATGTATGAGGATAGCCATGATTCCTTCTATAGGGAGTGTTGGCTGTGTTTGAGAAATGGCTTTGTGTCAAACATAACCAAGGCCACTACATTTGAAAGTATCAGAAGGATGAACAAAAGATAAAACTGTCTCATTTGTATAAATAAGTGTAAATTTATTTATGAGAAGAATGACATCAATTTTCATTGTATGTTGGAAAATCTTGCATAAAGTTGTTTTTTTTATGTGTATTTAAGAGTTCACATTCATTTAAGGTCTGAAAAATGGATTATCGAAAAAAAGACAAATCTGATGTTACTGCATCTCTTTCTTTTGTTGCTGGCAAGTCAATGAGTAAAGTTAGTACAATGTGAAAGTGAGTGTGAAAAGGGCATGTTGCCTAGATGATATGTCCAGATTGATAACCAGTTTCTCTCTGTTATGTTATTTCTTTCTTTGTTGTCAGTACATAAGAAAACAGGAGAAAGTGAGAGAGTAAGAAAATACTGGTCACCTGATGATGTACAGTCAGACAAACCTTGGCTTACTGATGAGAAAGGCAACAATCATCTGTATTTATATAATTGTGTAAAATAGGATCAGCTCAACTTTTTTCCTTGCTCCTGATTGGGTAATAAATAAGTGGTTGTATTTATTTTGTTTCTGTAGACATCAGAACATGGTAAAATTTAGTGAACTGGCTGTCTTTATGAAAAGACCTTTTCTTTTAGTGAATTTATAAATGTATGAGCTTATTTTTATTGGCTCGTCAAAAGGTGTAGGTGTAAGTTTAGATTTTCTGTGCAATCAAATCTCATGAAATCTGAAACTTCCTTGCAATTATTGCTGTTTTTACCACCCTGTGTTAGTGTTGAATCAATACATTTGTCTGAGGATGGTACACAGTTGTTCTTAGTCTATGAAAGCCTATGATCATTGATAACTCTGAAAACAATTCCAACTCAAACTACCTCTGTTGGCAATGATATGTAAGGGTACTTTGAATCTGGCTACCCATGTGTAAATGAAAACATTAGAGGCATTTTGTACAGTCATTTCAGTTATAGGGGTTGCCACTATCCATCTAGTAGTTCTGTCAATCATACCAATATGGCAATACTGATTTGACAAAAAATAGGGAAGTGTCTTTTTTTTTTTTTTTTTTTTACTGGGGGTAATGGACCCACAATGTCTATATGCACCAGTAAAAGTTATTAGAAGGTAGTTCAAAATGTTGTATGTCAGCCTTAGTATGTTTAGTCATTTTTGCTTGCTGACAATTTTGGCACTCTTTGCAGAACTTTTTTGTTAATTTATTTATCCATGGCCATTAATACCTAGATTTAATAAGCATATTGGAATAGAGTAAACTATCGCCCGGTTCACACTCCACCCACGTCTATTAAACAGGTGAAGAGGCTCATCCCTTGTTTCCTGTTTAGGATATGGTTCCTGGTTTTCTCTTTTCCAATCTTTTCACTCTTTTCTTTATTTTTTTCAATTGGAGTAGATAGACTAAACTATCGCCCGGTTCACACTCCATCCACGTCTATTGAACAGGTGTGAGGGCTCATCCCTTGTTCCCTGTTTAGGATGTGGTTTCTGGCTTTCTCTTTTCCATTCTTTTCTTTCTTTTTTTTTTTTTTTGAGTAGATAGACTAAACTATCGCACGGTTCACACTCCACCCCTGTCTATTGAACAGGTGAAGAGGCTCATCCCTTGTTTCCTGTTTAGGATGCGGTTTCCGGCTTTCTCTTTTCCAATCTTTTTACTCTTACGTAGCCCCCTGCGCATCTGTGGCATTACCGCCTTGCTCGGGGTGATATGATTTAAAAAAAAAATATGATAGCTAATATACCTGTGTGTGACAATGCATGCAGATTATGAAATATAGATTTCCTGAGTTTCTGCAGTACAAAAGGTCTCAGAAATGCTAGTGAAATGTCACATATTATAACTTGGTCTTTATTTGTATAGCAAAGTTTCAAACTGTCTTTCAATTAAGTTCTTCGTCAGAATACTGATAATTGATAGTTTTCTGTAAAACACAAATATTTATTGTTCCAGCATCAGCTGACCTTGATAAACGGTCTGCAATGATATGTTCATACCCTTTTAGATGTGTGTAATATATTCACTTATAAAGCTAAAATGACACTGTTGTCTGTCCAACTTCAGTGACAAATGACTAGATGTTTATGATCCATTAACAATACATTTTATGAGGTGTTTAAAGTGCAATACTGTTAGATATGCTGTGAGCAACTCATGATCAAAGGTGGAATATCTCTGTTAAGTCTGCAATAACTTTCTACAGAAGAAGCCAATGGGATCAGGTTAGTTGTTTGTCAATTGATGTAAAGTGGCACTTTCCACATAATTGGAACTTTTTTTTTGTTTCACCCTGAGCAAGGCATTCCACTGCCACTGTAGCACAGGGGGTTACATAGGGAGTGATGGGAAAGGATGGTTAGATACAGGAAATGCCAAAAGGAGGGTGATAGACGGGTAAGGGTACCGAGAATGAGGGTTGGTTAGATGGTGAGAGTGTTTGAAAGAATAGATGCAACTTAGTGTGTTAGGAGGTGTCTATTGACCTTACACTTGAACTCCTGGAGATTGTGGCCGTCGGGGAAGCAGGCATGTGGAAGGGAATTTCACAGGTGGGAAGTGCGAGAAAAGAAGCTGTTGGAGTAGAAATTGTGGTTACATTTTATCGGTTTCACTGTAAAAGGGTGGGACCTAGTTGCCAATCTAGTATCTCGTGTAAATTCATACCTAGGCGGCACCAATGACTTAAGTTCATCGAAGCAGAGGCCATGAAAGTACTTGTAGAAGAGGCACAGGGAAGCTACGTCATGTCGGTGAGAGAGTGGTTGCAGCCGGTCTGCCAAGACAGGATTCATGACAAGTTGATAAATCTTAAAATTAGAATCTAGAAAGGTTAATGCTGTTGCATGCAATAATGACTTCACAGCTTGGAAAGACGCTAATTCTTCCATGTTTTGCATTAGGATTCAAACAGATACATTATGTAAGGGGAAACATTAAGTCCCTAAACTTTGATATTAGTTTTCTGTAAAAATTAACCATTCCAGAATTTTGTCAAAATTTTTTGAATAATTGGGAAGAGGAAAATTGTTCAGGTACTGAAGTTTAATAGCACTGGGCTTAATTCCTTCTTTCAAAATATTAAATCCCAGGAAGTCAAGTTCTGTAACACCAAGAATATATTTTGAAATTGAAACTTTAATATTACCTTCTGATATACTTGGCCCAAATATTTAGAATGAGAATTCTCATCATTGGAATATATTAGAAAATCATCGATGTTCACAAATGTACACTCAAAGTCCTGAAAAAATTCATCATTCTTTAGTGGGTACTAGCATCATCTGACAAACCAAAAGGCATCTATTTATATTCAATTAAACCCTATTTTGTCAAAATAGCAGTTTTACATACATCATCAGGATGAACTGACATCTGGTGATAGGCCAAGGATAGATCAATTTTTTTAAAATATTTTTTTTTCATGTAATTTTGTCACAAGTGAGTTGATACTGGGTATTTGGTAGCAGTTTGGCCTTGTAATACTAATTAGCTTTCTGTAGTCACTCACTGTAGTCACTCATCTGATTTTAGCACTATATGGAGGGCTGAACTTCACTCTGACTTGGAAGGAGAAATTATGCCAGCTTCTTGAAGCATTTTAAATTCTTCTTTGGCTATATCAAACTTCTGCTTCGACAGCTGTCACACTTTCATAAATACAGGAGGATTGCTTCCTTCTTTTCTGTGAAATACTTTTAATTTTTTTTTTGTGTTAGGGTCCTGATGTGGTGAATATCAGATTAGAGTAGCTTTCCATATGTTTCATATGGTTTCCTTTGAGTTTTCATTGTCATAGATTGAAACGGGTAAAACATAAGTTGACAGCTTGGTATCACTTTGCCTATTGGTAATTGTGTCAATCAATATATTATTTTTACAATCAACTGTTAGACCATAATGACTTAGAAAGTCATATGTAAAAAAAAAGTGGTTTTGTAGTGTTAGCCACAATAAATGTCCACATGAAGTTTCTAAGTTTTTTTTCTTTGGCAAGGTTTTCATAGTCTGTCCGAAGCACTCTATTTTTACATTATTAGCATAGATATTAGTAGGAATATAGGACTATATTTGTCAGGTACTGCTTTGGAATAATTGGTACAGCAGCCCTTGTATCCACAATGAATGTAGTTTTCTGAGCCCCTAATTGTGTGGTTACTTCCAAAAATGGCAGTAAGGTGGCACCATCCACTGCACTAGTTTTCCACTTTTTCATCACATTCTGGTGAAGATGGTCATGAGGACAGTTTTAGTTTAATATTCCTTTTATTCAGTCACATACACAATAGTTTACAAGATCTTGCATGGTGAGCATAGTACATGTTGCCCTGCATAATTTTTGCTTCTAATTGTGATGATACATGTTTAGAGTAAATAAATAATATTATGGCAGTCTTTTCTTTCTTTGGGTGATCCTATTGAATAGCATTGGGGCCTTGTTTATTATAATACAGGCATAGGTCATCAGCCATGCTTCTAAGTCTTTTTGTTTCTAAATCCGTCTGCGCTTCCAGGACAGGTCTTATGTTAATCGGCATTGCTTGTATGAACTTGTATTGTATGCTGTCACTACTCATCCAATTTTTGTTGCTAACACCATCAGTGCATTTAAATAAATGGATGATCTGTAAGAGTGGAAAAAAACATTAATTTGTTAAGCAACTCTAGCTTTGATCTCCCATAATAATTGTTTTTTTTTAATTTGCTATAATCTTCCAACTCTAAGATGGTATTTTGTAGCTTGCATCTTACCTCCAACAGTAATGCAGCCAACACTTGATAAAATTGTTGTATGAGTGTCCTTATCCTCATAATGATGAACCATGATTCTTCCATAATTGAGAAACATGCAATAATATTCAATTCAATGAATATGGTGGTTTAATGAATACTGTTTTTTTTTCAATTCACTGACTTCCGTGAACACTTGATTCATCTCCTGTTCATTGTCAGATATGTTCACTTGTTATGAATGCAGTAAGAATAGGCATTTGTTTCCTTGCACATCAAGAGTCACCAGATTATAGTGGTATGGGGCTTAGAGGTTAAAATGAATAGTTTATTTATGGGGCTTAGAGGTTAAAATGAATAGTTTATTTACCCATGCCAAGAAGATTAATGAAGAATGATGATAACAAAGAAATACATGGGTAATTTTAACAAAACATAAGGAAATTAAGTATGAATTGATTTGCTTGAAGTTGTGTCAGTAGCTCATTTTAGGAAAATAAATCAGAAAGTCCGTAGTTTTAACAAATTTTTATAAAGAGGATATGTTCACACAAGAGATTAACTGTTCTTACACAAAGTAATATTCGAAAACGTTTAAAACAAAGGCAAGAGAGTTTGTTGCTCACTGAAGTGATATATTATGGTTGCATACTTTCAAAAGTAGATGAGAAATAGTTTAAAATACTTAGCTTTCTTGGATTGTTGAGAGAAAATTCTTTGACATGCTGTGTGCTAAGTTTAAAGCTTATAATATAAATGACAAATGATTTTACACTGGCAAGAACTTGAATACCGGTTGTGAAGAATTGAAACATAGACCTTTCACATGACTCCAAACACTCTTATTCATTATTCTCTTCATTTTATGTCAAAAAGAATTTTTCATATGCTCACTACTTTTTGGCTCAACAGCTAATTTCTGTAATAAGATTTTCATTGGTTCAAAACAATTTCACATTAACTTGCAAATTTTATTTCCTCCTTCTTTTCAGCTCACAGGTCAATTTCTGTGAAGACCAAGTTTTCATTGGTCCAAAGAAAATTTCACATAGGTGCACAAATTCTTTTCAGTCTTTTCTTTTTTCTCAATCTGAAGGGAGTTGGTGAATAAAGGAATTTATTATTACTTTGCACTCACTACAAATCCACATTCCTCCAATAATCACACAGATTGGGCATTATACAATGAAAATTCAAGATAAGAAAAAATAAGTTCTGCTGATAAGTACTTGTCAGACTTAAATGATCTACCCTCATAAAATGTGTGTAGCTTTATTCATAATTTTGTGGGATTTTTATGCTCAACAATTTGATGTTTGTTTTCTTTGAGACTAACTCGCCCATGTTTATTTTTAATAGATCTATCGATTTAAAGATGCATCACCTGTTCTAAAAAAAAGTAACAAAACTCAATAATCGCTCAACCTCAATATCACCAACTGTGTACTTGTTCAGTTTGTAATATTTTAAATTTATTTTTTTACACGAAAATAGAGTGACATTTTATTTTTCTGTGTGATAGGCACTTTTATTTTATGACTAAAACTTTAAAATTACTTGATTTAACTTAATTTTCGCTTTTTCATCCTTTTTTTTTTCCTGTATATGTGTGCGTTTATTTTTCAGAGTCCCGATACCTAAAATATCAAAATGTATTTTTTTTATTAGACAAGAAATGAGTTAACACTTGATGTAAAGAACAATAGAAGTTTAAAACAATCAATTTTATTGTTAATAACAGAATAATGATTATTTTTCGTTACGTTCATTGTTTTTTCATTGTTCAATATGTCTTTTATAAACAATTCTTCCATGACAAAGAGTACCACGAACACAACAGACTGATCGTGTTTTTTTGGCATCAGGTACCCTGTCTCAATATAACAAAAAAACATTATTTTTCTTTTGGGGTAAAAAAGAAAGAAAAGAAATAAGAAAATAAATACAGTTTGTTTGAGACTTGCTTGAATCAACACTTTTTTAAAAATAATTCTCTAAAAGATTTTTTTAAAATATCATTTTCGTGTCTCACAAACAAAATTTTCATAAAAAATGAGACACGAAAAATGCAAACATTCCCAATCTATGAGTTCTTTTTTTTTTTTTTTTTCACATGTGGCACAAGGCCACAAATGTGGGGATGGTGAAGGCTAGTTTTTTTCCGTCTAAAATTAAACATTTCTAATCACAATTACTGACCCAAACATACTTACAACCACAATATTCCACCAAAACAACACATACCCAACGGGCCAACATAAGTCTAAGACAAAAAAAGTAACTACAATACCGAAAAAACAAAAACAAAAGTAAAAGTGAACCATTCTGACAAACGGAAACCCAACGAATAAAAGAAAACTCACCACTACAATTTAAAAAAATATAAATTTAACACTAATATGAATTTTATTTTTATGAAATTGCCTTGTTACAATAAAATTGTAAAAGACACTCTCCGTCTACAGTAGAATGTGCAGTGCACTCACATGACACACGGTCAAGGATCCAAGATCGGGTTGTGCCCATGTTGCATCCCACCTTTTTCGCTAGGCTCCCTCACTGCTTTTTCCAGCAACCATCCCTTCAATGCATATTTTTGATAACCACTGGATGTGTTCATATAACTTAACGAAGGGTTTTCTTTTATTCTTTCTTTCTTAAAAGAGATTTGGTCAGACCAATTGTTCTCAAAAGGATGTTTTTTTTTGTTTGTTTGTACCCTTTTTTATGCTCGGCGATTGTTATGTCATGAATCGCATATTTTCTGTCAATAATCATAATGGGTCGTCTGTGCTTTTGCTATCGAATGCATGCAGGTAAAAGCTAAAAAAAGTTTCGAATGTCGACTTGCATAATTTCCCTGCTTGAAAGTTGCTACACAATCTTCGTATATCCCACCATTCCTAAGCCAGACTCCAAGTAAACTAAAAAATACTCAGTGAACTTTATATAGTTTTCTTTTCCAGTTGGCGGTCTGCATACAAATGCTGATTTTAAAGGCAATACGAGTAATAGACTTTATCCAATTTTGAAAGGAAAGAATAACATCCTCAACCCTTCTCCTCAAAAATAAAAATATTTTTTAGTAGTATTAGTTTTATTTACACGAAGTCAAAATATGAAGTGTTCAACAACCTTCAATGGAAAGGCCGAACAGCATTCTTTGAAAAATAAAATAAACTTCGAAATCCTTGCTTTTTTTTTTCCTTGACTCGGACACGAACCTCTTGTCAGTGAAACTCTCTATGCGTGACAAAATAAATAAACGAGATGCATGTTTTACTTTTTTTCTTTAAAGATTAAAGAAGAAAGCACTTCATTGACTTTGTTTGAATGAAGGGTCCAGGTGTCTATGACTGGTGGGTGTTGACTGTTGAGGTAATCATTAATTTTCTTTAATTCCAGTATCAGACACAAATTATTGTGTATGTTTTCTTTGTCCCCCCCCCCCTATCTTTAATTCCGTTTCTTTTCTTTTTTTTTCTTTTTTTGTTGTTTTTCGTTTGCACAGAAACAGTGCATTATTCTGAGGACAGATTTATTTTATTTTATTTTATTTTATTTTTCATTTTTACTTCTCAGCGTATATGTGTCAGTGTTGCTGGTTCGTCTCACCTGTATTCACGTGTATATCTCCCTCTGGCTTTATGCGGTTTTTTCTTTCTTTCTTTTTTTTTTTTAAATTTTTTTATTTGCTTATTATTTTCGATGTTTTGTTCCCTTAAAATATCTTCGTGTGTGTGCGTAAAAGAAATATAAAAATAAATGAAAGAAAAGGCGAGTGCCACTATTTGGTGTTTGACAAAAGAAGACAGCAGCCACTCCTACTTACTGTTCATAACGAAACCCCTTGTCTTGTCTCTACAACAAACAAACCTGAATTGAGAGTGGGGAGAAAGCAATAAAAAAAAAAAAAAGACTTCTGTCTGTCAAGTCTGCTTGTTATGTTCATGAGAGAGAGAGAGAGATTTAATCGCCTCTTATACAGACGAATAAACGAACGAGCGCATTACGCGCGGCTTGCATCGCATTTGGCGGGTAATTTTATCAAGCAACGATCCTGAAGCCGTTGGATTCAGAAACAAGAAATTAAATTGAATATTGTCATTCGTTAAGCATTTTTGAAAACTAATTTCGTGTGCCCTTTTTTTTGAGAATGAATATTTGACGACACTTTTGATATTGAACTTAGACGTTATTTAATTTTTCGTTTATCCACAAAAAGGAGGTTTTACGTAGAAGTCGTTTCTCGTTGTTTTCCTTTTAAATCTACTTCCTTCTTTCTGTTTTCATCAGTTCGTGTTGTTTGGATCTTCTGCTCAAAAAACAGGTAAGCTCATTTCAAAAATTTATTTACAAATATCTCTTATAATTGGGTTATTACTGGTTACAACCGTTTTTGAAACATTTCTTGCATTAAATAAAAAAAATCTTAGAAGATCAGTCTTCTACTAATTAATAAATAAAAATTCTTTTTACGTATTGAGCGCAGATTACGAAATTATTTTTTTATATTGAAATTTTTCTTGAAAAATAAAATTCTGATCTTATTTTTACTACTGAATATTTTTTTGCTGGTTCAAATCAAGTACTTTTATTGGAAATTCAACAAATTTACTCGAAAAAAGCTTTTTTTTTCTTTTTTTTTTTTCCAAGATATTATTTTTTAAACATTATTTTTGTTAGTTTAGGTGTACGTTTTTTATTTATTTTATTAAAGCTTTCAATTTTTTCTCTTAAACAGAACATATAAATATTTGAATATAATTTCCAAGAAATTGCTTACTTTTGATTTCAAACAGGTACTCGAAAGTAGTTTCTCTTTCATTGATAAGTCCTTAAATCCGTAGGCTCAAATTTCGTTCGCATCTAAATTGACAATTCACAAAATTTGACTTAAAATCTCATACCAAGGTTAACTACGTTTTTATTATTGTTCTTTTTGACCTTACAAATAACTGCGAAGAATAGGTTATCAGCGATTCTAAAAAAAAAATACCCCTTAAAAATACTTCAAAATTTAAATTAATTTACTCATTTAAATTTACTTTAATGATTTCATCCTAAACTAGACTCCTCAATGATGAACTAAGTACTTGCAGACTGATTGTTAGTGTTGGGAGTTTGAGCCTCACTGGGTGTTCCTTCACACTTGTTGCCTTGTAATCCGTTAAAGTTGCTTTTAAAACGAACTGAAGTGAAGTGAACCCTAAGATCAAATATTAGCATTTGTCATTTATCCCTCAAGTTTTGGAATTAAAACGAAATTTTAAAAAATCTACATGTTTAAAACTGATCTGATATCCTTTTTGCTTTTAAATTAGCAACTATAAACTCTATTTGTTTTTTAATCTGTTTCATTTGGAAAGAAAATGAAATTCTTTTTTACACGTTTTTTTTTGTTTTTTATTCATTTTAACTACGACGAATGTCTAGGAGAGAATATCATTTCGTTGCATTTCTCCAGCGCTGCAAAATATAAGAATTTTACTAAAGAATGACGCGATATTTAATTTTACTGTAAAAATTAAATATCGCATCATTCTATCCAAATAAGTGAATTTTTAATCCAATACAGTATTTATTACATTTCTCTTTAAATATTTTTAATTTTATTTTCTCCGTAAATCTTTTCACGTTCAAAAAGTTTCCTTTGAAATATTGTTCACTCGTAAATACCTACGTTCTTCACCACGAAAGATGGCTTTTTTTTTAATTTTTTGTTAAGACTTTATTTAATTCTAGATCAGGTTATTTTTCTTATATCGGCATCGACTGACACAAACAACTGTTCTCTAAATGTAGTCAATGTCAATAAAAAACGACCGAAGACCATTCGTGACAAAAGTGTAAGACTCTTTACTTTAGAGAGACTTTTAATTTTAAGAAATTGATCTGCAGCTCTCTTTCATATTTCCCATGTAAATCCTATGTATAATTATTCACAAATAATTTTCGAAAGTGAAATTTAATACAAAACCAAAGAATAATTGTTCGTTATTTGTAAAATTATATTCCTTTTTCATTAAATAAAAATAAAACAAAAAGAAGCTCCTTTCACACACAAAAAAAATCTTCAGAGTTTTTATGACTAAATTGTTTTGCTTTAAAATAAAAACTAAAATAACAAAACAAACTTTTTTTTTTTTTATCAATGTATAAAAATCTACGAAGCAAGTAAATCCGAAATCTCTCTAAAAAAATAAAAAAAATTGGATGGCGTAATAATTATTTGTAAGATTTTGTTATGATCCTTATAGTGTTCTGTAGAAAATTCTTAACGTCTTACAAGCAATACATTACCGTTAAATTATTTACCAACGCTTTTATTTATTGTTTAAAACAGTAAACGTGCAAGTGCAAATAAAAAAAAAAATCATTTTAATAACAGAATTCAAATCCTCAGAAAGGATTTGGAAAAATCTCTGAAATTCGTCTTCGTGGATATTTTTGCCTTTTCTTTCGTTTGAGACTTTTTAAAATCAAAGTCTTTATTTGTTTTGTAAGTAATTTTAATTTTTTCTTTTAATTTTAATTCCAAATGTGAAACAAAAAAAATATCGTAAATAACTTTTGTATTTTACTTTTTATTTTATTTTTAAGAAACATTTTTTTACTTTAAATTTTGCCATCATTTTTGTCTTGTACATGACATCCCTCTTCGACGCTTCATCGTCTTTATTTTTATTTATTTTTTTTCATATAGGCCTATTTTGTTTTTTTGTTTTTTTTTTGTTTTTTTTTAATTTGATTATATTTATCAACAATGAAATTAAGACAATTTTACCTTAAAATTTTTAGGTAAGATAAAAAACTTGTGATTTTTGTTTGTCTCTAATTTCATATTTGCCGCCACATTTGAAACACTAATAGCAGCTAAGCACTAAACAGTCATCATCAGTTTTCCCAATCCCTTTTTTAAATTGTAAATTATGAAAGAATTTTATTACAACTGGATTTAAAATATTATTTATACGAATGTCTTCTTTTCTAGTGTTAGTTTCTTGAATTTCTTTACAATTGATTACATGGTTGAATTATACTTTTTCTCTTTAAAAGAAAAAAAAAGTAAAAAAAATGATTTGGTAATGTTTATTGTTTACTTTAGTTTGCTTACTGTTTTTCTAAAGTTTTACAGGTATTATTTATCATGGTACATAAGGAAAATTAATTTTAAAAATTAAAAGGAAATTTTTAAAAAAAACTTAAAAAGAAAACATTATTTCCGAGTTGTGGAAAATCGGACTGACCCTGCGACAAAGATTCCCTCGACAGTGTTGCTGTGAAAGTAGTAAGAATTTTCTACAGAACACTATAAGGATCATAACAAAATACCTTAAATGGAATCACTAAGAAAATAAAATGTTACATTTCTTATTTTGTAGAATTCTTTTTACGGAATAGTGGGTAAACGTGAAGGAATTCAGTGGGTCACAATATAAATTTGTTGATTCCATGAAAAAATTAACATGAATTTATACTACAAATGCTTTAAAACTTCCGTATCCCCCAATTTTAACCAAATGCATCCCTTCTTGGAACTGTTAACCCATTTTTATCTCCAGTCCTAATTGTCAATAATATCTGGAAATAATCCCGGTTGTTAATTTTTTTTGTCCTTTCTGGTTTAAAAAGAAAAAAGGTATGTGCAAAAAAATCTGGTGAGCAAGAGATAATCCCATGTTTTACATCTTAAAAAAACAAAAAAAAACAAAAAAAAAACAAATAACTATATACAAATATTAAAATAAAAATTGTTTGTCATCTTTCCTGAAGACGTTTTTTTAATATCTCCTCTTCGCTAAGTCATAAATTCGGCATGTGAGGGGGCGTTAAACTTAAATTTTAATTTAACTTAAAAGTAAGTCAGACGTGTCTTCTTTTCAAAAACCTGAAACTGAGCTTTAAGTTTCAGTCTAAAAAAATATACCATCAAAATTCAGAAAAACATTCCTGCAATAATTAAGCTAAAGTAATGTTTAAAATAATAAGGTTTATATTTTATTAAAATATTCAATTACTAAATGAAATAAGCCTGTTGTACTTAGTAGTTTAGTAAAAAATATTATGACATTATTATAAATTAAATGATTTTTATTCTATTCACTAATATTCTCCCGATACAAGGCCCGAGAGCCACTCAGTCAAAGGTTTATCTGGTATTGTATTTAGCCTAAGAAGGGGCAAGAAGTGCAGTAAATATAACTCTAGACTTGAAGAGGTCAATATTTAATTACTGAATAATGTTAATGGAAATATTAGAGTTAGAGTAGGTTTTAGGAACTGGAAACCCAATCCTGAACAAGGGCTAAACCTCTACTCCTGTTTAAGACTACGAAGGAGTGTGAACCAGATGGTAGGTGAACTTCTCATATTGAAGAAGAAATTTCAGTTTAGGTGAAGTATAGATATGAAGTAGATTTTAGAAGGAATTGAAAAGACAATCCTAAACAGGAACAAGAGATAAATCTACTCCTATTGAAAAGAAAAGGGAAGTGTATGGTCCAGACATAGTCAAGCCTGTCTACTATTTATTTTTCTTGACTTATCAGGATCAGTTATCATTGTTTATTCAGTGTAACATTAGATTTAAAACTGATTTTAGCTTCAGGATTCCTGGAAGGATTAAAGTGTTGGTTAGTGAGTTTTTGGTGGCATAGGCAGAATAATTGTAAGTTCAGTTCTGGTGTAGTATAGGTGAGTGAAAAGAAAGCTTCTGTAAATTGAATAAAGTGTTCAGTTTGAAATTCCTTGAGGGTTACCCAATTTAATAGACTTCCACCCCAGAAGGCTGAAGGACATAGTGGCTGAAATGTTAATAACTAATATGAGGACACTAATTCCACTGTTAAACACAAATTCTTCTAAGAATATTGTCTGTATATTTGTGGCCTTTTTATCTTTCTATGACTTAGTTTTTGGTCAACCAATTTTAATGTCATTTTTTACTCCAGACTATTAGTCATAGGCTGAGATGATAGGGTCAGTTGGGAACTCTGTGAGAGAAAAAAAGCGTCATGACACAATTCACTTTGCCAGAAATTTGGAAACGGCATATTGTACTGCTTGACATCAGCACTGGAAGCTCCATTTCATAATGTTTGGATGTCAATCTGAAGTCAGTGCAGAGGATTCAGAAAGTGTTAGATGAATCTAATGGGGATTATGAATCATTCTGATAAGAAATCCAGAGAGGGTCTCAGATGCCATACAACTACCAATATTATGTGCCTTGAGAGTGCTACTCTGGGTTAAGAGAGTGGCAGCTGAACCTATATCTGACAACAGGACTCTGCACCATGCTAAACACAAGCAGAACCTAGTCATAGCTATCTGACAATTTCAATGACCACATCAACCCTTACATCTGGCCCCCCTAACTCCCCAGACTGCAACACCCTTGTTTATTATATGTGGGGTACAGTTTATTATATGTGGGGTACAGTTGAGTAAGAGACAAACAAAACTCCTTATAATACCAAAGATGAACAGAAGGCAATAATTATGGTATCATTTACCAGCTTAAACAAGGAGACCATCCAGAAGAGTTGCAGGAAATTCCTAAGTTGTCTAGAGACTGTGGTTGAAACCAATGTTGATTTTATTGAATAAATTTACTCTTTAGTATTTCAAGATATTTTTGTGTAATTTTGGTAAATATATCTTAAAAGGAAATATCAGTGTTATTTTCATTTTTGTGTAATTTAGATAATTTAGCCATTGCACCCTGTATATCTCACTGGTTTTTAAATTTATAGTAAATTAATAATGGCAGTTTCTTTATAAGGAAATATTCAGTAATAATTGACTAAGCCAGTGTTACTGTCAGTTGAAATTTATAGTCTTTCTCTTAAAATAAATTTCTAAAGTCCAGTTATTGATCTTTCCAGTGTTGAAGATTTCCTTCCTAACACTTTGTTTGAAGTAGTGTGGAACATCAACATGTCATTATTTAAATGTGCTATCCATTCTAAGTTGTTAAAAGCCCTCAATTGATATGATTTCTGCTTTTTGCCGCAGTTCTTTGTAACTATGTAGTGTCAGTTTACGATGTTCAAAGAAGGATGATTCTCACTAAAATCTACAGCTCATTTGCTCAAGTCATACCTTTAACCATTACTTTCAGAAAGCAGTTGTATACAGCTAACTTTATTTTTTTTTATATCATTTCACTCCAAGCAAGGCACTAAAATGCAAGGAATTACTGAGTCTGAGAAAAAGAAAACATTAAGGAGAGAACAATAAAACAGGAATTAGGAATAAAGAAGATAACATTTGATATTGCATTTAAGTTTTTGAAGGTCAGGATCCCACAAATGTGTGCAGAAACTATTAGAAACTTATGGTTACATCTAAACATTTTAACTGTAAGATGATCTAGACATTTTAACTGTAAGATGATGAAACTTTGCTAATCTAGTCGGTCAGTTAAGTACCATCTGTGATACATGCTTGGACGATCATGTCCCGAAAGAGACATGACTGACTGGGCAGAAGATTATCCTGCAGTAGGTTGCTATTACTTTCTGTGGTAGACTGGTTGCCAGCCAAGGCTATAGAACCCAGAATCTCAGAATCAAACTTAACCATCAGCCATATCGAAAACTGAACATGAAATGGAAAAATCGGCCATGATGGATCATATCCATTGAAGTTTACTTTCTCTTGAAGGAACTCTGAATCATAAAAAAATACTGATGAAAATTGAGAAATCTGAAAGAATTGGCATGTACCATTTTATTCATTAGCTGACACGTCAGATGAGTGCTGCACATTTCAACACTAACTGGCATTGCTCAATATGGAATTCTTTGTCTCATTTCCTTTCTTTATTTAAATCTTAGCATTTCGTATCACACAATAGTGTGCCCAACTCTCTACAATAGAAGTATAGTATGTATGTTGTGTTCTTGCACTCTTTAGCAAAGGAGATTGATTTATTAAAGTAATTCTGTTAATGGCTGCATCCATGTAACTTGTTTGAAATGTTCATCTGCATTTTTAGAATGTTTCCTGTTTTTTGTGTTTTTGTTTTTTTCTTTGTTTTTCTTTTAACTGTAACATTATGGCAAAATGGATCCTAGATGCAAAAGATACTGAATTTAGTTTATTCAAAAATGTTTTGATGAAAGAAATAATGAAACTGGGGGTGATACTTAGTGATATTTCAGTGTCATCTATGCGCACCAAGAATTGCTTAACTTCAATGACAGTGATAAGGAGTGTTAATCCAGATAATATTAATGTTAGATAGATTCATTTGTCATGGTTCTTTCTTTGAAAAGAACATGGGTCCAGTTATTGCTCACTCTGTTTCCATTGAGTTCAAGTACACACTGCCTGACCCAATAACCAAATGAAATAGTGTTGCTTTGTGAATTTGATGGCATTATTAGGAGTGCATTTCCTGTTCTGGGCAGTGTATATTTGGACTTGGTGTGCAATAACTGAACAATATTAAAAATAAGAATTAGATGTGATATCCCTAGACATGGGCAGTGGAATGAAAAGAAGTCTAACCCCATAGATTAAAAAAAAGGTTTGGTATTCCCTATAGATTACCCAGAACAGCATCCACCTGATGAATTGTCAAAAGATTGTGATAACAATAACAATGAGGACAATAGTTCACATATAAATAGTATCAATAATCCTAACTTTATATTATTTGTCTCTCACACTGCACACTAGTAATGTGTTGCCCCCCAAAATGATTGTGTTATATATATATATATATATATATATATATATACATACATACACACACTCAATGAATTTTAGCTTGCTTTTTCAATGGATACCCACAACATGTTTTAGCTTGATTGTGTAGATAAACTTCTTGTCTACAATACCTTCTGTAACATGTGTTATTACTTTTTAGCAATTAATATTCTTTTCAGCTAAGTAGGGTTAATGAAACCCTAACAGATGGTGAATTTCTCTAACATAAGGGTAGTAGCTTGCATTTAAAATATTTCTTTTCTGACTCTAAGTTGTATGATTGATCAGTCGAAAAATTGCCTGGTTTCCTTAGCGCTTGGTGCAGACATCAGGGCGTGCACCTTCACCTTAGTCTCCTTTTGTAGGATAGAGAGATGTGCCTGGGAGATCATTGTCTTTAGCAACAAAGATCCAGAAAAGAGTTGATGTGTATATATATATGTTTTTTTTTGTTTTTTTTAATATCTCATTGCTATTGAATCGATCTTGCGAAAAGCATGGTATGCAGACACTCTTAAGAATATACATTGAGAGAAAAACTTGATTCAAATTCAGCTGAAAGCAATCAATAATTGCTTGTAGCTCTATTATTATGTTCTATTGATAAGCATGATTTTTATACCATTGTTGGGTGGGGGGTGCTGCTCACAGAATACCCACAATATCTGCAATGTGTGCCAGTCAGTTGCTTGAAGCAGAAGTCCAAATTTCTAGTAACAGACATTTAAAAATGTGAAATCTTGTAAGTATTGATATTTCAAAATACTTTTGAATGAATTAAAGAAATAATATAAAATAAGTTCAAATCTTAGAGTTAAACATTAGTGAAATATTAAGATATTTCCTTGTTCTAAAAGGATGTTGTTGGGAATTACTTTCATCTTTAGAATTTTTAAGTGCTATTTCCAATGAAGGTTTTGTGATTGTTCACAAAACCTCCATTGAAAATAGCACTTAAAAATAGTATTCCTCAGAAACAGTTACTAATTTTCATTAAACTAATTCAAGAGAAATCTCTAAGATGTTGAATATTTTAAGCTGATTATGAACTTGTCTTTTTTCCTTCTCACCTGTTGTACTTTTTTTTTGTCATTTAACTTTTAGCTATGTTTTTTAAATTTTTTATGTAATCATGTTCAATGTCAATGAATGTTATGTTTTTGCTGCTCTAAAAATGTTGACACTAAAGATGTTAAATTATTAGCTAAGTTTGTTCTAAATATGTCTTGTTTTGAATTAATTTATTTTTTGTTTCCACCCTTTGTTTTATTTCTGTCCTAATTTCCAACAGATGCTTTTTTTATAAAAGTGTATAAAAAAAGTTTCTCATATGTCTCTTTAACTTACGTTGTTGGAGTCCCACTAAGTCTGAAATATTTAAAGAGCAGGGAAGAGGCAGTGTCTTCTCAACACTCATCATGAGTGTCACTTTAACTACTTGTGTATTAGTGTTCAAGCCATTATTTTTAAGTCTGTATCAAGTGGCTCATATAACTTGTACATATTTTTTAATTCTGCTTTAAATTATTCATTAACACTCGATGTCTATCAAAGCATATATGTCTGTTTTCTGTAACTAAAAAAAGTGTTGTGTCTTATATGCTAAGTCCTTTCAGGATATAAGCTATTATGTCTCTTCACGATTTTCTGTCTTGCTTGAGTTAGATTTTGGCATTTTACAATCTCTCTTTGTCTATTTTCTACCATCTGTTTGCTCAATATGTAGGTTGCTCACTGTTTCCCTCTTTTTTTTAATTGTATCACCCCGAGCAAGGCAGTAACACCACTGATGTGCAGGGGGCTACGTAATAGTGAGAAGATTGGAAAAGAGAAAGCCGGAAACCATATCCTAAACAGGGAACAAAGGATGAGCCTCTTAACCTGTTCAATAGACGTAGGTGGAGTGTGAACCGGGTGATAGATCTATCTACTCCAATTGAAGAAAGAAAAAAAACATGGTAGTAAAAGTCCAGTCAGATTTCTGCTAAAATCCAAAAAAAGAATTAAAGAAAACCAATTAAACATGAAAAGCTTAGAATTTAAAATTAGGCAAAAAAAAAAAAGACTTTAACAATATTTCAAATAAAAGATTCTCAACTCGACACGAGGGTCGTCTTTTGTTTCTACATTGAAGGAGCGATGTTTCATCAGGCAGTTAACGCTATTTAAAAAATAGTATTTGCTGACTGATTTATCATGAATAGTCAGATCCACTTCTATATTGAGCACTGTTTTAAATCAATGTTTTGAATGTTGTTAATATTTTCTTCGTTCCTTATACATTTGGATATATAAAGTTACTAAGTTTTAACTTAGTATAAGTCGAAAATGGCTGAATTCAAAGATTAACGGTCTTAGGAATTCTTTCCTTATCAACTTTTTCAGTTAGCGGCACATGGCAAGTTCTTGCACCACTTGCCTTCCATATGTCCCATGTGTATTTACTTCTCTTAGCTCCCTTTCCTCATTATCTGTCCTGGAAATTTCAACTCTTTTTGAGTATAAAAATAATTTTTTCTTAAATTTCCCTCAAGATTTCTTGTTACTTACATGTGTCAATAGTATCCTTAGCGTTCATTGGTAGAATAGCAATCATTTACTGCAGATTTTTTTTTTCATGTGTTGTCCAGCATTTACTTCCATATAAGAGATATAGAATTACAGTAATTTTTACTTTTAAAATGCATCTTTTGGCAAACATGAACTTGCATCCTCACAATAAAGCCATCAAAAGAACATTTTTTTTCTATGACACTGCATTTACCCAACTCTTTGGCAATGTTTTTAAAAAGCAATGATTAGAATTGTAATAAAACGTAAGCATGAATGTATACATTTTCTATGTTCTTGATAATTGACAACAAAAATAATTAACTCAGTTTGTTGATTTACACTATCTATTGGAATGAATGACAAAACATCAACTAACTGCCAATTGATTCAAACTTTATAAAAAAGGTAAATAATGATTTTCTTATACTTGCCCTCTATGGGATGAAGTTGAAATAATAGATAGAAAGCACCACTGGAAACTACGTAAACTTAAGGAATCAGCACATATGCAAGACTACAAAAATCTTCTAAGTTGATCAAGCATAAAGTTGAACACAATATGGGAACCAGTAATACAGAGTGCCAGAGAAAATCATTAGTGTCAAAATTGCAATATGATCTCTGGTACAAAATACTAGAGAAAAGCATTAACATCAAAAATTGCAATATAAACTCTGGTTAAAAAAAAAAAAAGGCGTGGTTACTGAACATTGGGTTTATAAGTTCCAAAAATTCAATTGTTCTTGTCCTTAAGGTTATAGATGTTGCTTAGTTCCTGTGACTTGACCCAAAATGTTGTGAGTTCAATACCAGGCTACAGCAGTGGTGAACAAGTAACTTACAGGGTTAGAGGGAGATAACTCATGACTACCAGAAGAAGCTCTACTATGAAAGGAATGGAGTTCATATACCCCAGTGACTGTAATAAAGGATTCAGTTTGAAATTCCTAGCACCTGAAGAAGACCAGAATGTACGACAAAAATGTCGTACAAATGGCAACAAAGATGAGGACATTAGTCCGAATAATGTAAATGCCCTTATACTTGGTACACATATTTTAATAATTTAGTAAATCTTTATAAATTAAAAAATTTCATGTTTCTTTATAAATTGTTAAATGATAAATATTACATTAGTTGTATTAGATTTTAGAATGTTTTAAATAAACAGTATTTTAGTTGTAAATTCTTAAGAACAAAAAATATTATGAACATGCATTTTTTTCTTACATTTAGTTCTTTCTTCTTTATTTCTATTATTAACTTTTCCTTCTGTCATCTACATGTCATTTTGATTTATATAATGAATAAATTTGGTGAAAAAACATATCCTTATCTTACTCCTCTCTATTTTTGAGCATTTACAGAATTTGTTCTCAATCAGCATGCAGGCTGTTTGTTTCCAGTAGAGGTTGTATTATTTGAAATCTTTCCTGTGTTAATCAAGTTTTTCTAGTATTTAAAGTAGTTCTTTCTATTGAATTTATCAAATGCCTTCATGTAATTTATGAAACAGGTATAGGTATTTCTGTATTTATATCATTTGCTCTGATAGCATTTGCATCATAAATTCTAGTGTTTTTTAACAAGGACATCTTATTTTTGCCCTACTTCTAGTCTAATTCTGCTGAAAGTTCTGTCCATTCAAATCTTATGTCTTATTAAACTGATAGAATTTGTATTCTTTTGCATCAAGCTTCTCTCTCCTCACTATGAAGATGAGGTCTTCCAGTATTTCACCACTATCTTACATTTCATTTATTATTTCAGTAATCTTATTAAACCTGAAATCATCTAAGGCTAGCAGCATCTGCTACAATCTCATCTGGTTCAACTACTTTGTTTCTGTTGATTTTGGTCAGTACCAATCTTTAGGTTAAGTTTTTGTATTACTGGTTCTTTAAATGATTTTATGTATGGTAGGTTCCACTGCTCTATTGTGATAGAAGAGCTCTGTATTGATTCCATCTTTTAAACTCCCTCAACATTTCTTTTACAAACATCTGTGGTAGATTTTTTTTATTTTTTGCAGTGTGGAATCATTTTTCTATGAAAGGTCCCCTAAGACATTCTAGCTCTCTGTGAAATGAACCTTAACTTTACAATCCCCTCCTCTGATTTCTCAATTATTGGTTATCTCCCTCTCTTTAGAAAGAACTCCAATGTTCATACACATTTCCTGAGAGTTTGTCAGTGAATATCTTCCTCTTGCTGGGAGATCTCTCTTGAATCTCCAATCCACTCTTACATGTGTCTCTGTCTCTCTACTAAACTCATTTAGCTATCTTTTCTTTCTCTACTACCCCCTTCCTTTCCTGATTGTTCCATGCTAGATAGTATTTCAGGTAATATAGACAAGGTCATTTTCTTTCACCTATTTGTGTTCGGTGACTTTAATGGCCATCATGCCAAGTGGCTGAAAAACTATGATTTTGCTGGCATCTAAACACTGAATTTCTCAATCACTCTGTCTCTCTCTCTCACAAGTGGCGGATTTTCCCATGCATATCCACAGTAACCCTGAAGGACATGCTTCCCTTCTAAATCTCCTCTTTACTTCTATCCCTCACTCTAACCCTGCCCTGTAACCCTAACCCTCTTGGGAATTCTGATCACACTATGGTGTCTGTTAATCTTTTCTACCCTGCTCCTTTCAATAACCTCCTACCAGCAAAATATCTTAGTCCTATCAAAGAGTGGACTGGAACTCCTCCTGTGATTTGCTTTATGTTCCTTGGAACAATGTTTTCAGTCTCCCTGTTGAAGACTGTGCCTCTGAGGTATCCTCCTGGCTGAAAGCTGGCATCAATGCTTTCGTACCAGCCAGGAAATTCCAACTTAAACCTTGTTCATCATCTTGGTTCTCTCCTTCTTGCTCTGCCACCATTGCCTACAGAAATCACTTCTTCCAGCTTTGCCAGAGTGACAAGTCCGATTACAATAGGCGCCATTTTGTTCCTACTTGTAATGAATGCAAGTGTGCCCTAAATGACATAAAGCTGTTGCTTGCTGATAAAATAAAGCAGTGTATAGCATCTCATAAGTTTATTTCTGAAGACTACTGACGGCTCTGCAAGAGTGTGCTGAACAGCAGCAAACTCTCAATTCCTCCTCTATTCAATCAATTTGAGGTCCTTGCATCCACAGTGGACAAGGTTTTGTGTTTTTACTCACAAATTCTCTTCAAATTCCTCACTTGACTTGTCTAGAGAACACCTGATTTCCTACCTGTAACTGAGGCTTAACTAAGTTTTTATTTATTTATATATATATATATATATATATATATATATATACATACATGTGTGTGTGTGTGTGTGTGTGTATATATATATATATATATATATATATATATATATATATATAGCTCTCCTGTCCTCTCCAAATTTCATAACTATTACCTAACTACTTTCTGCTTATTGGAGTCCATCCTTTTGAGTTCCTGTTTTTAAAAACTTTGGGCAATTCTCCAGCTCATCTAATTATTGCCCTATTATTATTCCAGGCTATTATCAATGCTGAAATAGTTCACAATCTCACAACCTACTGTCTCACAAACAATATGGTTTCCGCTGATGCGCTAACAAGCATAACTGAAAAAAGAAATATACATATATATATATATATATATATATATATATAAGGCTCTTGATATGAACAGTGAAAGCTGAACTGTTGCTCTTGATATCTGAAAAGCATTTGACAGGGTTTGGCATGCTGGCCTTCCATGCTAGCTACAGGACTGTGGTATTTTTGGATGATTGTTCAATTTAATCTGATTGTTCCTATCAAATTATGAAATGAAGGTCATTCTGAACAGGTAACCTTCCAGATGAACATGGGTGTCCCTTAAGGCCCTGTACTAGGTCCTATGCTTTTTTGCTGATCTTTGTCAATGATCCTCCTGATGTAATCAGTTCCCAAATAGGCATCTATGCAGATGATGCCACCATTTACTCCTGTTCTAATAGTAAATCTGCCAAGGCTGACAAAGTAAACCTCGTTACTGCTCTTGAAAGTGACCTTCAATCTGTGATAGAATGGGGTAGGAAATGACTTGTAAATTTTAATGCTTTCAAAATGAAGCTGCTCTCCTTTTAACCATCATAAAGAAACTTTCCTACCTTCCATCAGTATGGGGGATACTAGTCTTCTAGAAAGCAACACAGTGCCTTGTTAGTTTCACTCACTCAACCAACTTCAAGTAGAATGACTACAACAAAACTTTAGCTGCATCAACAACTAGAAAGATCGGATCACTGTGAAAGTTTTTCTTGTCAAAATCCATCTGGCATATTCCATGTATTGAATACTGTTGCTATATCTGGTTGGGTGCTTCTGCTATTCATTTTGAGGTTCTCGACAAAATTACAAGAAGGATTGACAATATAATCAGTCCTGGCTTACTTAGCAGCTCACCTTTAATCACTTTCTCACCAACTGGATGTGGATTCCTGTCTTTTCCAGAAATATTTTCATGGCTTTTGCTCTGACAAGCTTCATCTTCTGGTGCTGCAACCACATGAATTTACTCATTTTACTAGATTGGCATCAAGATCTCACCTTTTTATCGTTGAAATAATTAATTATAACTGCCACTTCTACTACAGTTTTTTTTTTCCTAACACTTTCCGTCAGTAGAACTCCCTTCTATATACTTGCTTTCCAATCTCCAAAAGTTTAAATGCAATGTCAATTATCATTTTCTACCTTTTAAACCCCATCCAGCTCTTATTCTTTCCTCAGCACCCCTGTTTTTCTCTCACTGTAAACTCCAGTGTAACCAACAAATTCAACTGGAAAGCCAAGTTCGAATTTCAGTTGAATTTGTTGCATTCACTTATGTGCAAATACCTTTGGGAAAGGTATTAATCTGTCTCTTGTCCCTCCAGCTATGGGTTAGATATCAGGACAGATTGGGTTCTATAACATTGGTTGGTAACCAGTTTACTGCAGAAAGTAATGGCAATCTACTGCGGGAAAAGCTTCCCAATCAGTAATGTCTCTTTCGAGACTTGATCACCCAAGTGTGTAGCACGTATGGCACCTAACTGGCTCAACCTCCACCTGCATATCAGTGGCATTCCTGCCTTGCTTGGAATGGAATAATTATTTAAGAAAAAATCTTTATCTACTATAAATGTTTTCTTATTTGACTTAAATTTTACTGCTGATGAGCACTTATTTTTTTTCCTGTCCTCCTATTTGTGGTGTAATGAATAGCAGTCATGTGAAATCGGAGAGTCAAGTTCAAATTTCGATAGTGTTGTTTTTTTTACATTCACTTACACACAAATATCATTGGGAAAGGTATAAACCTATCAAAAAATGGTTGATGCAGTATTCATTTACAAAAAAAATTCTTACAATCCAAAATATGTACTGCATTTAAATGACCCACAAAAAATTAATAAATCATGAAAAAAAACCCCACAAATCATTCAACTATCCTGTTATTTCTCTTATCTCTTGATACTTGCCTAACTATACTTATGTTCTTTCTGTGTGCACTTCTCATTGTGAGGAAAGATTGTTGGCTCTTATACCATTTTGATGGTGGATATGAGGTCTTTCAATGGACTTTTGTTTTGTCTTATGGTGTCTGGCACTTTATTGTAGTAGATGCTTAGGTTGGTTCATTAGCATCTTATTTCTAATTGGATTCTTAGCTGTGAGTTTGCTATAAAATGTCCAAGGTTTGCAGGTATACAGATTGAGAAGGCAAATGCATGCAACAGCTATAGTTAAGTATAAAGTACTAAACTTCAATACATCATAAATTTACATAAACATTTTACCTTATGTGGGATTTTGTAGGATGGTAGTAGAAAGATTTTTTGCTCTTATGTCACCATACCATTTAAGCTTTCTGTTCTTGACAGGGATTATGAAATCTTCCACTTTACCTGCATTTGTGATGGGGTGTAAGAAAGACAGTGATTCCCAAACTTTCTTTTGTCTGGGTCACATTTCTGGAATTAAAATTTGCTCACATGTCAACAAATTTTACATGATAAAAAGTACATTTAAAAATAAAATTTAAAAAAATCCCCAAGAAAAAACAGATTAAAGGGAGATAACCACAGATTCAAAGTCAGAACATTATCATTGATAACTCTCTCCTTCAATTTAAGGACTCTTAATTATTATTTTTAATACCTGATATAATGCATAAATATTACAGTAATAAAATCAGTCAATAATTATTTATTACTATTTATACTGGGACTCGGGCATGCAATTACAAGTAATTTATATTTTAAATTTTGAAATCATATTTACTTTTGGCATATGAATCTTTTTAAAATTCTGCTTTACCTGCTAACCGTTTCTGCCACACTGTTTAGGAACGACTGATGTAAGAAATGCTGAAGATGATTCTGTAGCATTTTATTTTATGCCTGGATTCTTCATTGTGATTCTGCTGTCCAAGATCTGCAGGTGTACAGAAAGATTGAAAAGATCAATGCTCGAAACTGTGTGATCTTTGATTTTATACAGATGTTCTTGTTGCACCAGATGGTTTATTCAGAGCCTGTTGTTAGCGGAAATTTTTGTTTGTATTAGATGATTTTACGAGTGATCAATTTAATTTTCACTCTTGATTTTGAGCAGAATAGTCTTTCTGTTTCTTTCATTGATTGTAAAATCAAGTTTTCTTCAACTGCCTACATGTGTTAATATGCAAGTAGTAATGAGCCTCATTAATCTGTCACCAAAGCCTGGAATTAAGACCTTTTAAAGATTCATTAATGTTAATCATTTATACCTCAAGGTTATGGCAAACAATTCTGCTATTAATAATGTTAGCCTGGAGAAAACGGATATCTATCTCTCATATATGAATCATTTTTAATAATCAGAGGGAACGTTTTAGATTCTGGAACAAGCTTAGGGTGGAAATGCATTTAGATATCTGATAAAAACTTTAAATGTCATTAACACTGTCCATCTAGCAAGTTGGTATTTTATGCCTCTATGTGTTCACCTATAGAACTTGAATTTCAAGGTGGGTGTGGCACAACTATTTAGGAGACTCTACAGCATTGTGACTGGCAATTCAGCATAAATGATATCTGGCTGGTATATTATTCACTGTTAATCTCTTTGCTTTATATTTACATACGATATTGAAATTTTTTATTTTTTTTGTTTTAATGCCTTTTTGGTTAGTCAGAGAACTTTTGTGTGTTCTTGTGCAGTTATGCTCTCTTACACTCTATTTTTTCACACACTCTCTCTTGCACCCACTAATGTTTGCATGATTTCTCTCATTCACATTTGTGAAAATATTCATATTTTTCATCCCTTAGAGAGATGTATGTATGTGTGTGTGTATATATATATATATATATATATATATTAAAAAAGGATTAATTCAAAGATGTTAAATGGCCATTTCGATATGAAGATCCCCACGGGGGACGACACATCACCTCAGCAACAGAAAAAAACCTTTCAGAAACCTTTTTTTCTGTTGCTGAGGTGATGTGTCGTCCCCCGTGGGGATCTTCATATCGAAATGGCCATTCAACATCTTTGAATTAATCCTTTTTTAATATATATTTGCTCTGTAATATTTTATTACATGGAGCTCTCTTCCTGTATCATTTTTTAATATTAAAATTAATTTTTAATATTAATTAGGATCAGGTTTTTTGGAATTTACCTTCCTGCTTTTTTCCCTTGGATTGAAGTATCTGAATTAAAATATATATATAGTCTATTGAGTTTGCAGATAATGTTTATATAAACATATATTGTTAAATATAACAGATGATGAATGCCTTTTATACTTAATCATGAGCCGCTCTAAACATTGTATTTTGGCTTTAATTTCTGGTGGAAATAGAAAAAAATTGTCCAACATTTGAATTATTATGCTAATTGTAAGCTTGTGGCTCATATGAGCCATCTTCAGAGTGATTTCAGGGATGTTAATATAAAGACATCCATCATCAAAGATGATATTTTTTTTGTGTTTACATAAAACATTGCTATGTTATGATAACAGTCCCTGAATAGAAAAAGCAAGTTGTAAATTAGTAATGCCTTCTATGCCCTCACACCACATGAGACTGAAATGTTAACAACCATATGTCTATATGCAATGTCTGGTGTTGTGACTAGATTGAAATGTGATTTTGAGTGTTGGTTGCTTTGATTTAATGTAGATTGTCTCCAATATCTGAAGTTCTTTTATACTGTATGTAGTATTGTGTTATTGACTAAAACCTGTCTAATATTACATACATGGCTGTTTTTCTAAGAAATGTTGTTTAAATGAGTTATGATCAGAAAGATGATGGGAGAGTGTGGGTGTAGTAAAACTGGGTTTATTAGTAGTATCAGAAATACAATCTCTGAATGGGCATGTAAATTGATACACTACATTGGTTTTCTGTAGAGGATTTAGTTGTGTGGTTGTAGGGTTATTAGAGACTATGAGGGCATTTGTTTTAAATTTTTTATAATATGATTAGCTTAATTTGTTTAATATTTATTAATTGGTTTAATATTTCTACCTATTATATTTTTGAGTATTGTTTCATCATGTTTGTAATTATACATTTGGTTGCAATAGTATAAGTTGATAGTGTTATGTTTATTTTGACGTATGCTATGGTTATTATCAATATTGTTAGATATTAACAATTAAAATATTAATATTTTAATTTGTTGATCAATGACAGGGAACATAATCCAAAAGATTTTTATTTAATATAAATTACTAGCAATATAGCCCGGTGTTGCTCAGGTGTAATGAAAGCTTTAAAACTAATCCATGGTCCTGGAGCTCACTCTTTGGACGTTGGCACAAAAGACTAAAAAGCAATAGTTGTTTCCAGTTAAAGCGAAACCATAGACTGAAAGAAAAATGAATGGATTTAAGTCAAATTTTGATTTCCTGGTATCGATATCAAATAAGCTTTTTTTCGTCGTAAACTGAATTTTGAAGGCTAAATAAGTCCTCTGAGTAAATGGGATCATGGCTGAGACTAAGAACTACAATTATACCTACTTAGAACCAAACCTGAAGCAAAAACTAAAATAAAACGGCTGAACAAAATACAGACATACAGGCAGATAAATAGACACGCACACAAACATCTTGCCTTTTTATATATATATATATATATATATATATATATATAATAATAATAATATTTATTAATAAATTATAACATTGATATGTTATAATATCACTACAAAAGTAGCTATTTTGTTTTGACACTTTTTGTGTCTTTTCAAGTGATGTTGTTAATTATTCCACCCATACTTGGTTATATATATATATATATAATCAATTTTCTGCACTATTGTAAGAACTGCAACCTTGAAACTTCTGAATATCTTTTCTTATGTCTTTGTCTATGAGTGTATCAAATTTGATTAAAATCGGACCACTTCTTCTATAACCCGATTTTTTTCAATTTTCGATATTTATTGGGAGTACCTTGACACAAAACCTAGCTAAGAACACTTGCAGACGCTTATAGTACTACTGTGTAAATTTTCAAGAAAATGGGTTCAGCTGTTTCAGAGTCTATAGCTAACGGACACACACAGACAGACAAAGTTCCATTTATAAATAAGTTTAGATTAGATTAATTAGATAAAAATAGAGCTCATTTGATCAGATTTTGGAAAACCAAAAAAAAAAGTTTTTCAGCACTCACTCAAATATATATATGGAATATCTGAATATTGAAATTACTAAAACTCATTCTTCTCTCTCTATATTTCATTTCCCCTCTCTTCCGATCTCTCTCACCAGTTTCCATACAATCACTGAAGTTAAGCAACATTGAGCCTGCTCAGTACTTAGATGGGTGACTGCTCAGGAATACTAGGTGCTGTGAGTTCAGGTGTGCAGGTGGTGTAATGGATAATAGCTTGGAATTAAACGGAGAACAGTTCTAATTCCAGTTGGGTTTGTTATTCCTTCATGTACAAATACCTCAGGGGGAAAGGCATGAATCCAACTCTTCTACTTCTGACTATAGATCACCAAAATTGTTATCTCAAAAAAAAAAAAAGAAATGTTGTACAAAATATTTGGATTTCATTATTAAATAACCTAGGTTGATATGCCACTAAATAAAAACAACCAATCTCTCTCTCTCAATATATGTGTATGTTGGGGGTGAAATTTCTTGGAGTTTTTGCTGTGAAAGAATAAATTTAATAAAGTTTCAGTTTTGCTTTATTCCTTCCTATATGCATTTTTCTTTTAATGCATGATTTAACAATTTCCTATAAATTACTGCAGCTTCAACATTGAAATGCATAGAAGTTTTTATCTTTTAATATGCAAATTGGATGAAATTATGCACTCCTGAAATTTTATTTGTTGCTAAATAGGGTTCAACTTAAATTACTTCATTTGTAATGATATTACTTGAAAGCAGAAGATAAATGATTAACCTTGCTGAACACTTTAAAAAATTCATTATGGTTGGTTTCATTTCTGAATAAATATAAGCAATGCTTTTCTTATATTAAAATTGCATATTTATCTGATCTGCATATAGAGCAGGATGTCAATATCTGCGATTTCACATACACCCAATTACCCCAGTTCAAAACTCAAGTTACAGTCGTTTTAAAAACAAACTTTTTCTAAGGTTGATTTAAAAAAAACAATATAATTGACAAATAACAGCATTTCAAATATATATATATATATATATATATATATATATATATATCTCGGTTTTAAATGTCTTCAGTCTGGGTCATCTGCTTTTTTTTTTTTTTTTTTTTTTTTTGTGGGTGGGGAAGACCTGAGTAGAAAACACGTTTCAAATGATAGCATGTTGCATCAGAAAGTATACAAATTTTGATATAGGGTATAGATGCTTTGAAGATTTGTGGGCAAATCTGTGCATCATAAACCCTCAGGATGTGGGTGTTCATGGCTCTCCACAACTTCCTATCCTTAGTAGTTCTTAGTAAGCTTTTTCTTTTCACTATCACTCCATTTATACAAGCTAATTAGGTAGTTTCTTTTGCTGTTCTCTCTGTTCCTCTTACCTTCAATATGTCCTGTATCAAATTCTTTATACCCCACTACTGGGTATGACGGTAAACTGTGTCTAGGAGCAAGGCCTCTGATTGGGAGATTGTGAGGAGCATGGAACCACCTCTTAATTGCTGTTGTTCCCTGATCCAGAGTGGTAGCACCTGTTAGGATCCTAGCTATGGGCAAATAGTTAACCATATGCGCAAATACCCTTGGGAAAGGCATTAATCTGTCTCTTCTCTCTAGTTATGAATTAAATAGGACAGATTGGGTTCTATAGCCTTGGTTGGAAACCAGTCTACTGCAGAAAGTAATGGCAACCTACTGCGGGATAATCTTCTGCCCAGTCAGTCATGTCTCTTTCGAGACATGATTGCCAAAGCGTGTATCACATATGGCACTTAACTGACTAATTAAATGAACCTTCCTGCTATAACCGAACATTAAAAAAAATACCCTAAAACCCCACCTTTTTGGCATTAAATAACCCACAGAGGTTGATATGCTGTTAAACAAAACTCACTCTCCAAACACCTTTCCCAATTGTCTCTTGATTCTACATGCCCTTTTTTTTTTTTTTTTTTTTTTTTTTTTCTTAAATTTTCTCATTACGCACATGTTTAGTACATGGTATTCTCAGTATCTTTCCTAGAATTCCTTTACTTTTGGTCAATCTGAAATGCTAACATGCCCGTCTTCAAAGGTAGTGAAGTGGTTTTCTTTTGCCTTCTCCTTAACTTGGAATTCAAATTTGTCCTTCTCATAGACTAGTTGCAAACCAACATTGTGTAGCCTAATCTACCTCACTATTTCCCACAAATCGGGGAAGAAGAAATGGCTTCATGCCTTTTTCAAGAGCATTGACATGAAGTGAATATAGCAATGTCAAAACTTAAACTATACTCACAATTTCACTTTCTTCACTGATAACCATTACAGTACCCACACATTCTTAATCCTGCTTACTTGACACTTGTGAAATACTAAGTCAGTGTTATGAAAATCAACAATATGAAGTTCGAAGAACAAAACTAGTCTAAAAATTAGTAACAATGAGAATTGTTTTAAAGAATTCAAACAATTTATGATCAAAATGTAGTTGAATCAATTTTTCACAGAATAATCCTATTAAAATTTAACTTAGTTTTCAGTGAGAAAACAAAGCTTAATGGTGTGAGATTGCAGTACAAGTCAATTCGAGCAGACTACAGTTTCATCTGAAAAACAGGTGATCTTGATCATATACAAAGGCAGTTTACAAGGTCAAAGCATGGGGATTTTGAGGAGCATGGAGCCCTCTCTTACCTGCTGTTCCCAGGTTCACTCTAACCCATTGTGGTAGCACCTGTTAGAGTTCCAGCAATAGGCAAATAGTTAACTTCCAAAGAAAAATCAACTGCACATTTATTTCATAGTAAAATGACCAATAAAGCATTTTTATAACAAAACACAAAAATTATACGACATTATTATAGTAAAATTTCAAGCAATACATTTTCTAAAAAAAAGTCAACAATATCGTTTGATCTGCAAATTATATATCTAAAAATGTTTGCCCTCAAAGTATAAAATTGTACAAAATATTTAGGTTTTGGTATAAAATAAGAGGTTGATATACCACTAAACAAAATTTGTGAACAGCAATCAAAGTGGCACTGCTAACTTAAGCACTGACTGTATACCAGTTTTAATGCACATATGCAAATATTCTAAGTGGTAAAACCAGGTTATTTCTTTAAACTTTACTGTCATATGTGATAGTAAAGGTTGGCATTTGTTTAGTAATGGAGACCTGTGCTCTTCCTTCATTGTAAACAGCCTTGACAAGCACATATTCTCAGCCTTTTACACAATAACTACATGGAATTCAATATTGTAATAAAACAATCATTTTCACTTTTTTAACACTGTGTTCTTGTTTCTCTTTATTTCATTAACTCTTATTCACTTCCAGACAAATTTAGGACTTAGATTTGTTTTTGGTCACGTAATTTGATTACTTCCCTATTTTTTATGTTTGTATATGGATTTTATAGGATTTGACCAGGGGCAGTGTCTTTCTATTTTGTATACTTTCAAAAAGGATTGGATTCTGTGCAAGGGAAGTGTTTGTCACCAGATACTCATAAAAGACACACCTCTTAGTCCTGCCTGCCTGTCTTTTTTATTCTAACCTAATTTTATTTTATTTTATTTTTTAGTCTTTTTGTTTATTATTTTTATGCATGTACATAGGCATTTATATAATAGCCTTATTTCATCAGTAATTACAGGAATATAGACAATATCTTAGTTGTCAATTTTCATAGATCAAGCTAGTAGATATCATTTAATAATGCTTTTCTACTGACATAAATATATGTAAGGACTTGTAACCTTTTTAAACTGACTTACCTTAGGAAAATTCTGTGTTAAAATTCATATCAATTCTCTAGTCAATGTTCTTAAATCATGACCTAGTTTTAATCTTTTGACAAAGATCTCACATTTGCATCTTTTGTTATGTGAAAATCTAGTTGGCTTTCATTGTTTTCTGACTTGGAAAAATATTCTAGAATATGTATGTGATCCTCCCCCCCCCCCACCAAATATTTGTTGATTGTTTACTTAGATATTTAACTATCAGTGGATTATTTATTTCACTACTTTTTTGTTTACTAAATGTAGGTTAGTTTTGGTTCAAGGCCACTAGTATAGAGGATTTTGTGAGGCTTGGAATCTATAGCAATGATCAAGAAAACCAATTTGTTAACTTATCACAAATTAGCAAGTTAAATGTACACAATTGCAAGTTTCCAATATAAATTAGGTATGCTATTTTGGATTTTTGTTTTGGTAGCAGTAGAAAAGATTTAAATATTAATTTGATGCAAAGACTACTATTTTGAAAAAAAAATGTTCATGTGAAATTATTCTGTTATTCAATTATTTTTTTCACTAGCTAAATTGTCTTCCATTTTTCCAGTTTAAGAGTTTTTGAGGTTGTTCGGATCACTGGTCAGATGTATTACTTAGTGCAAAATGCATAAGTCTGGAGTTAACATGTATTCAGTATAGGAAAGGGCATGGTTACGCAGCAAAATCAATGATTCTCTTAACTTTAAGAGAAAGGTTGATATTTTAATCAACTGCTTGATTAATCAAGCAATTGATTATTAAATCGGTGGATATCGGCTCGGAAGGAGAAATCGGGGATCCGAGTTCGAATTCCAGTTGAATTCCTTGCATTCACTTACGCGCAAATACCCTTGGGAAAAGTATTAATCCGTCTCTTCCTTCCGGTTATGGGTTACATAACAGGACAGACTGGGTTCTATAGCCTTGGTCGGCAACCAGTCTACCGCAGAAAGCAATGGCAACCTACTGCGGAATAATCCTCTGCCCAGTCAGTCGTGTCTCTTTCGAGACATGATCGCACAAGCATTTCACGTATGGCACTTAACTGACTGATTATTAAAATATCAACCTTTAGCTTAAATGATTAGCTTAGTCATGAAGGCCAGAATTTGATTGACCAATTCTATTTTATCATGCCATCTTGTAGCTTCATTTGTATTTATTTTGTAATTGTCTATATTTATTTTGTGTGTATAAAAATTAAATTCTGTCATTGATCACTTCAATAAAATATCTTAAATGGGAATGTTTTTAATCTTTCATTTTAGAAACACCTAATATAAAATAATTAAATTTTTTTTTTTTTTTTTTTTTTTTGTCAATTAAGCTTCATCCAATACAATAAACCCATGACCCATGAGATTGCTAGATGACAATTCTCTGGACAATGCATATTATTTGGCAATGTCCATCTCCACTCAAAGTAACATGTGTTAGATTGTATTGGGTTATATTATGCCACCAGCAAGGAGTAATTCCAGACCTAGACTATTCTTGGAAAAGTCAATGGTGTACTCTTTTCCATCTCCTCTTCCATTTCTCCCCTTCAAGTGTCCATTAGAACATTTTACTTGTCCTTCCTTTTACTATCACTTTCCTCATCACTCATTTCCTCTGTACGTGTTTTCCCTTTGATCAGTTAAAATTCTTTTTATTTACACTTTTATAAATAACACTCTCTCCTATTTGTTTTTGGCAATGCTTTTGTGATCTTTTCTAAAAGTTAATGTTTGCTTATCTCATGGCTAGGTGGTAGTTAATTATTTTATTAGAAGCTTTGGAATAAAATGAACTGACACACGGGTGTGTAAAATAAATAATTTTATTTGTTCTAGAGAAATTCTTTTGGCATTCTTTTTCATTTGTTTTATGAAAGTTACGCATTGAGCCTCCCTGATTTTTGGCATTTTTCAGTTAAAAGTAGGCTTTGATCCAGCAAACTTCCATTGTTTTTCAGTTGGGTTCAGTCTTTTTTTTTTTTTTTTTTTAGTTGCCTTGTTAGTTGAGAAATGTTTTTTTTTTTTTTTTTTTTTTTTTTTTTTTTTTTTTTTTAATCATATCACCCTGAGCAAGGCGGTAACGCCACTGATGTGCAGGGGGCTGCATAGGTGTGAAAAGATTGGAAAAGAGAAAACCGGAAACCGCATCCTAAACAGGAAACAAGGGATGAGCCTCTTCACCTGTTCAATAGACGTGGGTGGAGTGTGAACCGGGCGATAGTTTAGTCTATCTACTCCAATTGAAAAAAAAAGAAAAGTGAGGAGAGAAAACCGGAAACTGCATCCTAAACAGGAAACAAGGGATGAGCCTCTTCACCTGTTCAATTATAAAAATAGAAGTTTAGAGGGAAAAAGATAAGGCATTTGTGTTTTGCTTTAAAACCTTTATTTTAATTTGAATTCATTTTATTTTGGTTTGTATAATTTTTATCAGGACTCACTACAATCACTTCCCAAAAATAAAACAATTACATATGTGCATTACATTAAAGGGAAGTGACAATGTAATTTCTGAGGAAGAGAAACCTTTTTTATGTATGAAATACAAAATTGACTTTAATTAATTTGTATTAGTGTTTTGGTTTTCATGTATGTCTGATTTTGATTAAAGTAAGACATAATACTTTAATTGAAAAACTTTTTCTTCATAATGATCTTGTTTTGTTTTAATTTTGACTCTAAAGTTTGTGTATATCTTCAAAGAGTAAAAAAAAATTTAATGATTGTAGGGGGAAAATAAAAAATTATTTACATTCCATCATATCTGTACGTAGTTTCATATATAAATGTAAATAGAATTCAGAATAGATTTATTTTAAAGAACTCAACTTTTTCTTTAATAAGATTTCTCAATTTCAGGTCTGTAGATGAATACTGTTAATATATAAATGGAGCACCTACTCAAATTACAAGTATCCACGAATAACATTTAAAGTGATACATTCTGCTCTACATGAAATAGTAGGAAGTTGAAGAGGTTAATAATGGATTTGAATACCAACCCTATGTCTAAGTTGTTTCATTGCATTTAATCTTAATGCAACCTGTATTCAAATTAATTTCAGCATTTCTTGTTACTCACTTTGTGAGCCTCCAAAAATTCTATATCTTTTGAGGTTTTACAAATTATATTCAATTCTATCATGAGAGCTGTCGTAATCTCCCAACCTGGTCCAGTTCAATTAAATGCTGGCAAGAGGCAGGTAACTAGCAGTTAGACATTTGGTGGTCATAGTAGTATTACCTCTGCCTTAAGTTATTGTATTCAGTCACATCTGTCTGTCCGTGGTGAAGATATCTCAATCTCACTGGATGGATTTGGATGAAACTTTTGGGGATGTTTTTTTTTAATCGTGTCGCCCCAAGCAAGGCATTTTACTGCCACTGTTGTGCAGGGGGGTTACATAGGAGGAATGTTATGAAGAGAGAGAGGTTGCAGGGGGCGTCAGGAAGAGAGTAGGAGTGGGGAGAGATTACTGAGAGTGGGGTGGACGAGGAGGAATGTTATGAGGTGTCAGGAAGAGAGTAGGAGATGGAAGAGAGTACTGATGAGTGTGGTGAATGTAGAAAAGCATGAGAAATAGGATGTAAGTTAGTGAGACAAGAGATAACTATTGACTTTACATTTAAATTCTTGGAGATTGTAACTGTCAGGAAAGCAAGTATGCGGAAGAGAATTCCACAGGCGGGAAGTTCAAGAAAAAATGTTGCTGGAGTAGAATTTGCGTTTACAATTTATTGGCCTCACAGTAAAAGGGTGGGACCTAGTTGCTAATCTTGTGGCTCGAGGAAATTCGTATATAGGGGGTACCAGTGAGCTAAGTTCATCAGAGCAGAAGCTGTGAAAGTATTTGTAGAAGAGACACAGGGAAGCCACACTGTGTCGGTGAGAAAGTGACTGTATCCTAGCTGCCAAGTTCGGGATCGATCACATTACAGATTCTCCGTTGGATTCGGTCGAGGACACCTGAGTGGAAAGCAGGAGCACCGGACCAGTTATGGCAACAATACTCAATACAGGGGCGGATGGTAGACTTGTATATGTGCAGGATTGTTTGGGATGGGGAAAAACTTTCTGGCCCAGCACAGAGAACCGACTTTCTTAGCAGCGGATTTTGCTTTGGATTCTATATAGTTATTCCACTTGAGGTCTGGTGTGAGAGTTAACTCAAGGAGGCACAGTGTTTTGCTTTCAAGGAAAGAAGCCTGATCCATGTTAATAGGTAGAAGGAACAATTGTCTGTGGTGGTTATTAGATAGCAGCTTTGTTTTGGAAGCATTAAAATTTACAAGCCATTTCTTACCCCAGTCCACCATGGATTGGAGGTCTTTTTCAAGCTCAGCAGTGAGGTTTGTTTTTTCAGCCTCGGTAGATTTTTGATCGAGATGAGTAAACCGTAGTGTCGTCAGGATCTTATTACGTCAGGGAGATCGTTAATATAGATAAGGAAAAGTGTCGGACTAAGAATAGAGCCTTGAAGGACACCCGCATTCATGTGATAGTATTGGGTGGCTTGTCCGTTCAATACCACCCTCATTGTACAGGTTGAAAGGAAGGACTGGATTAGGTCAAACAATCATCCAGTTATACCATAGATCTGCAGCTTGCATAGAAGGCCAGCATGCCAGACTCTGTCAGACGCTTTGGAGATGTCAAGGGCTTTTTTGTCGAGGGCCTGGTGTATATACTCAGTGATGGTCGTGAGCATATCAGCAGTAAACCTGGTGAAGCGGAAGCCATACTGTTTGTCATAGAAGAGCCTATGGGCTGTGAGATGTTGTACTACCTCAGTGTTGATGATGGCTTCAAACACTTTGCCAAAGATAGGTAGGAGGCTGATAGGGTGATAATTAGCGAAGTCAGAAGGTTCTCCAATATTTTTATTTTTATATATAGGAACCACAGGAGGATTTCCAGCAGGCAGGAAACAGAAAGGCAGAAGTTATAGAGTTTAGAGAGAACAGAGGAGAGTTCAGGAGTACATTTCTTTAGGACAATGATGGGTATTCCATTGCCACTGCTCGCCTTATGGGGGGTCAAGCTTAGAAATTATTTTGGAGACTACTGAGGGAGTAATTAGTATGTCAGTCAGTTGGGCCTGGGTTTGGAGAGGGAAGTCGGGTACAGATACTCCAGATGCGTCTGGTGTACCTCATTACTGGCATGAACTGATTAGGTTTTGAGTTCAATCCAGTATGGAATAAAATTTATGGGTTATTTTATCTGGTTTTATTAATAAAATTTAACTTTTGCTTTTCAAATTCCAAATACTGAATTACCTCCTCTGTTTCATTTTAAGTGTGCATTTAATTTTGAGTGGTTGCTCTCAAGTGAAAATGCAAAAAATGAACAACCAAATTTATGAAAGTTATTTGTTCTCACTTTAATAATCATCTCTTGCCAATCATTGAGCTGTTGGTATTGCCTTGGCAAAGGTTTGCAGTCTCTGCTCTTTTTAAATAGTATTATTATTATTAGTAGTAGTATTAATAATACCATCATCACAGTCATAAGTATTATATAACTAAAGAGTAAATCCAGATTTTTGTATTCAACCATTAAATCATATTTTTATATTATATTTGGATACTGAAAAAAAATGAGTGTCTTATAGCTGAAAACTTATTCTATCAAACAGTGTTATTTTGCACCATGTATTTGTTGTAGTCTTTATTGATATAAATGGGATGCCTTACTTTTAGAGCAACCTCCAAATTTAGTTGTATGTACATTCATATAGTTTTGCTTTTTCATTGTCACATGGGCCAGTCATTTTTATTATCTTCCAAATTTCTTCTACACTTGAACTTTGAACTTGAAAAGATGTTTATCATCTTTGTTGGCATTAGTTTGCATATCAAATGATTTTTAATTGTTGTCCTACCTGTTTTCCAAGTTCCACTAACAAGCCAGAATTTTAGAAGCACTTGAGGCAACTTGTCTTTAGTTGAAACAAAGATGCAAACTTTCCCTTGTTCTGTTGATAAAAACTTAAGATCACACCTAAAACAAGATCATATGAAAAATATATTTATTCTTGAACATTCTAAATTGTGGTCTAGTTCTGAAGATACAGCAGTCGATTTCCAGAAGAAAAACCTTATTTAAAATGTTTTCACCAGTCTGTAGATCTACCAAGGTGTTTTCACCACTTGGTAAGGATTGTTAATATAATCCCCTCTACCATCATCTATTCTACCATTTAACCTGTCTGTAATTTACCAAATTTATATAGTGCCTGTCATGGTATCAGTATCTGCAGAAATATGTATCCAATTCCACTTGGGTCCTGTCAACTTTACGATGGTCAGACGATTTGATTAAACAAAGAAACTACATTCGTTATTCAAACACTTGTTCTCACACATATTCTCAAAGTGAGAATGCAAGTGAAAACTAAAAATGTTAGTTGTATTTCAGCAATCTTACCAGCAAGATGATGATTTCTGGAGTACAAAGATGAAGTAGTTCATTACATTAATTTGCTGAGTCAGAGCATATAAAACCCAGGTTTATTGGGTGATGTCCATAAAGTGCATGTTACTCTTCACCTTTTAAAACTTCTGTTTCCAGATAGAAGAGGAATATGAACTTGTTTCTTGTAACCAATGTGAAAGAGTCTGTCATAATTATGGAAACCTCTTCTAAATCTTCAAGCCAAGGAGTAGATAGGTTTGATTATTGTCCGGTTCACACTTCTCCTTGGTCTTGAACAGGAGCAGAGATTTATCCTTTGTTTCCTGTTTAGGATTTGGTTTTTGTCTTCTATAAACTTCTCTTTCACTCCCAGTAGCTCCTTGTGTGTAGTGACAGTATCATCTTGTTTGGGGTGCATTGATTAAGAGAGTCAAGTATTCTCTGAGTAAGTAGTTTAATAGTTGTTTATGTCCCAAAACTGATTTTATTGCGAGAGAGGGAATGTAGACTCTTTCCTCTGAAAATGTGATTTTCTTTTTAATTTTTTTTTTTTTTTTTTTTTTTTTTCATGAAAGTCTTAAACAATAACAATCATTTCTTCTTTTTTCCTTTCTGACCCAATGTAAATAATGTGTAACACTATTTTCTGGTACTGAAAGAAAGGAACAAAATTATTTGAATGGACCAATCAATATACTGAAAAAAAATGTAATTGAATATTTTTTCTTCATTTGCTAGAGGGATGAGGGCAGGGAGGAGACTAGGATAGGTAAAGGCATATTCATAAAAGTCCACCCAAGAAAAATAGATAAGTTTACAGTCATCAAAAACAAACAACCACTTGAGATAAAATTTTTACAACTTCTGGTATGGGGATGACTGCTGGAAACACAAATTCAGTCAAAAAGATCAAATTCGGTATAGTTTCTTGTCACCAAAATCAGGGTGACCATTATCAGCAAAAAAAGTGAGTCTCTCTGTTATTGGGAAAATTTAACAACCACTGATAAAATGACAGCTTACTATGGCTTGATTTGAAACAGAATCTTTTCTCTTTCATAGGAAATTGTTGAGTTTTTGTGACCCTTAAAGACAGGACACCCCTAGTGAGAAAGTGGAACAAAATTCAGAGAATTAAAGTTTCTTTGTTTTTAAAGAATTTCATGACACTGATAATTAAAAAGAATGCATATGGTACTCTTTTTTGTGTGTGTGTGTTTGTTGTGTGCATGTTTTTTGTTTTTGTTTTAATGATTTGGAAAAACAAACAAAAGGGAGACTTCCTTCCACACCCTCAGCAGTGATGTTAACCAAGGAGGAAGGGGTTCATGTGGGATTTCAGGAAAGTTGGAGAAACGAGGTGAAGGAAATGAGGTTGGACAGGTAACCAAAAGGAGGATCCCTGATTAGTCATTTAAAAATGCTAGCATACCTAGAGTGCATCATATCCAATCCTGATAGATGCGAGGCTCAATATAACCAAGAGTCGGTGGGTTTTCAGGTGAGAATTCTTTTCTTTTTTTTTTTCTTTTTTTTTTAAATTCCAATTCTAGTCTGGCATGGGGTTGAGTTAAGATGAGATGTCACATGACTGCCTTCTTTGGAAGAACTGATGCCAGATCAACCAACTTAAGTGTTACATCCTATAGAAGCTGTGGGATGGAATTATAATTGTCTGCATGCAAGAGTGATAAACTCACACCCAAATACTGTATTGAACAGAATGTTTGTGTGTGTGTGTGTATATATATATATATATATATATATATATATATATATACGCACACACCTTATTTTTAATTTCAGAATTTATTTATTTTATTCTTGTTGTGGCTTCGAGCTCTGTCTTGATCATCAATGCAGTGGATTTTGGCAACTTTCAACCCAAACTGGCTTTGTGATCAAATAAACATATGGGGCAGGGCCAAGTTTGGAACGAAGTGATGGACTATTGATCAGCAAAGATTTGAGCGTTGACACAGGGAGGTTTACAAAGCCACAATTGAAAACAAAATTTTTTATGTAGTGATCATGCCTAATGATTGGCCCAAAACATACTGAATTGCTGGCCTACCTACGTCAATTGTCTCATTAGTTGCTAAAGTCTGGATATTGGTATCATACTGATAGACTGCATGCTGTATACATGCTTTGTGCATTACCAACAATCTGACTAAGTCTATGGATATTCATTTTCTATGTTTTGTTTTTTTTCGTCATTATTATATTTCTTAAAACATGGGCGAGTCATTGGTGTATTTGTATTGAGTGTGTCACCCTCAAAATATATGCAAATGCTACAAAGATAATACATATTTTCACTTGTATGTTACCTCAGTCAATATTATAGTCATTGTGAACTCCATATTATTAATGACTGCATAGTATGTTATGCCAGGGCTACATACAATTTTGTATTCAGTTTTCCTTCTCCTAGAATGATTGCCAACCATGGCTAGACAGTCCACTCTATCCTATTTAACTTCTAGCTTGGAGAAAGAGGAGATGAATCTATATCATTCCTGTCTACTATTCATCCATGCTTTGAATATTGTTGCCACATCAGTTCTGGTGCTTCCGTTATATATTTAGAAATTTTTGATGAAATCAGTACTAGATTAGTGGCAAAATCTTGTCCATTTGCAGTTGAAATGGCTAAATGTAGCTATAGGTTCTATACTAACAGTTTCTTTTCCCCTCACTTGCTTGTGCAAATCACTTTTAGCTTGTTGCTTATCAGTCAACAAAAATTTAAATGCAATGTCAGTAGTTATATTCTGTCTAACTAATCTAATTTTTTTTTTGTTGCTTTGCTTTTTTGTTCTCTCACACTCAGTAACCCTTGTGTCATAGTGGCTTTATTGCCTTCCATTGAAATGATTAAAAAAAATGTGAATATAACAAACTCAGCTGGAATTTGAACTCTGCTCATTAGTTTATCACTTCAAACCACTAACCATTGCACTGTCACAAATGTTTTATTTATGATTTGTGAAGTTGCACTGCAAAATTCATTTAATAATCTTATTTTTAAGAAGAAATATTTAAGATTATGGATACGTAATCTTCAATCTGGTCTGTTAATAAATCCAGATCCCATTTTGTTTAATGTAATTAAAAAAATTAAGCCAAAATAAGTGTCCCATTTAATAAGATTTTAACAGTTAGCTGATGTAGAACCCTTTTTATACTTTCTATTTTTCTATTGGAAACTTGAATATCCAAATTTCCATGCATCAAATTTACAAGTGACTGCCACTTATCTATTGACCCTATAAAAATGACATTTTGAAGCAAACCTATAAATGACTATAAAAACGTCAACAAAGTCTTAATGCTCAGTAGCTAAGCAGTTTTGAGGGATGCTCAAAAAGTAATTCTTTCTACTTATTTTCACAGCAAGCACAGTAGTGCAATAACACCATGGGTAATTTTTCAGCTACAAAACACTTTTTTTTTCTCTCTCTCTCTCAACATGGATTGATCCATGTTGTTGTTGCCACTGCTGAAACACATTAGCTGCCACACTTTATTTCAAACTATTCTCATTTTGATTATCATGGCTAGCTTCACATCACTTACCTAAAATTTTATTTTGGAATGAGTAATTGTTGTACTTTATTTTTGACTATTGTTCTTATATTGATTACTTCAGATGTTACAGACACACTCTTTCAACACAGTGCCCTCTGGTCATCATCAAGAGTCCATTGTTTGACTGATAAGGGATATTTTTTTAATTTTGTGATTCCAAAAAGATGAAGACAATAATTTGCCATAATTAAAGTATATTGACAATTACTCATCCCAAAATGAAAAGCATATTGTCTACCACTTAACTGTGCTTACATCCAATATCTGGTCTCTATAAATGATCAGTAAGCATTAATGAACATCTTGGATTGTTTTTGTTTTTTTTTTTGTTTTTTTCTGCTTCATATATACTTTCATGTCAGACACTATTTTACCACACTGAAAGAAAATTAGGACATTGGCAGGAAGGTTTAATATCTACTGCCATATCAACATCTGCCTCTGATGTTGTAGGAAACATTAAATAGGAATGAGACTTAACTTAGCAAACGCTGCAAAAATATCCTCTTTATGACAATGGTCGGTTAGTTAAGTGCCATACATGATACACACATGGGCAATCATATCCCGAAAGAGACATAACTGACTGGGCAGAAGATTTCCCCACAGTAGGTTGCAATTAATTTCTGCAGTATACTGGTTGCCAACCAAGGCTATAGAATCCAATTTGTTATTTAACATATAACTGGAGGGAAGAGACAGATTAATATTTTTACCAAGGGTATTTGTGCATAAGGGAATCCAACGAATTCTACTGGAATTTGTACTTGGCCCTCTGATTTCTCATTCTGAGCTGTTATCCACCGCAACACAATGTACATCCTAATGAAGACAATAGTAGTTCACTAAATTCCAGACCTTGTAATAACATTTATAATATAGTTCTATAGTGGATAAAAGATATTAAAACAAGGACAGAGTGACTGTTAGAATTAAGAATCATTGATTTCAGAGTGACCCTCATATTCAAAATATCCTGTTGGTTAGCCTTATCAAATTTACAGACTCCAAAGTTTGGAGCGAAAGATCTATATCTTGTCTTGTAAAAACCGGTTTCAAAATTTCTATAAATTGATGTTTTAAAATCTCATGCAAATTTTGATATAAGTGAAATTACTATGTAAATCTATTAACTACTTTAGAATCAGGATTCAAAACCGTAAACCAATTTCTTTAAAATAGTTTCTCCATAAATCTCTGCATTTCTGAGATGAGTACTGTCTTCATTTTAGTTGTTACAGTCACATTGTTTCAGCTGTTGTACCTTTCAACCTTTTTTCTTTTATCATGACCTTTTAATAAATGATTAATAGAGATGACATTTTTGTAATATGTTACACATCAAAAGTTTAAAACAATTTAGGTGAAAATAATGAGGTTCATCTAAGAACAATTTGTATCCTTGTACTTGTAAGTGTAGTTTGGGGTTAAGAGTATATCATTTTTGATTCAAGGGATTTCAAGATCCATATCTAATGGATAGATACTTTTTTTCTCAAAACAAAAGGAAAATTGTTATTAATCATTTTCATTTGTGAGTTCTGAATAGTGTATGTGTGTATGTATGTATATATATATATATATATATATATATATATATATATATATATATATATAAACCTTAATATTTGTTTGCACAAACACCTTAACTAATTATATATTAAACTGTGTCATTAGATAAATGAAATTTATATCTACACCATATTTTGTAGGATTCTTTTCTCCCTGAGTTTGGACTTCAGTGATTTTTCTTGTTAATGGTTATTTTTTAAATAACTTTTCGATCCTGAAAGTGTTAACCCCTTAGCATTTAAATCACAGCTTCAGAGTAAAGGCAATTAAACAAGGTTTACTTTTTTTTTATTAAAATCTATTTTTAGAATAATATAACTTTAAAAACCTAACAAAACTGAGGTACATGTTTGGAATATGACATCTGTTGGTCTCGAGACCATGAATTTTGCATTCAGTGTTAAACTCACATCAGGGAAGGGTTTTGTTTGTGTGAGAGAGAGAGAGAGAGAGAGAGTTTTTTTTCTTTTCTTATATATATATATATATATATATATATATATTATATATATATATATATGAGGTTGGCAGTTTCCCATGCAGCACATCTCTCTTCTCCATGTTCAATGGCGTTGTCTAAAGGAAAAGCAGTGGTCAGTTCAGATTCATGCCAGCACAAGTGTTAACAGAATAAAATTTAACAAGGCAATGAACTATCTTAGGAACTCTGACTCCAGGTTTTACTTCAGTTGATTTCAATCCCATGGGAATGACAGCAAAACACTTGCTCCTCTACAATTTATAGGTAGAAGCCCACAAAAGCATACTTTTAGTTGGATTTTTTTTTGTCTTGAAGTAAGAATGCTACATTCAAACTTGCTGCATTCAACCTCAATTCTTAGTTTAGGAACTTTTTGCCTTATTACTGTTCATTTTTCTTGCATATATTATTTGCTTGTTTTATTTTATATTGTTTCCTTGCTCTTTTTTTTTTTTTTTTTTTTTTTTGGTGTGTGTGTGTAGACTTTATCAATTCTGTTATTTTTCATTTGACCATAGTTGTCTTTCTCCTTGTCTGGAATGACTTCTAAATTATTTAAACCTATTGAACTTAAAATAATTTTGATAATGCAATTTTTTAGAAATCTCTTAGAGAAAATGACTAGTGCAGCAAAGCAAAAATAAAAAGTAAATTCCAAGTGTGTGTGTGTGTGTGTTAAATAGCATCAGCTGTTAAGATTTATTGCTTATGTCTTTATTCCTGTTGCCGTACACAGCTAGAGAGATGTATATGCCAAGAAATCCTTATGCTCAGATTAAATAACTTCTTTTCATACACAGAAGTAATCACATGGACCAGTTGATAAAGGCATTGATTGAAGTCATTCAATGACTTGACTCGGTTATGAGTTCAATACTTGGCCACAACAGGTGAACAAAAACTTGGAGAGTTGAGGTACAAAAAGAGAATTAACTGAAACATCCAGAAGGAGCATGGCACATGGAACTAGAATACTCTAGTGAACTTAAAGGGTTTGGTTTGATATTCTAATGTATATCACTTAAAGGCCAGAGTGTATAAGTCAAAACGTAAATATAACAAAGATGAGGACTTCAGTCTGAAATAATGTAAATAGTAGCAATACCTCAGAATCTCACAATATAGACAGGTCCTAAAGAAGGCCAAAACGCTGTGAAAGATGAGGACAACTGTCTGAATAATGTAAATAGTTACAATGTTTCAAAATTTCAGAAATATAGACAGATATAGAATTAAAATCATTGGAATTGAGTAAAATATTGGAGAATGAAAGCTATTTTTAATAGCAAAATGTTACCAAAGGTAGATTTTATTGCGTATTAATCATAAAAATTGAGCTTGTCTGCCCACTGAATTTGGTTATCACTGTAACTGGATAAATGCGAGTTATTGGAAAGAACTTAGTACATTAAGAAACGTACATTGGCTTTGGCTATTTTAAGTTGCAAAAGGCTGGACCAGAAAAAAAATTGATTTTTTTTAATTTTTTTTATTTTATATCTCCTTCACTGTTATTGAACCATTTACAATTTGATTGCCAAGAAAAGCTTTTGCGAGACAACTTTTTCTTTTCTCATTTTCTTTGGATTCCATTCTATTTTTGTTTTATTGCTACTAAGAATGAAAACCTATATATGAAAGAAAAAAAAATTTAAGATCTTAATATGGAAAATAATTTAACTATAATAGAATAATCCTGAATCCGAACTCAAACTACTGTAAGAGTGCTGCAAGGCACAAATTTGATAGAATCCTGAAACTTTGACTACAAAGGGATGCACTGAGATCTGAAACCCTACAATTTTTCTTTTGAAGTTTTGTCCTCCAGCTACTTTGTCAGATATGCCCAACAGATCTGTTTTCATGTCAGACTTTGTGATAGAATAAGCTGAACCATATGACAATAAATCTTACCTATGTCCGCATTCTTCCACCAAGCAGGACTCGCTCAACAAGTGCACAAAAGAAATATTTTTTTTCAACCTAGATCTTCATGACAGTGTCAGCAAGAGAAACAGTTTCAATATTCTGAGTAGGGTGAGTAGAACCTACTCCATATCAGTTTTGAGTTCACTGCCAAGTTTACACCAATTCTCCCCAACCTGCTCATGCACATATTTACCAATCATTTTTCCAAGTATTCTACAATCATTTCAGATGTCTATCCTTTACCCTAATCTAAAAATTACTGCACCTATAAGTTTAAAATATGAGGGTGCTCAACCTCCATTTGTATTTATACACTTTTAATTAACAAACCTGGCATTAATTCAAATTAATGCAGTCTCATAGTTACTCTGATGTTCAATGGTCTACATTATTTACCTAGTCAGGCTTTTGACCATCGTCACTTGCCTGTTCAATATTCAACAATCATTATTTAGTCAGACCAGTATCCTTATCTTTTTTATAATCACAACACTTTATCCATTTAGGTAACTGGCCATCTTTAGGTCAGTTGATCTAGGTAACTTTCAGGGAATTTTCAAATAGAACACTTTATTCAATCTAGTGGTAGATTGTTCTCTCTCCGCCATCCATGTTTCTCTTTTTTTCTTCCCTCTCTTGCTTTAGTATTTTAGCTCGGTAATTGCTAGTCCTGTTTCTACTGAATGAGAGCTGATACTAGTTGGTTCAACGATTAAACTCACAATTACTAAGACACCAAATTCACCAACCATTTCATTTATCATAGTCTCATAGACCCAGTGAAAGCAATAATAGAACAGTAATAATAATAATAAAAAGACAAGATGTTTTTGGATCTGTAGAACAGAACAATCTACTCTTATAGATTAAGTAAACAGTTCAGTTAAAAAATTCCTGAAAGGTTATCTGGATTAACAGATGAGAGAGTTGTTTTTTTTTGGGGGGGGGGGTACTTGGATTGCACAATGGATAAAAAATTGATAGTAACAGCAAAAATAGGGATATTGATTTGGTTGTAAATGAGAACTCTTAATCTTTGAAACTCTGACAGAAATTAGGTACCGATCCTATAAGCATCTAGGAAATGACGAGCCAGTGAGTAAGATATTATACTAGGAATGAATGTGCCTCCTACCTCTTCCTCATTGAAATATGAAGTCTACATTTGAAAGCTTCGCCTATACCACACCTTCAATCTGTACAGGTTATGAATCTAAGAATAATCATTATTGGACATGGATGTCTCTATATCTAAATACTGTCCACTGATTCACTATAAACTAAGTGACTTATTGTAACAAAATAAGTCCTAATCAATGAGAAATGCTCCCTTTTGGTTATGCTTTGATTGCTAGTGTTTCACTACAATTTCATTACTGCTTCACTTTGGTGTAATGGTTGGCAAACTCATCTCAATTACAACTGAATAGAGAGTTCAATCTTTACTGGTGCTCCGTGGCTCTAAAACACTGTTTAACTTTATTAGCACCTTATTTAATAGGCTCCCTTTCCAAATTCATTCTGTTCAGTAGCCTTGCAATTTCAACTGCATTTTTTGTTCTAATTTTTCTTCATATAACTACTCTTCTGCATTCACAAGCAATCATTGAAAAATATAACCTATGCCAATAATGTCAAAATTGACAGCCAAACTTTTCCAGTTGTCATATATCTGTATTTCTCTTCTCATACACATGGTCAATTGACTGGCGCCTATTGCAATTTCTAAAACACCTGTGAAATAGTTTCCTACTTAGGGCAAAATCAACTTTCTAGACCCAAAATAGTATCCTGTTTACAAGATACATACTGATAAATTTGTTAACATCCAGTTTTTTTTTGCATTGCACACTGCTGCTAAACTGTTTATTAATTCCTCTAGTAACCTCCAAACAGATTTTTCTCACTTTGGATAAAGTTTCCATTTTATTTTCTACTGTGGATACTAATTTTATATGCAACTGTACCTTAAATTCAGTAATTAACTCTCTTATTATTTGCAAACATCAATTAATAATCATTTTTATTGTTCCAATGCACCTTTTTGTTTGAACTCTTCAGAGCAAGAATCTTTGATTCCAGCCATCAATACATGGTAGCTGAACCAGTTTGAATTTTAATATTATGTAATCCTCATGCATTCAACACAGCGTCCAATTGGGTTACACTAATATGATTACAATTATCGGCTGTGCTATATCTTCTCCCTTAACACCATAATGTCCATCTCTTGCTTCTAGCATCACATTAGATACTCCACCTTTTTTTTCCCCCCTAATTCCTTATTAGCTCATTCCCTTATATCTCCACAAATGTCATTATTCATTACAATTGTCTTTTCCCAGACTTTATCTTCCCAACTTTATCTCTTAATATAGATTGGAGCCTTCTGTAGAAAAGATCCAACTGGCTTTTATTTCCACTTTAAAAAAAAAAATAAGCAACCAGCTTGCTCACTTTGTCTGTGTCCAAACTCCTAAGCTGCCCTTTCTTCGAATGGTTCCAGCAGTTTTTCCTTCAATCTAAATTTCTTTTAAATGATCTATTAGGTGTAGAGGCTCATCCCTTGTTCCCTGTTTAGGATGTGGTTTCCGGCTTTCTTTTTTCCAATCTTTTCACTTTTCTTTTTTTTTCCAATTGGAGTAGATAGACTAAACTATAGCCCGGTTCACACTCCAGCCACGTCTATTGAACAGGTGTAGAGGTTCATCCCTTGTTCCCTGTTTAGGATGTGGTTTCTGACTTTCTCTTTTCTAATCTTTTCACTATTACATAGCCCCCTGCTTATCAGTGGCATTACCGCCTTGCTCGGGGTGATATGATTAAAAAAAAAAAATTAGGGTCACAACTGTTTCATCTATTACTATATCAAAGTACAGATTAATAGCCATTTTCACTTTCTATTTTTTTAATATCTTGAAAGCAGTTACCATGATTTTTTTGGTACAGAATCCAATCCAAATCACAACCAAATTAAGCAGGACATTACGCCTTCGTAATTTAACTTGTATTTCCAGCTTCTCGACTACACAAAGCTGTAGACAGGTTGATTTCAAATTAACTGTTGTTAAAGCTCCCATCATTTGTCTCCACTCTTGTAAGGTCTTTCCAGATACATGTATGGCATCTCCCCTTGAGTGACACATTACATAGTTATTCAATTCTTGAAAGTTCAACGCTAGCCCAACCTTTATTTTTGTTGACTGAATTACTGTCCTCAGCAACAGTGCTCTACTTCCTACCATCTCTTTTCAAGGTGTAAGAATAACGTCTTCAATCCACCTGTGTATCTTTCTCAAAATCAGTTTGCAAATCCAGCCCCAAAAAATACTTATAATAGCTCACCTTTATTCTCCAGCTCTCCCTTCCCAGATCATTTGACTGCTTATTATTCACTGTCAAACTCTACACAGAAATTCTTTTCTGCCATCTTACAAAAGATATACCCTAGTCTAGGATTTGTTTGACAATTTATCATCCAAGATTATTGTTTCTTGACAAGAATTATGAATGAGTGCCTGTGTGTGATACATGATTTCAAGCAATCTTTGCAATAGATCTAGACATTGCCACACTTTTTCTGAAAGCAATTAGAGTAAGAAATCTATAAAATGAATGCTGTTTAATACCAACACAGGTAGAGTAACATCATTTTAGAAGCTTCTATATTGATTTAAAAGTTTTTTTCCTTCTCAGATTTCTAGTAAAAGTAGCAACTTACTAGTTGAATCAACAAACCAAACATACATTTGTATGTGTGTATGCACTAATATATATCAAATGTATTGTAGTTGGTAAATTTCAACTGTGATAATTAAGTGCTCAATACAAGATAGAGGCTATAAAATGTAAAATAAATGAAGAATAAAAAAATTGTTGCTTTGGTTTTATTTTTTTATTCATTTCAGACACTTTAATAGTTTGGTGTTTATATATATATATATAGAGAGAGAGAGAGAATGAGACTGCTTTGATAGGAAATGAATGGAATAAAATCTTTTTTTTTCTGAGTCTATTGTGTAAAGCAAAATATTTTTTAATTTTTCTTTTTTTTATTCTCTTATTTGTATTTCTACAATTCTTCCTTTGTTCAAATGCCTTACAGAAATGGTTTAGGGTAACTGGACTGACCTATCAAGTTAGCATGTAACTTGAAATTTTATTTTATTTTAATCAACATGACAAAGTAGTATAACATTCAGTTTCTTTATTAAAACCTGCTTCAGCATTGTTAAAGTATCACAAATTTAAGTTTTATTTGCAGCTCAAAAATAAGATACATGGTAAAATTTAAATTTTTGCTTGTCATCTGACAGACAGTGGAGAAAGATTTATTGCTTTGATAACTAGATTTGTAACTATTTTGAAGTTTCAGAGAACTTTTTTCTCCTTGCCTACTAGTTTTTTAAACTTTGAATCACATATGTGATAATGCCTGGGCAATCATGTCTCTTTCAGTTGTTGACTGACTAGGCAAATGATTTTTCTCACAGTAGGTTTCCATTCTGTGGTAAACTGGATGCCAACCAAGGCTATAGCACCCAGTTTGTCTTGCTGTTCAGTCTGTCGCTTTAGCTGGCAGCAGTGGTGGGGGTGGATTTATGCCTCTCTCAATGGTATTTGTGTGTAAATGAACGTAAAGAAGCTAACTGGGGTTTATTTGGCTCACAGATTTCTTGTTCTGAGCCAATATCCATTACACAACACTGGTTGTATAACAATCTCATTGAAAATCTTTCTGCTTAAAATATGATCAAATAAGTTCAAGTTAAATTTCCTGATGATTTTGAATCCTAAAAATTCTCTTTCACACTCTTAAATAATTGACTGTATGTTCAGAATGAATTTAGTTCCTCCTTTTAAGCTTTTATCTAATATAAACAATAAGATTTACTTAGTTTAAAAATAATCTAAATTAATGATAATTGATGGGAATATTGTGGAATTTTAAGCCCACTGTCAGAAATGGAATCCTGAATAAAACTTAAAATTTTTATTAGGTGGAAATATTGCCATTTTTTTAAAGGCAGTAACAATAGGGTAGATATACTGGTATGTTCTCCTAGAGGTGAGCCTGAGTCCAGTCTGTCCCTGACTACTGATAGTGCCTCCACTGTGTGTACCTTGGTGAACAGACTCTCCACATCACCAGTAATCACAATAAAGTGTTTGGTTCAAAATTCCTAGCACCTGAAGAAAACCAGAGTGTACCATGGTCGAAACATTGTAAACATGGCAATAAAGATGAGGCCAATAGTCCAAACAATGTAAATAATATAAATACTACCTCATCTCAGAAGTATAGACAAATAACAAATTCACATGTTTACTCTACATTTTCTGGGTCAGGTTACAGAAAAGAAAATTGTTGTGAGAGCCAACATTATTTTAAGATTGGAGTACTATTATAATTTTTTTTATCCCCTATTGATAGTTGCATGAAGGCAAATGTCTCGCAGACAGGATTTTATTTGATTTTAAGACAAAAGCTTATAGGGCATTACCCTGAATAACTCTTGATTTGAAGCAAATAAAGGCACATTCATAACAAAGGATTCAAGAAAAATTGTATTTAGAGATAAAGGCAACTGCACTTAGGCAGCTATTTCTCTAATATAATGGGACAAAAAATATCTCTAAACAGTTATCTACTATATTGTGGAACTGACTTCTGAGAGGTGCTTTCCTGATCAAATGAGGAATTGGAGAGCAGAGTTGCAATTCTTGTTGATTTTCTTTTTTTTTTTTTTTTTTTTTTTGAACATGCAAATACGCTTGGTGGGTGTATAAATCCATCTCTTCACTCCCTCAGAAAAAAAATGTTAATGCACCACACACACACACACACACACACAAAAATTAATTTTACAATCCAAAATGTTTTGGCTTCAAATAACTCTGCTGATTAGTGTAAAAAATAAATAAATAAATAAAGCAAAAAAAACACACTCATTCTTAATCACTACAATTTTAATTTATTCAGGTCTAGGGTCAACTGTTATCTATTCTATATATCCTCATCTTCTACACTTATTTCTTTTTCTGATGTCCATGCCCTAATCCCCTACCTTGTGTGGCTCTTGGACCTTGTATTATGAGAATATTTAGAACAAAGTTCTTGCAGCATAGGAACCAGTTATTAAGTCTGTTACCTTCCTCTATTATTTTCACATGTCCCTCTTCTCTTTAGGTTTATATGAAAAACTCCATAGGTCGTTTAATTTTATGTTTAATACAAGTGTAAAATGTAGCAAAATTCTGGCTTTATCTTTGTTCGATAAACCTATGAAGAACTAGTAATTGATACAATATAATTTCTGATATAACGTCTAGTAGACATTGGTTTATCTTGCTAGGTAAGTATCCTGTTTAGTCAAAATTTAGTCCTTTATTTGTGAAACTGGAATGATCTCTCCAGGGCACAGGCTGACCAGACTATATACCCACACATACACACACACACCTTTAGACGTATTGACAACATCCAAAGAAATACAGGGTACAACATTTGGAGCTGGCTTGGCTACAGGTGTTGCTGGAATGTTGTCAGGGTTGACAGCTAACTACCTACAAGGCTCAACTCCTGGTTTTCTGTCTGGATTTACTTTGATAGCCTTTTCCATGTTTGATATGACCACAAGGCAGCAGGGGTTTAAAATCAGGGTTTTCCTTCCTCTAGATAGATTACCTTTCTATGCTGTCAAGCTCAATCTACCTAAAGCAGCTGATACAGAGATATCTGGAAGAGACATGGCTTATGAAACTAGAACAATCTACCTCATTGACAGAAAGAGTTCAGTTTGAAATTTTAATCACCTGATGAAGGTCAGTGTACAATGTTCAAAATGTTGTGAATATGGCAAGGAAAATGAGGATAAGAGTGTGAACAATATAGTGTAAATAGTTACAATACCTCATTTAAAAAATATAGACAAAAAATATTTACATACTTCTTTATTCATTTGATTCTTGCTTTTTATCCCAAAATTCTTTTGTGAACATCTGTCAATTGACAAAAACTTGCAAAATTCCAACATAGGTACTGATCTGGCGACTCGTCTGCAGCCACTTTCCCATCGTCGAAATGTGGCCTCCCTCTGTCTCTTCTATAAATACTTTCATGGCTTCTGCTCGGATGAGCTTAAGTCACTGATGCCTCCTCAACAGGTGTTTACCCGTTCAACCAGACTGGCAACTGGGTCCCACCCATTCACAGTCAGGTTAGCCAAACGCAGACGACAATTCTACTCCTGCAGCTTCCTCTCTCGCACTTCCCGCCTGTGGAACTCACTCCCGTATTCTTGCTTTCCTGACGGCTACGACCTCCAGAAATTTAAAAGCAAAGTTAATACTCACCTACTAACCACTGGCCTCTAGCTCTCTCTCCCCTCCCCTGTATAACCTTCCCTTTCTCTCCGCCCATGTACCTGTCATTGCACCTGCTTTCTCAGTTTTCTATTGTTCCTTTCTAACTAGCTTGTACTCCTCACTCTTTTCTAATTAATCTTTCTACATTTATGTAACCCCCTGCACATCAGTGGCGTTTCTGCCTTGCTCGGGGTGAAATGATTTAAAAAAAAAAAAAAAATATAATACCTGAAAAAGGCTGAAAATGTTGTGAATATGGCATTGAAGATTAGGATAAGAGTCTGAACAATGGCAATAGTATCAATAAAATATTAGGTAAACAAAAAAACTAGAAAGCAAGGTAAATTATGAAATAGTACATTAGCACAAATACAAAAAAAAACTTAATCTAATGAGGTTAAATGAATATAGATTAAGCCAGGTTGCAATATGAGATAAATATCTTAAAAACCTTGTATCAGCAAAAAAGAAAATAAAACTACTTTTAAAATGCCTAATACAAGGTTTGAACAGGAAATAGCCTACCAAGGACCCCCACCTGAGTATTTCCCTTAGGATCTCTTGCTGCCCACCATGCCACATACACAGTCTAATCTTCCTCATCTCTTTCCTATTTCAGTAGTAAAGAGGAAGTTCCATTAAAATGATTTCTTCACAAGAGCTGCTGTTTAGTTTTATCACATTGAAACATTGGTTCTCATATGATCATCAAAGTTAAGCAACATTAAGCTTGGTCAATATCTAAATGGGTGACCATTTGAGAATACCAGGTACTGTAAACTTGGATTTGAGGTTGATGTAATGGATAACAGCTCAAACTTGGAGAGCTGTGTTTCAATTCCAGTCAGGTTATATTTACTTACATGCAAATAATCTTTATAAAGGTATGAATCCATCATTTCTCACCACTTGCTATGGGTTAATTAATAAAACTTGTGTCAGTAAAATGTTTAATTCAAAACAACTCTTAGAATCTAAAAAATATACTTTCTTGCAACACGTTCATAAGCCATAAAAAAAATCAATCTTAAGAACTGCTGCTTTGTGAAATGGATTTTCAAGATGCATCTCAACCACTATAATCCCAACCTCTTCAAGTCTATGGTCAACCATTATCTATCCTACATATCCACATAACCTACAATTCTTATGTCTAAAAGATAACCCTATTCAGTTATACTGCCTCCCCTTTTTTATTTTTTTAAAGTAACTCCACCCACATCTATTGAACAGGTGAAGAGTCTCATTCCTTGTTCCCTGTTTAGGATGCAATTTCCGGTTTTCTCTTTTCTAATCTTCTCACTTTTTTATTTTTTTTCTCATTTGGAGTAGATAGACTAAACTATTGCCCGGTTCACACTCCACCCACATCTATTGAACAGGTGAAGAGGCTCATCCCTTGTTTCCTGTTTAGGATGCGGTTTCCGGTTTTCTCTTTTCCAATCTCTTCACTCTTATGTAGCCCCCTGCACATCAGTGGCGTTACCACCTTGCTCAGGGTGATATGATTAAAAAAAAAAAAAAAAAAACTCTTTGTCTTTGTATTGGATGACTAGAGCAAAAGAATTATCAGTTTATAGACTGCAAAATGGCAGTCTAATCCACAAACTAATGATAGCAGATTGAAAACTGCCAGATTAAAGTGATATAACTAGTAATATTTTCATAACATATTTGCTATCAGATTTTGATATAATTGTTTTTCCACTGTAGAATGCAAGTAAATGGCAAATATAAATGTTCTGATAATTAATAAACATTTTCTAATACTCCTTACAAAGTACACAGACACTTTTCTGATCTTAAGTATAAGTGCCAATCCATATGCAAAGAATCTTGTCATTTCTTAGTTTTGGTTATCATAATAAATTACATCTGAGAACAAGGCCTCTGATCAGAAGATTGATTTCAAAGAGCATGGAACTATGTCTTAATTGCTGTTATTTCCAGATTCACCCTGACCCAAGGTGGTAGTGCCTGTTAGGATCACAATTATGTGCAAATAGTTAAATTCCCCAAACTGGGGTCAAAACACTATGAAAGCATAAAAATACAAATTTATATAGTAAAAAAAATACCAACAATACATAACTGTAATTGAAAGCATACAATTGCATTCAAAATATTTAGATTTCAGCATTAAATAGCGCATAGAGGATATGCTCCTAAAAACAAAATTAACCAGCTCGTGATTTTTCATGGGTACTATGCAAATCTCTCTCAATAAAAACATGTAATTACCAAATGGATAGAATATTCTGTTTTATATTGACAGTCTTAGACTGAAAAGCTGTGTGCAGAAAAACTCCAATTCATAACATTAAAGATGCTAATGTTTCACAGGTGAGTTGCATTTGAATGATAAATAAGTATATTTTAAACCTTATTGCTTTGAAGTCTGCCTATTTGTTTCTAATTCAAGATTTTCAAGTAGAGCAGCTAATTGTGGCATAAAGGATGAGCATGAAAATAGACCTTTTCATGTCTTAATTATATTTAGATTTGGACTACGAAAACCTTTGAACTTAAACATTTACCTTTTCATTCTTTATTTTGTAAAAAGACTGCAATATTAACTTGTTCTTTATGTAGCGCATATGGATCTCTTAAAAAATGTTTTGCGAGCAAGTAATATCTTAAGAATTTTTCTATTCAGTTATCTGCAATGCAACTTGATTAAGGTTTCATATGCAATATTTTTTGATAATCTTCTAAAAGCTATTATTGGAACTTAAAGGAACCCATTATCATCTAAACCAAAGATTTTATTCCCTCTTTAATCCAATAATTAAAATTCATATTTGATATAATCTTTGTGGTGTTTATTACAAAATTTATAAGTTTGATATTTTCGTTTTATGGTCTTGGAGAGCTTTAATGTGATAGCTAAGAAATAAGCAAGGTAATATTGTAATGATGCAGGTTAATAATATTTATATCACAAATGCTTGAATATTAAACATGTCATTGATTTCTTTATACAATTGCTATCATCATACACTCTATGCATTAAGCCTTTGTTATTTACATCAAAAGACTGATTAATTTTCTCCTTCATTCCAATTCTATCAGCCATGACTTGGCTTTCCCTATTGCTCTTTTCATCTTTGGTCTGAAACTCGTTTCTCTAATATACCTTAATTAATGAAACCAGTGCAAAGACTTTTTTTGTTCAATCAGTACTAGATATTATTTTTTTTTAACTTAGCATCAGCAGCAAGCATTCATTATTTTATATCAGGCAGTTCATACATGTCGGTAAGCTTTAATCTGTGTTTTTATGGATGGATTTTAGAAGCCCCTAATCTACATATGTTAAATGCTGAATGCATGAGAGATATAATCTGGTTAACTCTACAGAATTAGGATTATTATACATTTAAAGCCTTAAAAAAAAAAGAACCCTGCTTCTTCTGATGTGAATAATTCATTTTGGAGAATCTTTGATTAAACAATGTTATTTGGCCATAAGTTGGTTAAATTGTAAAAAAATAAAAATATTTATATTATGGCTGCAGGCTAGGTTTGTTTTTAGCTGAATGTTACTCCAAAGTTGCATTTCATTTTATACATGTCAAAACTTATATTAAATGACTGATTTTCTTTCAATTTGTTTTATTTTTTTATCAATCAATCAAATAACCAGTGTTCAGATGTTTTACAATAAATAAGTTTTTGTAAACCACTATTCAGTAAACAAGCAATCTGAGTTCAAAATTGCTGATGAGATTTCATATCTGTATCATCTGAGGAATTGTGAAAATACCAATGATTTAAAGTTTCAGCTTTTAACATTGCTCTAGTTGTGGTTTTGAACATGTGACTATTTGCTTTTATACATATACACACACACATGCATGCACACACACACATATATACACAGATAAATGTAAATTATTTTGAATAGTGTATTTGTGAAGGAACAAAATAAATAAAAATTAAGACAAATTATTCTTAGCTAAGGTTTCCTTTTCCTTTTTTAATCGTTTCAGCCCAAGCAAGGCGGTAATGCCACTGATGTGCAGGGGGCTACATAAGTGTAAAAAGATTAATTAGAAGAGTGAAGAAGACAAACCAGTTAGAAAGGAGCAATAGAAAGATGAGAATGCAGGTGTGATGAGTTTCAAAGGTGGAGAGAAAGGAAAGGATATACGGGGTGGGGAAAGAATTAGTCAAGTGGTTAATAGATGAGTATTGACATTGCATTTAAATTCTTGGAAGTTGTAGCCCTCAGGAAAGCAAGAATATGGGAGCATGTTCCACAGGTGGGAAGTGCAAGAGAAGAAGCTGAAGGAGTAGAATTGTCGTCTGCATTTGGCTAACCTAACTGTGAATGGGTGGGACCCAGTTGCCAATCTGGTTGCACAAGTAAACACCTGTTGAGGAGGCACCAGTGACTTAAGTTTGTCCGAGCAGAAGCCATGAAAGTATTTATAGAACAGACAAAGGGAGGCCACATTTTGTCGGTGGATAAGTGGTTGCAGTCAAGCTGCCAAGTCAGTACCTATCACATTACTGATTCTCCTTTGGAGCTTGTCAAGAACACTGAGGTGAACAGCAGGGGTGCCTGACCATATATGGCAGCAGTATTCCATGCACGGATGAATGGTTGATTTGTATATATGCAGGATAGGTTCAGGCGGAAAAAACATCCTGGCCCGACACAGTGACCCAACCTTCTTAGCAGTGGATTTAGCTATGGACTCGATGTAGCAGTTCCATTTGAGATCAGAAGAGAGGGTAAGGCTGAGGAGGTGCAGTGTATTGCTCTCAGGGAGAATCGCTTGGTCCATACTTATGGGAGGCAGGAGAGGTTGCCTGTGATGATTGACAGACAACAGCTTAGGTCTTAGACGCATTGAAATTGACAAGCCACTTCTTGCCCCAATTCACCAGGGAGTATAGATCCCGTTCAAGGTCAGCAGCGAGATTATGTTTGTCCGCCACGACGGGTTTCTTACTGATGCGGTAGTAAATTGTGGTGTTATCTGCGTAGATGCCTACTTGGGACTTGATCTCATCTGGGAGGTCGTTGATGAAAATAAGGAAGAGCGTCGGGCCCAGGATAAAGCCCTGTGGGACACCAGCATTTTTGCTGTAGGATGAAGAGGCATGCCCATTCAAAATCGACCTTCATTTTGCGGTTATTTAAAAAAGATTGGATTAGATCAAGCAAGCGTCCGGTAATACTGTAACCCCGTAGCTTGCATAGAAGGCCAGAGTGCCAAACCCTGTCAAACGCCTTGGAGATGTCCAGAGCAACAGCACGAGCCTCGCCTGACTCATCAAGGGCCTGGAGTATGTACTCCATAACAGTTGTTAGCATGTCGGTCATGGACCTGGCAAAGTGGAAGCCATACTGCCTGTCAGAGTAGAGTTTGTGGGCAGTAAGATGTTGAACTATTTCAGCATTAATTATGGCCTCGAACACTTTCCCGAAAATTAGTAGAAGACTAATAGGGCGATAGTTGGATGGGTCCGAGGGTTCACCACAGTTCTTAAATACAGGAATGACTGAAGAGAACTTCCAGCATGCAGGAAAACAGGAAGCAGAAAGGCAATAGTTATACAGTTTAGAGAGGACAGGGGAGAGTTCAGGAGCACATCTCTTAAGGACTATCACCGGGATTCCATCACCACTGCTCGCCTTATGGGGGTCAAGTTTTGAAATTACTCAGGATACTACTGTCGGGGTAATATATACGTTGTACAGTTTGGCCTCAGTTCTAATAGGGAAGTCTGGTGAGGGTACTCCAGATGAGTCAAATGTGGAGTTGGATGAGAATCTGCGAGCAAAGCACTCCGCTTTGTCTGCAGATGACGTGAGAACCTCAAATTCATTGATTAAAGGATCTTGATAAAGTCTCATAGAAGACTTAACTCTTTGGCTAAGAATAAGTTTTCCTCTTAGTGTGATGGTGTTGTGGTGAACCTTCATCGCCAAGTTGTGATTGTTGTTGTCACCTGTTCTGGCCTGAAAGTAAGACACGGAAACAAAAAAGTAGGTTCAAACGGTGTATTAGAGTAACATAAAAATATATACAATAATAAGTGTTAGAAATCTGCAAAATAGAAGTGTAAGTCTGAAGGGTATAGTTACACTGTGTCTTGACCGTCTCTAGAGGTCTTTTGACTGCCAAACAGCTGTTGCCAGACATAGGGTCTTTCTATGTCTGGCAACAGGACTCTGCAACATACCACAGAAGCAAAACACAGTCATGGCTGTCAGACAATTTCTGTGATTATATCATTCGTTATATCTGGCCACCTAATTCTCTAGACTGCAACTCTCTTATGTATAGGGAGCAGTTGATTGAGAGACAAACAAAACTCCTTGTAATACCAAAGATGAACTGAAGGCAAGGATTATGGCAACATTGACCAACTTAAACAAAGATTGTCTAGAAGAGATGTAGGAGTTTCTGAAGTCATCTGGAGACAGCCGGTGGTGATTTTTTTTTTTTTTTTTTTTTTTTTTTTTTTTTTAATAAATTTATTTAGCATTTCAGTATATTTTTGTACTTTTCTTAAATATTTAACATGAAATGTCAGTATTTTCATTTTGTGAAATTTATCCATTTAGACAAGAGTGAGTAAGGACAATGTGAGAGTAAGTTTATTTAGCTGATTGATGTTACTTTCTGCAATCTGACTCCAGAGTTTCATAAACAGACCTGTTTGTCCACTCAGCAATTGACTTCTTATATTTTTTATTTTTTTATACCCTTATTGTAAGTTTTGTTTTGTTTTCTGTATTGTTTGTGTTCATGTATGCATTTTCTAATATATATATATATATTGACATATATATGTCAAACAATAATAAAGCTAATTGAAATTTGGTTGACATGGAAGATATTTGGAATATAATGCTTTTAAGGTGTGCAGTCTTTGTTATTAAAGTGCTCAATATCCAGAGATAAAGTATTAGTAGTAATAAATAAAATTAACTGTTCAACTTGTCTCTACTCAGTCTCACATAATTATATCAACTCTTTGATTTGTACAAATTTTATAATCAAGCACTTGAAGTGTGTGTTAGTTAAAATGAAAAATCAATAATGTAATAGAATACTTTATTGTTAAAATAGAAAGCATAATTGCTGGTTGAAAAAGATTTTCTATTAATGCATTTTTGAGTGGGAAGTTGAAGCAGCTCTTTAACTTCTCATTGATATGAATTTTGTTTCAGTAAAATTTATGAAATGAATATAAGTTCAAACTCAGTTGCAGCTTTATTTCAAGTAGATTCATTTAAATGATCTACATTCAAATGATTACGTTAAGCTGAAATAATTATTTTGAAATTGTTTTTATTTCCTTTTTTTTTTTTCTTTTCTCCAGGTTCTATCTCTTCCTAAATAACTCTCCCTCATCTTTTGATTTTCTGGCTGTCCAAGCTACTTGAGGTGTGTATAAAAAAAATTTTAAGTTTCGATTTTTCTGTCTAGCATTTTGCAATTTATTGTTAATCTTCAGAAAAATGCTTTGGTTTGAATGCTTTTATCTTCATTTTGTCATGTCACTTTCCATGTGAATATCTTGATTGAGAATAAAAACATAATTTATCTGAAATTTTTACCTGTCCTCCATTCTTTAATGGATGTTGTTTGGAGACAATCATGAAAATTATTTCCACTTGTTTTTGTAAAATACACTAAAACCGTTATGACTACACAATTGTCTTAGTGTTTCCACTTGTCATATGTGCTTCAGTTTTATATTATTATTATTAGTGTCTTCAGGGTTTTTTTTTTTTTTTTTTTAAATTAACAATTTCTAGGATACTCACCTCTTGCTAGTCTAGCAGATTATTAACAAGTTTGCTTTCGGAATAATTAAATAGACAGCTTTAATTAAAATTCTTTCTGTAACGGAAAGACATTCATAAAAATCAGTCAAATTCTGGATGCTAATATTTTTCAAGTGACAAGTAATTACTTTGGTTATGAAAGGTAGATTTGATTTGAATTCCAACATGAATTAGACTTGTATGTCAACAATGTTTGAATGGTCAGAGAAAATTTTTTATTTTTTATTTAAGAATACCAATCTGTCCAAATTTTAGAGGGTGGTAATTTCAGGAATTTTATTTTATTTTTTAATTGCATTGTCTTTGAAATGCATGACTTTATTATAGAATATATATATATATATATATATATATATATATATATATATATATATAAACACTTATAGAATACTGACTTTAAGTCAGTATTCTATAATTGTTTCTCCATCTCAAATCTTATTTTATAACCAAAGATTTTTGCATTGTGTGTGGGTGTGTATATGTCTGGAGCAATAATTAAAATTTAAGACACTAATTAGGTTCATAGACTATTTTTGGCCATCATCAGGAGAAAAATACAGGCGTTTTAATGGCAGTGAACTACAGGAATGAATGAGTGAAATGAATTTGGCCCTTTGTTTTTTTTAAGGTCAGTGACAGGTGAGGAGATTGGTCAAAAAGATCTTTTTCAAGTTGTTTTATGAAAGAGGAGTGGGAGACCACAAGATTTATCTCTTTAATCATTTTAACAGCTTTGAGTACTGGCAAGTTTATAGGCATGTTCTGTGTGTCGCTCATGCACACGGTGCAATGGGTAAGTTACTGCCATTTTTATATCTTAATTTTTTTTAATTTTTTTTTGTTAACTGTACAGTATAGTAGGGTCAGTTAGACACCAAGAAAGAGCACCGTGATGCAATTTGCTCTGCCAAATATTTGGAAATATCATGCTGCATTTATTTATTTTTATTTTTATTTTTTTTTTTTTAAGTAAGGAATGTCATAAATGGCATATCATTGTTCCCATTCACTTAGGTTTCATAAATTTGTCAATTTTACTCAACCATACTTAGCTTGTCAACACAACTAGCTGCCCTCAATCACTTAACACATCAGAATAATATGACCTCTGTGATTAAGAAATAATTTTATTCTAAATAAGACTAATATTTATCTCAAATCAGATTAATTTAATTTTAAATTTACTACTTTTCCAAAAATAACCTATCACAGATATATATTTTATTTTTGCAAGATTTTTAAAACTGAGAATTAACTTTTATTTACAAACCTGTCAATCTGTCAGCAATGGACGAAAAAAAAAAAATCTTCTGAAAACTCAAAGTTGAGATTTTAATCAATTTAATTTCTATTTGAAATACACCAAAGTATTTTTCTTACTGGAAATAGTATATTTAAACATTTAGCTTTCAGTTAAAGCTAAAATGAAAGCTTCAAGAAAGCTTTTTTATTTTAAAAAATTAATTTTAAAGCTTAGGTATGAGTGTAGGTACCTAGTCTAATGGTGATTACAAAGATACAGCAGCTCAGAAAACTCACTCTGATCGTTTTGATAAAAATTTGTTAGTGAGGGCCAGAGACTCAACACAGAGGCCTACATCAAGTGCCTCGAGGAAGTGGTGCTGCCCTGGGTCAAGAGGCTGGCTGCTGGAAGACCTCATGTCTGGCAAAAGGACTCTGCACCATACTACAAGTGATTTTTTTTTTTTTTTTTTTTTTTTTTTTTTTTAATAACTTTACTCTTTAATATTTATAAAATGCAAGGTCAGTGTTATTTTTGTGTAATTTAGACAATTTATTCTTCATATCCTGTGTGTATGCATGCTGGTGGCATATATACAGAATAGTACTTAAATAAAAGTGAAGATAACTGGACAAAGTAGAAAACTTTAGACAGGTTCTTCACCGCTTTATGCTTGGTAGATGTCTTCAGATTAGAATGGAAGATATACTTTTAAGAAAAGCATATTAGAATTTAAGGAAATGTTGACATTGTGTGTGGATATCAGTTTGGAATGAGAAGTTGGTGAACCAAGTTCGAATTCCATTTGAATTTTTTGCATTCACTTATGTACAAATACCCTTTGGAAAGGTATTAGTCCATCACTTTTCCCTCCAGCTATGGGTTAAATAGCAGGACAGATTGGGTTCTATAGCCTTGGTTGGCAAACAGTCTATCACAGAAAGTAATGGCAACCTACTGCAAGAAAATCCTCTGCTCAATCAAGCATGTATCACATAAGGCACTTAATTGACTATTAGATCCAATGCCCAGGAAGTGTGTGTCTTTCTTTCACATTTTTTTTCATATTGAAGCTGTTAATGCTAGATTTTAAATAGCAAGCTCAGAGTAGACCTATTGTTTTTCTCTTTTAGTTCACATTATTCTACAATTACTTTTGTAATGTTTGGTGTATATGAAAGAATTTTTGACACTTCTCAAATTTTAATTTTTTTATAACAATCTTTAATAGGTTTATTAAAAACTTACACTTCTTTTTTCCTTTACCATTTTTGCATTTTTAAATCTAAAATCATTCTGCCTAAAATAATACATTCAGTATAATGAAAAGGCTTGTATTCAAACTATTAGTGCATATTTATATCAATAAACAATAATTCATAAGCAGGTTCAATAATCCAGTTTTTCAGAATACTTTTAAAAGGTGAACATAACTAAAAATGGCTTGTCCTTAATTTCGATTATCTTGGACACATTAAAAACATGTTAGTCTCTCGCTTTTTTCCTTTTTTTTTTTTTTTTTTTTTTTCAGTTGACAAATCCTGTTATTGTCACATACAGTTACAATTTGTTTAATTGCATCAAAAATATAAAAAAAGTTGCCTCTAATTTTGCAACTAGGATCATTTTAAATGAAATTTTGGGTCCTCTATTTAGACATTTTACTCTGATGCCCAATACTGTTTTTGTTAATCCCTCAAAATTTTCAGCCAAACTTAATCAGTTGCCTCCATGATAATATGAAACAACCTTGGCATACAATTCAGAAAATAAGTGTATTCTTTAAGTTAATGAAATTTCACTATATTACCAAAGAAACTTAGTCCACTAATTTTAAAACCTATGATGTCAAAGCTGGTAATATTCTCTCTTCTTCTATGTGCCCTGTCCCTTCAGGACGTAGGCGATCATGGCTCTCCACGTCTCCCTATTCCTTGTGGCTCTTAGTATGTTTACTCCTTTTGCTCCTGGCAACCCCCGTTCCGTCATCCACCTGATCAGTCCCTGCAAATACGTCATCCGCTGCCTTCCTCTGTCTCTCCTTTCTTCTATCTGTCCAGTCAGTATCAGGTTCTCCAGGCTCTCCTTCCTCATTGCATGTCCCAGGAACTTCAGTTATCTCTTCCTGATGCTCAGCATCAATTTCCTTTTTGTTGCCATTCTTTCTAACACCTCATCGTTGCTTGTATGCTCAGTCCACGATATCTGTAGCATCCTTCTGTAGAACCACATTTCGGCTGCTTCCAGTTTTGTCCTCATTTTCAATGATATTGTCCAGCATTCACAGCCGTATTGAAGAACTGACATCACGTAGCAGTCTAGCACTCTTTTCTTCGTTTCTATTGAGATTTTCCTGTGTGTTAGTATTTTGCTCATCTTCTGGAACGCGTCCTTTGCCATGCCAATTCGCCTTCGGATTTCCGTGTCGCACTTTCCATCTCCTGTTAGAACACTTCCTAGGTACTGAAATTCTTGTCCTTGTTTGATTCTGTTATCCTCCACCTGTATTTGGCATTTTGGGTTGTATCTTTTGCTGATGACCATGCACTCAGTTTTCTTAAAGTTTATTTGTAGTCCCTTCTTGTCACTCTCCACTGCTACTTTCTGTATGAGGTCTTGTAGTTTCCTTTCCGTGTCTGCAATCAGCACTGTATCGTCCGCATATCTTATGTTGTTCAGATTGTGGCCTTCAATAACAAATCCTGTCGTGTCATCTAGGGTCCTCAAAATATTCTCGCTGTATAGGTTGAACAAATCCGGTGAAAAGACACATCCTTGTCTTACACCTTTTTCTATCTTTGTGTACTGAATTCTGTTATATAATTACTAAGATGTAATAAAGTATTTAAATGCCCTGATAAGAATATCAGAATCATAATGTTTTGTTTCAGTCCTTTGTGGTGACATAACATTAATATGCTGTTTTAAATTTTTTTCTTATCAATTCTTAAGTTACTAAGATGAATTAGATTCATTTGTGACCAGTGCTGAAATATTGATATTTGACTTTTGAAAGAGAAAAAATTGTCTATATACCAGCATTGTAACATTCTAATCTCAAGTATTCAAAAATTTTAATTAAAAATGTTGGAATACGTCCAGTAAAAAAAAATATAAAAAAAATACTGAACAGTGATTGGTTTATAGCATATAACTGTTGATCAATTTTCTGATGGAATTTTCCAAAAGTGAGGATTTTGTCTTTTTCTAGAAATTGTGCCAACTCTTCACATATTTTGTACATTTCACACAGAAACCAATTAAAGCAAGTTAATTAGCAAATGATCAAATATTTATGGTGGATTTCTGGCTCAATCCCTGCCATACAATTGTTTTTTAATTTCCTGCTAGTCAGATATATTTTTGCTTCACATTACTGTTAACTTTGTTTTTTATAAAAGTATTTTGAAATAACTGGATAGAATTAACAATCTTAATTGAATAATTTGTATAATACTTTGTAAGAATTATATTTGCATAAATTAAAGTGGATATTGTAATTGTTACAAAGGTATTGAGTCATGTATACATTGCTTTTTGCCATATTATATTTTTTACTTACTTGATGCCAGATAGGTAATATCATCTTTCAGTTGTGTCCCTATCTTTTGGGCAGAGTGCAGCTCAGTCGTTCCTTTGTTCGAGGACAGATATGCAGCTGAGAAAAATAAAATACTGAGAGGTGCCCAGTCCCAATGAACAGATGCCTGAGGCATTGTGCTAGAGGGGTGGATTGATGGTCACCACTAAGGCCAGCACAACTGAGAGTTGCGGGGGCTAGATAATTTTTGTCTCTGGAAATTTGACCATATATCACATAATGTCTGTGGGGAGACAAGGTAAATACCCATACTATATCTTTATGGTTTCCTTTATTCAGAGAAATGAATTTTAAGTATTTGTAACTTTTAATAAAGTAAGCATAATTCCTTGTTCAAAGTATAGAATAAGCAAAGAATTGAATAAATTGAAGATTGAGCCAGAAATCCACCATAAATATTTGATCATTTGCTAATTAACTTGCCTTAATTGGTTTCTGTGTGAAATGTACAAAATATGTGAAGAGTTGGCACAATTTCTAGAAAAAGACAAAATCCTCACTTTTGGAAAATTCCATCAGAAAATTGATCAACAGTTATATGCTATAAACCAATCACTGTTCAGTATTTTTTTTAATTTTTTTTTTTTTACGGGACGTATTCCAACATTTTTAATTAAAATTTTTGAATACTTGAGATTAGAATGTTACAAGGTAAATACCCATACTATATCTTTATGGTTTCCTTTATTCAGAGAAATGAATTTTAAGTATTTGTAACTTTTAATAAAGTAAGCGTAATTCCTTGTTCAAAGTATAGAATAAGCAGGCATGGTTAAGTGGAATTGAGGAATTTTCCAATAGCAATAATAAACGGGGTGGGGGAGAACAAAATAATAAAACAATGTATAATGCAAGTTGGAAGCAAATTAAAAAGTTCTCAAATTAGAAATTGTTTTCATACTGGGATACAGTCTGGTGTTTATAGCCTCCTGACTTCAAGACAAGAAATAAAGGAAATGGGGATAAGACTATGAATTGTCAATTTTTATTGGATAGTAAGAAATCTCAGCATGCATCTGTTGGAGTTCTCAGAATTTATGGAGGGGAAGTGGCAGTCATTCTTGAGACTGTAATCAACACAAAGGAATCCTATAAAATCTTCAGTTTTTGGTGAATACATTGAAAATGTAATTAATTTTACTGTAGATAAAATTTCTTTATAGTCTTATTAAATTGATATAAATCTATTGTATGTGTATAAGAACTAATTTCAGGGTACATTTTGCTTTTTAAAGCCATAAGCAATATCTTATGTGAATCATTGACCCCTTATTTATTGGTTCAATGCATCAGGCAACATTGGGAATGAGGTCTTTTAGGATAGGGGAATGGGTAGCTTCCTGTCTTGCCTGTTCCTTACACTTGACTTCGTTGTTCACCCTTGAAAGCGTATGTAATATATATTTATGCCTAAATTTATCCTCTGCAAATGCCTTAAATATTTTTACTAGAGGAAACCGCTCTTTATTTTGCAGTTACTTTCAGAAATGTATTTTGAGTATAAGCAGGTCACGTTTGAAGTTTGACCTTCTTTTTGAACATTTGCCCATGGGAAATTATTTTCCTATGAATTGTTTAGCTATATCTAAACTTTTAAAAAGCTATTTCTGGGAACAAAAGATAATTCTTGGTGGTTTTACCTTCAGCTCAGCATATTTTTTTTTTCTTTGTTTAATAATCAAGTCACGCTATTCAGACAGTATCACTAGAACAAAAATGAGAGCAAGAAATGCAATTAATTTTCAAAAGTGAGGGCGGTAAGCTGTGAAACAACATGGTTGAGTAACTGAAACTATTGGGTTAGAACAAAATTTCATAGCAATATTTTTTTTTTTTTTTTTTTTTTTAAATTTCAAGTACAATATTCAGATACTGATATTTGTACACAAATTTATTCAACCACTTATATGCTTTTTGTTTCACTACATTTCACCATCTTTGAAGTGGCTTCATGGTTCCAACCTCTTAAAACTTGATATCTTTCTGGATGCTGAACTGGTCTAAGTGGTTTTTACAGGCTTTCAAAGAATTGATGCTCTTTTCATTGCAATAATTATGTAGGGATTGAATTAAGTGATAATTCAAATGTGCCAAGTCAAATGACTACAGTGGGTGTTAAGGACATAGCTAAGCTGTATAAATTTTTGCCAGGTCTGCTTAGAAAAATGAGTCTGATGTTCTAATTAGACAACACCTTCTGATTGGTTAATCCTGGCCACTTTTCATCAAATACTGCCTTTTAATTTTTATTTTTTTTTATTGTTCTTTTCAAAACTGAATAATTTTTGTTACATTTGAGCAGAGAATTGCAGATGGAAATGAAGTCTGTTCTGTTAAATCATGAGGCACCAAAAGCCAACAATTCATGTATCCAAGAATTTTCAAAGATGTCTTACTCCACATATCTTATATGAGTGTTTTATCTCTGTGATTGCAATGCGATCTGTATTTTAATCAGCCTCTTGATTTGGTCATCATCAATATCTGCAGGCCAGTTCTTGGTATTCCAGGTCAAAATTTTCACATCTGAACTTAGGGAACCCCTTAATAAGTATGCAACACAACTCAGCACTAGATAAACATAACTTTTTATAACTGAATAAAAGTAATTTATTAAATATCGATTAATATTTTTATTCAAATAAGGTATTTGAAAAGGTATTATTTAAAATATGAAGCCAGTTTTTGTTTTTAATTATTTTTAATAAAGTAAATCATAATATAATTACTTTATTAAAAAAGTAAGTTGACATTTTAAAATATTTTATAAAAAAATAACTTGATTTACTTTATTAAAAATAATTAAAAACAAAAAACTTGTTCATGTTTTAATGCCTTTCAAAATGCCTTTGAATAAAAAAAATATTTACTAAGGTTTTAATCCTTAAAAAATTACTTTCATTCAGTCTTGAGTTGTCCCTTCTCAATTTAATTGTATTTTTGGCTAAGGCACCATCCACCTAACTGACACATATCTTTTTTGCTGTTTATTCAATTGCCACTTTCTGTAAAATGCTGCATAATCTTGTTCTGAGCTAATAATAATCTACCTAAGTATGTGCTCATTTTAAGATTAATTAGTGATAGTTATTTGGTTAAATCTGAATACAGAAATATGTAGATAGGCTCCATATTGCCAGGCATGCAAGGTAAATATGCATCAAGTTGTAGGCAAGAGAAGTTGCAACACCAAATGCACATATAGTTAGACCATTACCACAATCAAAAAGATTTTAATAGTCAAATTGTTCAATGATGAACTGTTGTACTAACCTTGGAAATCATAGCAAAAGCTATTTTGCCAGATTATCAAATTTTGGTGTACCTACTCTCTGTCTTATATATAAAACTTAATTCAAAACCTGAAGAATGTCATTTGGAGATCTTATAGCACACTGTGGACCCCCCAAAAAAATGTTGTTTGTTCTGCATGAGCCTTTTTGCACTATAATCAAATCGTATGTGCAGGTAGTCTGACTGTTCAGATCTAAGAACTGAGGAGTTGCTGTACCTTCATGCAAAAAAAAAAAAATGACAAGAGTTCAGTGTTATATATATATATATATATATATATATATATACATATATATAAAAGGGGTATGGCAAACAAATGGGTTAACAGTCCACTGCCTGATGAGGTACTAAAAAGTAGTACTGAAACGTAACAATTCTTGTGTTGCAGTAAACTGTTTTTATTATAACTACTTATGATAAAAATATTTAATATATATATAATGGTTGTGCTTTTTTGATTATCCAGGCACATTAGGACAGAGGTTATAAAAATGTTTGGGTAATACCAAATTCTAGATACCTTAATATCTGAATTATTGAGAATGTATGAAAACTTATTTTCAAAAAGAAATTTGACATTTTATATCATCAAATAGCATTTTCAAATGTTCAAGGTTTTGTCTAATGTGTTAATTTTTGTTTCTGACTGGCTTCACGTTTTTCCGTCACTCAATCCTAAAGTCTCTCACTGAAAGCACAACCAGCTGAAACATGTGTTCTTATTCAGGCCCATCTTCATTGAAGCACTCATTTGTTTCTTTTTCATTTACATTGATGGTTTTTTTTGGGGTTTTTTTTTTTAATTATTTTAAAGCTTTATCGCTTTAAAGCATTGAACATTAGTGTAAATGAAACAGAAACAAATGTGTGCTCAAAAGTATGGTTTTCTAAATTCTCAAAACATTTGTCTGATAAAAATATTAAAATTGGTTTAGTTTTGATAATGTTAAACTGCTCAGATGATTTTAATGTTTCTATTCATTTCATGTTTTAATAATTAGGGAAGTACGTTTTTAAAAAAAAAAGTACTGATAGACTCTCAGTTCTATTCAACATTGTTGAAAGAATTTACTTAATAACTGCAGTATGACAAACTACATCTGGCAGCAAGGCCTTTGATCAAGTTTTGATTGTTGTTCCCAGGCCCACTCTATTAGGGCCCCAGCTATGGACATATAGTGAGCCCCCAAACTGGGGCCAAAACACAAAGTATAAAAACACTTTTTTTTTTTTTTTTTTTTTTTTTTTTTTTTTTTTTTAGTGAAGGTGTTAGCAATACTAATGCTCTCAAGAAAATTAAATTTCAGCATTAAATGACCCATAAGAATATATACCACTAAGCAAACAAACAGAACTACTGCGTGTCTTTGTGCAACCAGCATTGTTGAATGCTTTCAAAGAAAGAACTACAATTAAACACACAATAGGTTGAACAAATGATTTAATTCTGTCAATCAAGTTCCTTATCAAAGAAGTTATGAGGTGTAACACATCAGGTCTTGTATTTTTAATTAATATTTTTTTAATTAATAGAACTTCAAAACTATTAATTACAATGACCTGATGAATAAAATGTCCTAATTAACACATCAGGTCTTGTATATAAGACCTCTCTAACTTCTTGAACATTTTTTTAATTAATAGAACTTCAAAACTATTAATTACAATGACCTGATGAATAAAATGTCCTAATTAAAATTCATACCAACAAAAGGAATTACTAAATAATACTTGCATTCTTAAAGACCTATGCACTAGTAATTTGTTTTATGCACAATGGTCATGAAAATAAACCTTTTTAGTTTAAATGATACTAGATCTTATAAAGTGTTACACAAATCAAACAAGTTTTATGCTATTCAAAAACAATGTCTTTTATCACTATCAACAGACTTAAACCAATTTATACAGAGCATTGGGTACAAATTGAAGATGCAATACTCACATAAAGAGCATCCTTTTAAAATGTTTTGACAAAATTACCCGTCTATATATGAGAACACAGAAATAGTACACAATACATTGGTCCAGCCTTACAAAAAAAAACTATATACATTAACATCCAAGAAACATTACTTGTTTGGTACATCTCTTTTCTATGAGTATAGTTCTGAGTGGGATATTTTATGTGATTATACACCCCCCACCCCACCCCCTCATAAAATTGATAATGGGCAGGCCTCAAGAATTCTAGGCACTCATTACTGACTGTTGCTGTCATGTTACATTTAGTTATGATGACCCTCTTTGGTTCCAAGGGGAATGACAAGCTGTGAATTCTATCACATCAGCCATAATTTGTTCTTGACCTGTTGCAGTTTGTTCCTTGCTATTTTGAGGTTGTTTTTTGGTTGGTTGTTTTGTTTTTATGGCACATCAACCTCAGTGGGTCATTTATTGCCAACTAAATTTTATTTATTTATTGCTGGTAATTTATTGTTGTTTTTATAAGTTTTGTGTCTAGTAATACTTTTTTCCTTATCATGATTCATTGGGATTTGTTTTTAAGGGCAGGGTTCCCAAATCCTACCCTTGTTATTTAATCCATAACTGGAGGGAAGGGACGGATTAATACCTTTCCCAAGGGTACCAGTGCTTAAGTAAATGCAGGGTATTCAACTGGAATTCGAACTCAGCTCACTGATTTCTCTTTCCGAGCCGATATCCACTGCACCACAACGCACATCCGTCACTAAACGCTTACAGCACCTGATATTCCCAAGCAGTCACCCACCTAAGTACTGACCAAGCTCAATGTTGCTTAACTTTGATGATCGAGTGAGAGCCAGTGTATTCAACGGGATATGGCTGTAAGCCTTTTAGGTTGTGCTTACCTGTTGAATTGGATATCTGAAAGAGCCGTGGTAAAACTTTTAGCTGAAAATGAATTCAAGTCACAAAGCTGTTCTGATAACCAACAACTATTTATTATTGGTAATTTCTTTTTGTTGTAGCTGGAGTGAACAGTAGTCTCTACACAAGAATACCTTCCATTTCAGGCTTTTTATTATGAACATTCAATCTAACAATAGTAGTGCCTTCTTTCATTTCAATTCTTTCAAGGCTTTTTCTTCATTTTTAACTCAACACTGTTCTAACTCCAGTGAAAAGTAGCTCTGTATCTCTAACAGTTGGAACAAAATGGGCCATTTGGTTTCTTTTTTTCATTATAATTTCTTCAACTTTCTGTATCCTCATACTCTTTCATTTATTTAGTATAGCTACTTTAGCAACAAAACATTCATACACTGCTAAAACCTTGAGTAAGATGGTCACTCTGTCTCACCTCTATCTAGAATTACAGAAACACACATCACTTTCAAAGGATTAGTTTTTGGGATTCTCTTAAATAGGCTGAGAGAAATTAAGCAGTATTCATTTGGTTTCAGCAAAAATGTCACTTAGCATGGTGAATTTGCAAAGACAGGATCTCTATGATAAATTACAAAATACAATAGTAAATATAATGAATTGTCTTAGCTTCTAAAAACTATTTTCTTGTTTCTCAACTAGGAACTTACCCATTTTTGAGATAAATCTTTATTTAGATGATTTATACAAATGCTCTTTTTATGGACCCCTGGTTCTAATCTTAATTTTTTTCATTTCTCAATTCAATTTTATCCCCATCACCTACTTTTTTTTTTTTTTAAGCTTTGAAAGCTAATCAGTTAAGCTCTCCTTACATTGGAGAATGTTGCTCTTCCTAAACTATTTTCAATCTCTTGACTGAAGCTAAATTGGTTAAGATTAACATCAGTCTGTTATAAACCGTTGATGATATCTCTCATAATTTGTTTAAATACAATTTGAGATAATCTATCCTCTCAGTCTTTGAAGCTGGTAAGTAAAAGCATTTAGAATAAATACCGATTCTCTTGGTTTGTCATGGAGTCTACAGTAACTTGGAAATTTTTCAAGTTGGTTATTGAGTGTGTGCTTCCTGATTTGTAAAAACCTTATGATGAACAGTTGACACAGTTAAACACTGATTATACTCTTGTGGCCTTTGCATGGTTGAGTGTGATAGTTCAAAACTTTACTCCATCTCATTTCATAATCACTTTCTTTTTTTATAAATATCTTTTAATATAATCCTCTTATCTAAAAAAAAAAAAAGAAAAAAAAAAGGTGGAGATTTTGACTTAATCCTTTTTTTTTTTTTTTTTTTTTATAAATGTCTATTCATTGACTGACTGTTATAGATGGAATAAGACAATTCCACTTAAAGGGCTTGCTTCAGAATTTCTTAGAATCTAATCCATTCATTATTTTACCCGGCAGTGTTTTCATATTTTGTCTTTGTTTTTGTTACTATTTTTGGTTACTATTATTTAATACTTTTTATAAAAATCATTAGTTGTGCATGTCAGACTCACTTTGTTTTCCAAACATTTGTCATTTTATTTATAAGTCTTTTCAATTTTTTTTTTTCAGTTCTAGGATAACCATCTACTGGACAAGCACTCTATGTAAGTACACATGTATAAATTATTTTAGTAAACTTTTTTTCTTTTTTTTTTTTTTATTTAAAAATGGGATGTGTGTTGTGATGCAGTGGATATCAGCTTGGGGCAAGAAATCAGCAGAGTTCAAATTCGAGTTGAATTCATTGCTTTTACTTACACTTAAATACCCTTGGGAATAGTATTAATCCATCTCTTCTCCCTCCAGCTATGGATTAAACAGCAGCACATATTAAGTTTGATAGTCCTGGTTGGCAACTAGTCTACTGCAGAAAGGCCGGGAATTCCCACTATAAAATGACCATGTGTCACATCCGGCCTACGTGGGAAGGCTAGTAAATAGTCTACTGCAGAAAGTAATGGTAACCTATTGTGGGAAAATGTCCAAGTGTGTATCACATGGCACTTGATTGACTGACCTAAAACTATTACTAAATGAAGAGGGGCAAAAAATTATTAGTAAATAGGTTATATCTGAACTAACAAAAAATATAACCTTTTTTACAACCTTCCATGTAAAGGGAAGGTGTCTAATAATTGGCTAATGAGTTGTTTTTTTTTTTTAATTACCTATTTACTTATTTTTAAAAATTTAATTAGTTTAATTTCTTTTAACATCCTTTTTTTCTCATAACTTATTTCATTTTCACTTTTAGAGATTTTAGCTAAAGATACAGGTATTTAAACTTTTTCCACCTGACTTTTTTTATGGTTTGGATCTTTTTAATTTTTAATTTTCTTGAGTTAATGATAAATAAGGTTGACCATAAATTACTTGTGAAAATCTCTTCATTGCCTTGTTAAATATTTGAACTTAACAACTTCAGCCAAATATTGCAATAACATTCATATGAATACAGGATACAGGTCATTATTTAAAGAGGGTACAAATGAAATAAGAAATTCAAGATAACAAGGTTTTTCATTTCACTGAAGTAGATGTTAAAGACACTTTTTTTTCTTTTTTTTACTGCAATGAAACAGCCTCTCTGCTATGTCATTTCTGTTTTTATTGATCAAAACAGAATATTTCAATGTTTATTAGGCATTGGTAGAGTATATCATGATATGTGCTAAGGAATGAGGAGACAAGCAGAATTATTGTCTGATACTATTGTATATACTTATTACAATATGATGAAATAAATAACTTAAATAATTTATTGAAATTATGTATACATTTTGAATAAAAACATCATTAACTGTAATTTTACATGAGTTTTTACCAACATTTGGTTGGTTAATATCAATTTCATTATAAAAATCATTGCTTTACATAATAAAATCTGACGGTATACTAAATGGTGTTTTTAACATTTCTGATATTTTTCATTGTCATTTCTTTCTCTCCTTTTTCTTCTTTTTCTCCTCCTTTCTCTCTCTCCCCCTGCCCATCTCCCCCCTCTTCTTTTTGCATGTTTACAACAATAAAATGAAAACAGCAAAATTCTCTATGAAATCAGCTGTGGCAAACATTTATTTCACTTAATTCTTTGTTCTTATTTGCATTTATATTATTAAAGTCTTGGACACTTGTTTTATTTTATTGTTCCAAACATTCTTTTGAGGCTCAGAAATATTGTAAACTCCTGACATGACTAAATAAGTATGAGATAGTGCTGCAAACTTTTTGTCTTTAACCAAGATGGGATTCCTGGGCCAGGGGTGAGACGGAGGTGAGTTTGGTCATTTGTTCAGACTTTGGCAAGTTGGGATGGAAAGTTTTCAAACCCCCTCTCTTCCTGCTTTATTCAAGTTTGATCTAAAACTAAGGACAAGCCACTTGTCCTTCTTGTAAAAAAAATTGTTAGCAAAGATATTAAAATGAAGATAATGTTACAATCAAATCATTTTGAAAATGTGCCGCTCTTATTTGGAATGTTGAAATAAATGTAAGGACTTTAAAATTTGGATGTGCAGGTAGCATAATGGTTATTGATACAGAAAGTTAAATCAGTAAGTAGTTAAAGTTCCACTCTAGGCTGTTGAAAGACATTGGTCCATATCTTCTCTCTCTAGTTAAGGATAAACTTGACTTTCTAGCTTGGTGTGGCAACCCTTCTAAGAGAAGGAAAATTCTGAATTCCAAAATCTTGGAGAAAGCAACAACTATCATAAAATCTAATATTATTGACAAAGTCTTAAATTAACAATTGTGTTGATAAACTGACTTATGGTTAAATTTCCAAATTTTTTTTTAAATCAGGAAAAAACAGATCTCAAAGAGTTTAACATATGAAGCATTACAGATATGCAATAAACCACTTGTAAAACATTTAAAAAGCTGATCCCATAAATAACCTGTCAGGTTAAAGAGGAAAGATTTTAAATTAATGTTTGCATCTTTGAGCCCAAATCTCTAAATATTGGAGAAGGCAACCACTTAGCTTTTTTTTTTGAGTGGGTAGGGTAAGACTTCATAACAATCCACATATTATTATAGAGGAATGTGTGGAGATTTATTACTGAATTTTTGTGACTTATTTTTTATTTTTATAAAGGTTTTTAATTCCATATAGACTTGTAGAGTACCTATAAAAGAAAAATGATTGGTTTATTTATGCATGAATAATCTGTTTTGATATCCCAGAAAATTGCATTTTAATTTTCTAAGTTAGCTTCTGCTTGATGTTAATAATAACCATTATTACTACTACTGCTAGCATTGAACCCATAAAAATTGACTGGATTATTTTCATATGGATCAGCATTTTGGATCAGTGTTCTCTGCATAGGAGACTAGCATTGCTTTCTGGTACTCTATCATGGATTGGTATGTAGTATCTGTTCATGCTGTAAAATTACACACTATTTTTGTTGAGGCATGGCCGGGAATAATGTTGCACAAAGATGAGTTTTACTGAAATGATGGACTTATGTTCATCCCTGATAGTAATGGCCTCTTGGATACAAAGATCTAAAAGAAAATTTTTAGGATCTTTAAAATACTAGGACTTAAAATTGAGATTTCTTCTAACCTAATAATTGTTAATTACCTAGACATAATCAATAATAGTTCTCAATAATTCCTTCAAACCTTACCATAAAGAGAATGAAACCACTAGCTACATCAACATTAATTAATCTAAAAAAAAAATTCCCAGTAATTTCAGTTTGGTATTACATGTTAATAATTTTGAAAACACAGTGTATGTGTCTGAAAACAGTGTAGTTTAACTGTTGAGTATTTTTATCTACAACTATTTCCAAATGTTGGCTTCTGATAAGCATTATTTATTTTTTCTTGGCTTTTAGATAAATAATGGCACAGTCAGCTTATTTGATAAGACTAACGTTAAAAGGACGAGAAAGTAATAACTCTTAAGCATTTTAGGAATTCACTACTAGTTGTGAAATTCTCAAAGAAATATTCCTCTTTTAGTTGTAATCAATTTGCATTTAAGTTATGTAGTTCCAGACAATAAGGTTATAAAACTGATTGTAAATTTGTATGACTAACAAGCTGATTTGACCTTGCTATTATGATTTGACATACCATTGCATAAGCACTATTTAAAAGATCATTGTGTTTTAGTTTATTGCGTGCAAGATTTGTTAAATGCATTTAATCAAAAGAACGATAAGTCTAAAATAAAACCATTTAAACATGGAATATCAAGCATTTCCTGTACAAACTATGCAATATTGAAAGGTTTGTAAGGAGATAAAGACTAAATTCATTTAAAGTTGTAAAGCACTGAATTGGCTGTCTTTTAAACAGAATGTGCCAGTTATGAACACACCTTCAGTGGATTGCAATAGACGGATGCTTAATATGATGTTACATGGAAAGCGTAAATTTTAACATTCTCTTTCAAATGTATCTAATCCAATCATATACCAATCAGAAATACTCGACAAAAAATAACCATCCAGGCTACCTTTATGTATATACAGATGGAGCAAAAAATGAAAATAAAGTAGGATCTGCTACCATACTTAAAGATCAGAAGAAAAGTAAAAGATTACTAAATACAGCTTCTATATATAGTGCTGAAATAATTGCTATTAATTTGGTGCTTGATATAATAACTACATTCATTGCAACAAATTCATAACCTTCATAGACTTGTTATCTGTGCTTACTGCTTTAAAAAACAAAAAGCTTTCTGATCCTTTAATCACACAAGTATTAAACAAAGTGTATAATTTAACTAAAAGCAAATAATCTTTTGTTGGATTCCAAGCCATCTAGGTATTCAGGGAAATGACAGGGCAGACTCGGCAGCAAAGAAAGTAATGAAAAATAAAATAGCAAAAATCAAAATTCCTTATACTGATTTTAAAGCTGTAGTGAAGAGAATAATTTTTAAAGTGGTAAAATTATTGAAATCAATACACTACAAACAGAATATAAAACCCACTATTAGAGAATGGAACATTCGATACAGAAATAGAAGAGAATAAGTTTTGCTGACCCGCCTTCACATAGGCTATACCTACATCACGCAACACACCATCATTTACTGGAGGGCACAGAATCCCCAATATGAATTCTCACTAGATGTATCTCCGCCAAGCTAAACCAAGCTGTATGCACGCACACAATTGTGGTAATGAAAATGGAACCAAAAATAAAATTAATGACGCCTAAATAAATTGTAGATTGTTTTTTTTCTCTTGTTTCCTTTTGTACATAAAAACAATCATCAATCGTCTTCTTCCCAAAGCCTGTTCCTATTAATTTGGCGATGAAATGAAAGTTTTGACCAATTTCTCTAGGTAGTATTTTGCAAAGCGTTTTTCTTCCTATTATTATTATTTCAAGCTTTGGTTGGCAATATCACTTCACCTCCAGTCGGAGTTTTGAGTTTGTGGCGACTCAAACTGATTCCGTCTCATTTCTCACCGAGACTTCACTGAAACTGCCGAAGAGCTGTCTTTGAGTATGGTGGGTGGCTGGCAGCGGCGGTAATTCAAATTGACTTCATCTCCATGTAGTGTCGGAATTGTTTGACATTAACTCTGGTTGGTCGTAAATTTCAAAATTTTGGCTGGTGGCAGGCTTCTCTACGGTTGGCACACGACAGTGGCAAGTATCTCTCTCATTAAATCTTCGGCCGGGAACTCTATGGTAGGCAGCAGGCCCTACGGTGGGCACCCGACGGTGTGACATCTATCTCTGTCATTACATCTCTGGCTAGGACTGCCTGGAACTCACTTTGGTCCCTCAGGACTCTCATATTTATGCTTGCCCATTCTTACTGGTGTGAAGAGAACAGATACTAGGTGTGTCATGCAAATCCTATTCTCAACTAGTCTCTGTCTCATGCATTCAATAAAATCACTTCACCTCCTACCTTTGGGCGGAGTTATTACATGACATCGAGTTTCTTTACTTCTTCTATCCCTTTCAATGAATTAGAAATCTTTTCTCTCCCACCTTTGGGCAGAGTTGGTACATGATATCAATTTTCTTTTTATCTTCTATCCCTTTCAGCCAATTAGGAATCTTTTGTCTCCCACCTTTGAGCAAAGTTTGTACATGACCTCAACTTTTTCTTAGGGAAATTCCAATTTCATCACTCTTGTAATTAACTAATTATCCTTTTCTCTCCGTTAACAAATCAACTTAACCTTTGCACTTGACTGAATTCCCAATCTGAGGAATTATGAATAAAAAAATTTCTCTTTTCACTTTGTCTATAGTTTGCAATAAATCGAGCCTAACCTTTTTGACCTTTTTATCTTCTGCAGGTGTGTTTTGCTTTGCCTTTTGCTGGAATAAGGAAATTAGGATTTTCTGTCCTATTGTTTTATGATTTTGATACTGATTATATCTTGCCCAAGATTTTTAGGAAAATATAAAAATAAAATTCTCATTCTTCAGTTATTTTCTCTGCCATAGATAGTATCTTGTGGACATTCATTCAACACTGTGTATTGACATCTTGACCCTAATTCATGTCAGCTATTATATGCCAAAATTTTAGCTGGGAATTATAGTTTTAAAAAAAGTACAGAATTCCATAATCACTTTCCGTAGTTGGGAATTGATTAATAATGTCTCTTTCTTAGCAAGGTGACCTCTCCATCTGTGTTTTCAAGAATTTAGTAAAACAAAAATCTTTCTCAGTTATGTATTGCACGTACACAATACTATTCCTGTTAACAAATTGCCTGACATTTGTGACCTCGACTAGCTCCTCTGTTTTATTCTAAATGAAACAGTTACACTTGTTAATCTTTTAATTCATACTTATTTTTAGTCTATTTGCAATCTTTGAGATAATGAATCTCTTTTCAACCAAAAAAAAATATTGTCTTTTTATTTTCCTCTGTTCATATCAGAACAAAATAAATTTTTCTTGGTTAAATCTTTTCCATCTGTAATGATTAATAATAATAATAATAATAATAAAACTAACAATTCTTCCATCCATGCTATGTTCAAATATTGTTATAGTCAGGTTCTTCATCATGAATAAACTGGAGACTACTGGTGGGAGTAATTTATCTATGGTCAAGTGAAAGAAACCTTATGAGTGTCAAACATCCTAAGAATGGTAGGTCATCAAGCCAATCCAGATTTAGGTGCAAAATCCACTGTTAAACATGTGGTACACAAGAACATCAGATACAAGTCCAATGTAATGAAGAGAAGGTAATTCATGTTTGATGAGACCCATTGTGATCTAATTAAAATGATTGCTGAACAATCAGAAGGATTCTACCAGTATCTGCTTCATCTCTGAAGAAAACTTCAACCATAATTAGTTTTAACTGAAGAATTTTACAGCAAGTTGGTATTGTCTTTGATAGTTCCTACACTACATGTCATGCCTGTCCAACTTCACACAGAGCTTTAGGGTTAATGCCACTACCTATATTGAGGTACTGAATTTTATGATCAAGCTCTGAATCAAATAGATGACCCAGATGAGGCTTCATATATTCAGCAAGACTCTGGTCTCAACTATATGGCAAATTTTTTTTTTTTTTTTTTTTTTTTAATCATATCACCCCACGTAAGGCGAAAACGCCACTGATGCGCAGGGAACTATGTAAGAGTGAAAAGATTGGAAAAGAGAAAAACCAGAAACCACATCCTAAACAGGAAACAAGGGATGAGCCTCTTCACCTGTTCAATAGACGTGGGTGGGGTGTGAACCGGGCAATAGTTTAGTCTATCTACTCCAAATGTGTCTAAAAAGTGGTTGGCTGAGAATTTTCACATGTCTTTTGGATGATATTTTAGTTGATAGGATGACAAAATAGTAACCACATCATACTAAGAACTTTTTGAAGGCTGGCAATGTGAAACAAGGTTCACTAAATCCAGGTATACTTTCACTACTGAGGCCATATTGAAGACAGTTTTATTAAATAAACTTTTCTTTAATTTGCAAATATGTACAAAATTACAAAATGTAATATATTAAAATATATTAATTTTTGTTTTAGTATCTTTGTTTTTTTTTTTCTTCATATTTGACTTTGTTCTTAATTATGTGGTGCACTAATATATATATATATATATATATATATATATATATATATAATCCACCTGAAATATAAACCACTTCATCTGGTGGGTAATATACACTTGCACAAAAAGTGTGATAAATTGACTTAAATTGGTTATCTACAGGTAATGTATTTTTATTGAACTATTAGAGCCTCAAATCAATTTATACTGATAAATTTTTTAAATCAGTTCTCATCAATTTGTCTATCATTATCTATAAGGAGCAAATAAAATGTTTACATAATAAATGAAGAAAATTTGCTAATATTCTATTTTTCAACATATCCTCCTTATTTCTAAAACTTCTCTATATTTTATCCAAAATTCCTAAGACCAGAAGTGCTTACGTTTTTCAGTGTTTTTGTTTACCTGCTTTTTTTTTTTTTTTTTTTTTTTTTAACCTGGATTTTGGAATACTGGCTATTTAATTTATATATATCATCTATAAAATGTGGCAACTTAGTAATGGAGCCCAAGCATAAACATGATCTCTCTTCACATCTCCTAACACAGCTTATATATATATAACCTGAAAGTAGTTGTATATAAAATTTAATAAATTTTGTGTACATACATATATGGGGCTTACGGCCACATCATGTTGAATATGCTGGTTCCCACTCGATCACCAAAGTTAAGCAATGTTGAGCCTGGTAGTACTTAGATGGTTGACCGCTTGGGAATACCAGGTGCTGTAAGCGTTTAGTGTGGTGCAGTGGATATCGGCTCGGAAAGAGAAATCGGTGAGCCAAGTTTGAATTCCAGTTGAATACCCTGCATTCACGTAAGCACTGGTACACTTGGGAAAGGTATTAATCCGTCCCTCCAGTTATGGGTTAAATAACAGGGTAGGACCTGGGAGCCCTGCCCTTAAAAACAAATCCCAATGAATCTTGATACTCGAAAAGAAAAATGTATTACTAGACACAAAACTTATATAAAAAACAACAATAAATTGTTGAAAGAAAAAGGTATTACCAGCAATAAATTAAAAAAAAAAATTTAGGTTGATAGGCCATAAAACAAAACAACCTACCAACATACAGATATAGGTAATGACACTAGTCATGTAATGTTCACCTGGATTTTTAAATGCTGAAATTAAGATTTCAAGTAAAAATGTTTTGTACTTTCTGTATGTGTACAAAAACATTACTTTATATATATATATATATATATATATATATATATATATATATATGCTGGACTTTTTGACATTTTGAATATCTTTACTGAGCACAAAACACCTGGTAAGTAATCCACTAATGAGTGTTGCTGTGACAATCACTAACAAAAAGCTGGTGCCAACATATACTACATAGCAAGGGAATCATCACCCAAGACAGATGAGGTCAATTACAACAGCTGCACATCATCTAAGAACCTTCCAAGTGCTTTCTAAAATTTTTGATTTGACAACTGTAAGCACCTGGAAAATCTTTTGATTTTGGAGGTTTTTGAAATTTTGGATAGAGGATACTCAGCCTGAGTAGTACATTTTTTTTTTTTTTTACATTTTCTAGTAATTAAAAATTATATAATCATATAAATTTAAGGAGTAATTTTCATTTTTTAACTCTAAAAATCTACCAGCAAATTACAAATTTCTTTGGAAGTCATATTTTACAAACCTTAGGGAAAACTGTCATTAGATCTGATGTATCTTAATGACAGTCTCTAGAGGATACATTTTTCTAACAATATTTCTTGATTATTCAGGCTAGTAGATGTGAATAAATATACTGCTTAATTATTAACCCTCTAGGGCCATCTTATCATATTTGATACAGTATTTCCCTATAAGGAAACATTTGGTATTCATTGACTGAGCAGTCAGTACTGCTTTCATTTGAAATTTATAAAATATTTCTCTTAAAAAATTTTTCAGGAAAATATTTCTTTCAAGGCTTGTTTTTATACTGTATCAAATATGATACAAATGGCCCTAGAGGGTTAAAATAAAACAGCATCTACTTATATACAAGTATCCATTAAAAATAATAACTAAAAAAGAATAAACTAAAAATATATCAGTTAATAAAAGAATAAAATAAAAAATATATCAGTTAATACATTTAGTAAAATAAATTGTCTTTGTTTACATTTGGATACAAAAACAGCAGATATGAATTCTTCGAAAAATTGAGAAAATATGTGTTCAAAAGCACTATTTTGGACTTTGTTTTGACCTATATGTATGTTACCAATTTTTTTTGCAGTACACTAGTGTGCTATGGTTGAAATTCACTGGGCTAGATTATGACATTTATTTATTTTACATAACGCATTAAACTTGAATTCTTGGATATTTTATCTTCAAATCAGATTTATCTCAATCGGTAAGTTTGACAGCTAAAGCAAACATATTGAGCATATTTGGAATTTGATATTTCTTTTCATAACTGGAACAAAGTGAGTGTGTGCGTGCTTTCATCAAATTTTGAAATGAATAGAAAATTCAAGCCTTAGAAATAAATCTCAACATCTTCATGATTTTTTTTCGTTGTCATCTGCAAGAATTTTTTTCTTGTATGTTCATTGCATTCCATTCATCTATTTAAATGCTGCTTATCTCCAGATGGTTCAGATTAGTTATTTATATATTTTTGACATAAACATGGTTGATAGTTGAGATATAATTGTATATGGTTATTTGCACATGCAAATTAATAAGGCTTTGCTTTGAAGGATGCAGTATTGCTTTTGTTTTGCACACTAATTTTTTGCAACCAAAAGATGCTGGAAACAATTTCAGTTAGACTGGGATGCTTCCATTATTCTATTTCCCCTTTACTAAACTCTGTCAGAAATTAATCCCTCAGCTCAAAGAGAAATCAATTCAGGAACTGAAATTGAGACACTGAAATTCCTTGTTTTTTAAAACATTGTTACAAGCCTTGGTTTTTTTAATTTTTTTTATTGTTTTCAACCTGTATACAAATGACTGCAAATCCTGTCTCATTTTATAGGCACAAATGGATGCTTTTTTAATTTTTTTTATTTTTTATCATAGGCTGGTTTCTAGTTTGACATGACAGTCTTAATCTGCCTTGTCTAGAAACCAGAATGCTACTTTTACTTGTCCAAACTTTCTTTTGTGTGCCAACACCAATTCTTAATTTCTGAATGTTTGCCTTGTATGTATAATTTTCATGTTTGCTTGCTTGATGTTTTATTTTACCCTGTTCCTTTTTATTTTTATCTTTGTTAATTCTGTTTATTGGACAGTTCTATTATTTATTTTGCATTTGACCATGGCTACTCTCTCCACATTCCCTCACACCCACTCTCATTAGTTTTATTTAAGTTATTAGCATCCTTTTAATTAATCAAGTCCAACTTGTTTATTAGAAAATACTCTTATCACTTCTTCTGATGTCAGCAACAATTGATGTAAGCAAGAAAAATTGTTACACATTTTTATGCATACAAAAGTATATGTATGCATTAATCCATTGAAATTCATGCTGATATTCAATATTGAATTTCTTGCTAAAAAATCTTTACATTTACTTTTTGACGAAAGCTCTACTTGTGTATGAATGGATTTCAAAAAGTATTTCTCTTATTTCTTCAAATGAAATTATGAAAAATTCTAGTAAAAACAAAAATAAATTCAATGTTTAGTGTATTAGCTGTTTAGAGAAAATAATGAAATCTATATAGTTAGATTGAATAACAGGATAGTTACTCTCATAACCTGATCAAAAAGGCAGTTTTCATGTTAAAACTGGCTTCGGAAGAATAGGAATATTAGTTTGAATGTTGCTAGTGACTTGTCCTTTTATTTCTAATGTTTGTTGCTTACAATAATTATGGAATAATGAGCAGAGAGTTGCAATTGAAATTAATATGAAACCATTATTTGTCAAATTGACTAACTCAATATTAAAACTAGAGTTCCTTGTAATTTTGTCTTGTGTAAATTTTCTTTCAAATATGAACTGATTTTTTTTTTTTTTCCTGAACATTGTGCAATAAGAACCTTCCCCAAAATAGAATTTTTTTTTTCTTTAAAGCTAGTCATAACTTTCTTTGGCTTTTGTTCAGTAAAGTAAATACATGAAGTGCCTCTTATCTTTTTTTTTTTTATCATGTTGAACCTATCTAAATTATATCAAGCAATAATTAATCAATCCACTTTCATTAATGAAAATATCAAAGCAAAAGAATATTGGCAAATTATCAGAAAAAAAACCTTTATCACAATCTGAAGTGTGTGTGTGTGTTTGGTAAGTTTTATGTTGTGGCTTTTCTCTTCATGTAAAATGTTATTAAAGTTGGAAAATATATTCTTTCATTAAAGTCAGAGTAGAATTAAGATTTGAGATTGAAAAAGAAATAAGGATGAGGTGTGTTGAAATAGAAGAAAAAATATTTTGCTTAATGATTCTCTAAATCAATAAGAAACTTTACAGCTTATATAACTAAATCTTAAAAAAAAAAATTCTTAAAATCTAAAAATATTTTCTGGTTTTTAGTCTTTGGTTGATTTAGTCTTTAGTTTTTGCTGAGTCAATAACTCAGGAGAAAAATTCATTAATATACTAATGCAAGTGGTCCACTTAGTGATACGCAGTTGAAACCATGTACCCAACCAATTTTAATCATTCTCTATCACTTTTGGCAAACACTTGGTGCTGAAATCTACAATAACCTGATATTTTAAAATTTTTTCACTCAAGGAAGGCTTGCTGTTATATGGACCTCATTCAAGAGAGATGGTCTGTTATGCCAGATTTTCTACCTGACTTTTGTCTATGTCTTTCTTGTATTTTATGAGTTTAACTTTTAGCAGGAGTAACCAGCCATCTTCTTAGTACGCTTTCTACATTTGCATATAATCTTTCATCAAATCATTCTCTTTTAAAAAGACCAAATGAGTTTTACTGTTGTATATCATGCAAATGTTGTGATGTCAAAAACACTTTGGATTTGTTCTCTTAGGCTGCTGTAGATACATAGTTGTTAATGAGAAGCTCACTTGTTTCCTGTCTTAGAAGCAACCAAGAATGGATAATTGTGTTGGAAGGGCTTCTAATGTCCCTTTATTTTTTCAGCTTTGTTGATAATGTGTGTCCAGTTTTGAAGGTAGCACACTGATCTTTTAATGCAGTATGGATGGTTAGAAGCAAATTTAAGATTTTTTTTTTTCCTTAAATTTTGGGTTTATTCTTTATTTTTTTTAATATCGTTTGTACAAATTTGTAATGAATGACTACAATAATTTGGGTTGACATGGAAATCTATTTTGGAATTTCTCTTCTGCTAGTTTTAATATTTTATACAATCTTTGGCAATTGTTACTTATTGAGTTGTGATAAATACTTTTGTACTAATCTCAAAACTATATCTAAATTACTGACAAAGGGGAAAAAAACATTAGTAGTTAAGATTTTTAATTTTTTTTTTTTTTACGTTATCACCATGTATCTTTACTTATGTGCACCATCATGAAATGAGTGACTGAAAATGAATAATTTGGGATAAATTTTAATTTTTTAAATTAAACTTAAAAAAGATTGCCCAATTAATTTTATGATAATTTCCCAATTGTATATTTATATTTAGTGTATAAGTCCTGTTGCATTTCAGTAGCAACTGATCTATAGACAATCATATTGATTTCATTTCCAATGCAGAAATTTTTTTTTTTATTGTTGGGCTATCCAGGTATGAGAATATATTAAATGTGGGCTGTTCTTAATATTTTCATTTTTTATTCTTTTTTTTCTTTTTTCTGTTTTTTTCTTTTTTTTTTATTGCATCATTAAATATTTTTGCAAGCAATAAAGTGTGTGTGTGTGTGTTTATTATTCTTTTGGCTTGTTACTTCTTCTGCTCATTAGTTGAAAAATCAAAGTATGCTGACCCTTTTTTCTTCCTTGTTCCAAAGAAACCAGATGCATACGCATGCATACACTAACTGAAGATAATATATATTTTTTATGTATTTATGAAGGAATAAAATCAATTAGAAGACAAGGAAAAACTATGCTTAACTGATGCAAAAGAAAAGAGAAAGGCATACAAAATACACAACCGCAACAAAGATACATCCACAACAATAAACTAGATAAAAACATAATACTACCTACCAACTCCATAACATCCTCTATCCAACACAACTTATCCCATCTAATAGTATAGATATTCTCAAAATAAAATAACAATTTAGAAATAATTAAGAAATGGGCATATATAAAATAAACTGCTGAAACTGTTCCTTGCAATACAATGGGGAAACATGCAGAAATTAAAAAAACAAAAAAAAACAAACATGAACACAAAAAGCACCTCCTACATAGCAATTTATCAAATGCACTAGCCATACACAGAAATAAATTCAACCACAATTTTGATTTTAAAAACTGTCACACTTAACAAGAAAAAGTAATTTAATCAGAAGGAAAATTCTCAATAGTGCAGCTATTGAATGTTATCAAAATATGAATCTACACTCCATTTTCTTTCTTATCTCACCTTTCCTAAAGGATTACTATTTTCCCAAGCCAACATATACAACCACAGAAATGTTTTAAGAAAATGGTTAAATCTATCTTATATTTGTGAAGATGTACAGCACATATGTCCCTTTCAAACCATGACTTTTAAAATAATCTTCAATTTTAAAAGATAAAGGAAAAAAATTTTTGAATATTACTTGCTTTTGTCTTGCCACTTTGAATTATGACACTTAGTCTTTTACATGTTTTGACTGACCTTTCAACCATTTGATGAATATTCATCAACAGTCTAAAATCTAAGTTTTGATAAATCAATGGCAACCTTGCTCTTATATATAAATGCATGCAACAAAATAAATCCTTACATTTACCTTGATAAAGACTGTCAGAAGATGAAACAAATTAGCTAAGAATAATTCTACCTCTTGTCTTTTCATATCTTTAACAAAACTGGTTATAAACTTCTAACAATTTCAAATGATTTGTTTGAACATTATTTTTGATCGATACCTGTATTTACGTAGCTATTCTGTTTATAATCAAACAGTATTATATATTTATTTCTACTGGCCTGATTATTTAAGATAATTTTTTGTTACGAAATTGTGTGTCATTCGGCCTGCGACCCCTATCCACATAGGGGAAGCCACCAAGTGATCTGGCTTATATATATATCACTTTGTGTAAACTAAGTGACATGCAAAAATAGTCAGACCTTTATTACTTTGACCTTTATTACTTTGACCTCTGAAATGTTCTCGTTCTTATCACTTTCTTTGAGAATATTTAACTAAATTTACAAAATTTCAGGGTGCAGTTTGGTTCTAACTTTTAAATGTTTGTTTTTGTGCTATTTTTATGATGATTTGTATTATATTTATTTTTTTAATTTTAGTTATTTTTCCTTTTATTTTCTGAAGTAACTATGAAGTCAGCTCTCCTTGACACTAAAAGAATTTCTTCTTTTATTTTATTATATTACTGTTAATCTTCTGTCAAAATAATCACAAAATCTTTACTCGAATTAGAAGCATTGAATCAACTCCTACTTGTGAGAAGTAAGAATTAGATCTCTCTCTCCAGTGACTGTGATTTGTATATTATGTACATAAGGAAGAAATAAGGCCATCATACTGAGAGTGATAATAATCAGAGATGATCTTACAAGCCTAATGTTGGAGATAAATAGTATCATATTTAATAAAAATGACTGCTGTTGATACTAGAGTATATATTTGATATACTTGGTTAAAATATAGACGTATTTAAGTAGAAAAATCTCAATTGTTTATATAATATATATGTAAAAAAAAAAAAAAAACTTCTGGTGTCTCTAGTTGATCATGTAACTAGTGTTAACATATTGAAATATAGTGCTTGCTGATGCATTTAAGTTTTCTCGGCCTCAAAGGGATAATAATAAAACCTTATCTCCAAAGTAGACAACTTGTTGAAATGTATTGACAGGTGTAGTTTTGAAGATTGCTTTTTCAGAAGCACAGTTCCAAATCATTTATAAAATACCAAAGGAAGAAGTTATAGCTCAAAGTATTTTTATGATTAAGTCTGCCCCACCAAAAAAAGTTATATACATGTAAAAAGACAAATGGAAAGATTTTATAACTTTGAGTGACCACTATACTTAACATCAGGAAGAGACAGCGGAAATTTCTAAGACACATATGGAGGAAAGAGGGCTTGGAAAATCTGATACTCACAGGACAGGCAAGAGGAGCTGAGGAAGATAATGCCTAACATATTTGACTAAATTGATGGCAGAACATAGTTTGGTAGTAATAACAAAGACAAAATTTATTAAGAACTACAAAAGATAGGAAATTGTGGAGAGCCATGATCACTCACGTCCTGAAAGGACAGCACATAAGTGATGACCACTGAAATTTTATCACTAGAACCCTCTTTCCTTGTTCTATCCACCCTGTTCTTTTAGGGACAATTACTCTTATAGACAGGGATTCTTCCCTGCTCAAGCTGCTTAGTATTTATTTCACTGTTAATTTTACATTAATCTACATTCGTTCAATAGCTATTTCAGTGAGAAAATTCTCGCTTCATCAGCAACGATTGAAAACAAATTTATTAATTCAAATATGGTACAAAAATTCACATACTGGAAGGAGCCCAAAAACATATCCATACGCAGGAAGTTAAAAAAAAAATATATATATATATATATATAACTCTCTCTCTCTCTCTCTCTCTCTTTCTTTAATAATCCAACATTATTTACAGTAGGTGCATGTATATGAGTTTACATACCTGCTTTTTTTTTTTTTTTTACGCAGTAAAATTAACATAAACTAGCCTAAATTAGGAAGCCATACTAAAGGAAAATGTCTTCAATTCCTGTTATGAGGAAGATTTTTTTTTTTTTTTTACTATAGTAAGACTTAATTTCACTGTTTAGGAAAATGGTTTTATCAACTTATGTGTACCTATTAAAAATAATGCTCATAGTAAAGAAAATGTTAGATTTTTTAAAAATTTTTATTAAATAATCTAACAAAAACACACACACACATAATTTTAGAAATTGATCAAATCTGACATTTTTTGAATTTATCTTTTTTAAACGTTATTCCTAATGGATACTCATATTTGAGTAGATGCTCTGTTTTAAAAACCAGCTCCTAATACAAATATACTCTGAATTCTTTTCTTTTTATTCTAAATCACTTTAAATATATGACTCTACTACACATTATATTATCTTTTAGGATACTTTCTTACTTGATTAATCCATTTTATCCAGTCTCTGAAGTTGGTATAAAATACATGTTTTTTAATAGACGATCTTGCTACTGATGTTAGCTTGCAAGCTTCTCTATCAAATTTTATGCTGCTAACATTGTAAATCATTTGGCTTTAAGACTTGGCACTTGAGAACCTAATTAGATGTAAGTGATGCCAGAAATTTATTCATAATAGAACATTTCCTTTGCCATTAGTGAATGCTGGCTGACCTTTTTTTTTTTCTCTTGTGGTTATGAAAGTTCATTATAGGTGGATGATGATCATGATCATCATCATCAGCACATGTGTGTGTGAGTTGTTTATTGAATTTTGTGATTGTATCAACTCTTCAGGTGACTTGATTCAGACTATTGTATAAAGAGTAACTATTAAGTCATTGTGATTTTTTGAGATGTCATTAAATTAACCAACCAAAATGAAAAAAAAAAACTCACTTTGGATGTATTGGGTTGTCAGATGAACTTGTTCTTCTCTCCCTCATTTATTTTCACCCTTTATCATAATAAACCACTCTGTAAATATCGGCTCTCAATGTTCAACATCCCATAACCTGTCTCATGCATGTTGTTCTATAATATATGACATCACAAATAACGCAGGTAAACAGACAGTGGAACTGACCACAATAAAACTTTGGGAGATAATATTTATGCAGTGTGTTTGAGTGTGTTGAACGCTAAAGGGTTAGTTGTATTATCCATCAAAAATTTTAACAAACCAGTAATTTAAAACAGTAAACAAACGTTGCAGAATAAAAACAGCTATAGAAAAACCCATAAAATGTATTTTGTATTTTTAATTTAAATAGCATTGAAAAAACAAATGACACCTGATAACCCAATAGAAATCCATAATAGAAGTTTCATGCCTTAAGCAATCAACAATGTTCTTTTTATGCTCTTTTTTTTTTTTTTTCTAAATTATGACATTGAAAGAATAGCTACTCTGTTAAAACAACCAAGATAAAAATGCTTATCTGAATTAAAAAAATATAATAATGTTACATATGCAACATGTGGCTGAGTTGTTAGAATGTTCACTTTCCCGCCATTGTCAGCAAGGTGACTTCTTGATGTTATCAGCCTCTAGAATTGATCTCGGTATGTGGCACCTTTTGGAAAGTGCCTGAATACTATACTCACAGGTTGACTTTTGTGAGTGAAATTGGGTAGAAGCACTAAGTTGCAAGTCATCGTGACCGAGAGGTTGAGCATATTAGCCTTGTTCAAACTGTTGATCATGCTAGCTAATGCCAGCTCAGCATGATGGTAGTATAAACTACAGGAGGTCTCTGTTAGTATTGACCAAGCACAAATGTACTTGAACAGGAATTTTCAGTAGGGATTGGCTACTTGCCCAAGCTGACAGGTATACTCGGATATCAGCGAAAAGCCATTTCATATGCAGCCTTTTAGTTCTTTTGATGCCAAATTTTGTGAGGAATTGTTCTTGGCATCGACAAGATGATTCATAATTGTTTCTATTGTTTGTCATTCTGCAGGTATTCTTGTCTTATTGTTTCTTCAAAATCTTAAGTCTATTTTTTTTTTTTTTTTTTGCATGGAACTTGTTTTTAATATTCATTTTGTATTTGATTCCAGTTGTTTCAAAATGTTTCTGTTTACTTAAAATCTAACTCTTATATTCCAGTTTTCAGGATAAACTACATCTGGCAGCAAGGTCTGTCTCTGATCAGGAGGTTTTCAGGAGCATGGAACCACCTTTTAATTGGTGTTGTTCCCAGGTCCACTCTGACCATGTTAGTGTCCTAGCTATGGGCAAATAGTTAACCACTAGACTGGACCCAAAACACTATGAAAATATAAAAATAAATTTTTATAGTAAGAATATCACCAACAATACATTCTAAAAAAAAAAAAAAAAAAGAAATTAACAGCAGTACATTTAACTCTTGACAAATACCCACTTTAAATATGTCAATGAAACCTGATCTACAAACTGATTTCTTACAAAGAATACATATTCTATTCACACAAACCTATTCTAAAAATCTTGTTGGCATTGAATAATTCATTGAGGTTGATATGCTATAAAATGAACTAAAACCAAACTTTACTCCAGTTTTCCACTGTATGTCACTCTCAACAACTTTGACTTACAAACATCATATTCACTGTTAGAGTTGAGTTTTCATTAAATTATCCAACAAATTGTGTGTGGGAGTGAGATTCCACTTGCATGGTACCAACATCTAATGAGTCAGGTACTTAAAAAAAAAAAAAAAAAAAAATTCTTTTCATCTGGATTTCTAGCCAAAGAGCATTGGTATAGCATACAAAAGTGCTAAACATGTATTAAAACTAGTTCCTGGAAATGACCAAATCCTATATACTGACCTAAAATCATTAGGCAGTACATGTAAAATCAATATCAAGAACAATAGAGCCAAAAAAATAAATAAAATATAATCTTACCAACCCTCAGAGAGGAAAAAAACTGCTATTGTGGAGAATCCTGAAGGGGAGAGGTAACTATAACTTGACTACAAATTGGTCACACTAGAATTATGCATTGTTTCTTTCTTAATGAAACAAGAACCACTCATGGTGTCCTACATGTCAAACTCAATATATGCTACATTTTCTAATTGAATGCATTGATCTTGATTCTAAAAACACAATTTCTTCAAGGAAAATAGCCTAAAAGAAGTATTTGAAAATATTAAAATAGAAATATAACATTCCTCAAATCAGTTGGATTATATCTGAAAATATTTTTTAAAAATTGCAAAAGATTGTCCATTTTTTTTTCTAAATATAAACCAAAAGAAAATAAGTTTAAGTATAAAATGACTAAATAGTTGATATGACGCTTTCATAACAACATTTCTAATTAGCATCAATGCAACTTCTTGGAATAAAGTTTATCAAAGTTTTTTGGTTTTATATTAGAATAAAATCAATGTTGTGAATTATTTTCTCTTCATGTTAAACTACTGCCAGTTTTATTATTCATCAGTATTGCATGGAATTATTATATACATTTTTTGTGTGTTTTTTACAATTCTTTATTGTCCAATTACAATACAAAAGCTAGTTAAAAATCTAAATGCAATCCATGTTCTATTTGTATCCCTCCTTTGGCCAGTAATTTGATCTGTTGAAGAATCAGTGTTCTGCTATTAAGTAAAAGAAAAAAAGAAAGCATCATTACTTTAATGTTCAGTCAAAGCTTTGCCCACAGGAAAGTGATATCAGAGACCAGAACAAGTGATAGTTCAAAGAAGTAAAATCAGGTCTAGTTAATGACTTGACCATCTGACACTATTTCCAAGTAGATGATTTGCTGGAAATTTCAGTAAACACTAATTGTAACCCCCCCACACACACACACACACTCACACACACAAGTTTTCCAATTTCATGAAAATATCAAGCATCTGTTCTTCTGCTACTTCTTGATTTGTTTAGCACGGTTTTACTTTAATACTGACTTTCAGTTGTCATCAGTGACAGCAATCATTATCTTCATTACAAAATATTGGGGACTAATGCTGACTTGTACAATTAAGTCATCATCAGTCACATTACTGAGTGTGCTTATAGTGCCACTCTGCAGCTGAGCACCTGATCATTCTTTTCACATATCTGGGTCAAAAGCTAGAGAGGCATTCATGTGTACCATAATTTGGGCAAGTAAACCTGGTAGAGCCCATCCTTCTCTAGCTCAAACTACATCTGATATCCTCAAACATTATCATGTAGCTGTTGATTACATTAAGGGAGGGGACTCACTGACATCAATCAAGAAAGCTTTCTACCCAGGTATGCCATATCATAACAATACTGGCTGCATATAGAGCCCAGTCTACCCCAATGTGCTAGATCACTGTTGACTCCTACAAGAAGGTTCATCTGCCCTTTGATACATCTTGTGCTTAATCTGGATTGTCTAACCATTTTCCTCTTTTGAAAAGCTTGGTGGGAGAATCAGTTTAGTTACTGATGACTCAGCTTTGTGGCAGGTAGTACTCGGTTACATTGTACCAGTAACTCTCAGAGTTACTTGATATAAAAAAAAAAGTTTCCTGCTCAAATGCTTGATTGATATTGTAAGCCATTTCACAAAATTTTTGACAGCTAAAATTAAAGAAAAATAATACAATAAAATTAACTGTTAGCATAAACCAGTAGTGGAATATGCGCTTAATGATGCGAGAGTTATCTACTCACATTTGCCACTGACTATTAGATCAGGACTCGTTTGAAATTGTCTTCCAGACCACTTGTGGCAGTTGTTATAATTCATTTAGCCCAAATCTTGGTTGCTGGATGTAGAGATGTTCTTTCTGTAGATGATTTTCATCTAGAGGCCAAAAGAAAATTCTGATGTTCTGATTTATCAAAAGATCATGTCATCCAGTGGGATTGTGCTCAAGTAAAGATTCTCTCTATCTCACACTCACATTTTTTGTTATCCACAAATTTAATATCTCAGCAGGTATTGGGTGTAACATGCATACTTAATACACCCATTCAGTACTATGTTCAGTGGCTACAATCTAACTTTGTAAAAAGAAACAAAGTTCTGTTGATGATAACCCAAACTCACTCTGTTTTTCTGCTTATGTATACTTTAATAGATATTGCCTGGATATGTCAACAAGATGATGTATGAAGCTAAATTACTCATAAGGTTCTTTGTTAGAAAACCAGATGCCTTTTTGTTGACAGCCAAGAGTTTGTAAAATTTTCTAGCCATGTGTTTTTTTTTTTGTTTTTTTTTGTAAGTATCTTCTGGATGAATAGTACTTAAATAAACGTGACTTTTAATGACAAGGTTAGCCAGGTTCTATTTGTCATTTCAATTCACTTAAGCAAAAACAGAGATGAGGGTGGGGATTTGTTTAGTTGCAAATTGTTTAATGTTGTATTATCTACTGGTTCAAACCTTGCTGTAATCCTCTATTGCAAATAATTAACATTTTTGATTAGTTGTTTTTTGTTTGTTTGTTTTTTGTAATTTATTCCTCATATTCAGATTTAATTGACAACTCTATCGTTTATTTTTCTTAGCTTCACATGGTAAAATAAAACCTTGACTCACGTATGGCTTTATTTACTGGCTGCCTTAAGCTTTTTTTGAAAAGGGAGAAGGGAATTACATGCCTCAAAAATTAGTCTCTCTCACTCTGTTACACATAAATATAATTATATAATAGTTCATTGCAAAACAAACATCAAAGCTTAGCATAGCAGAAACTGACATTATTTTTGGCTCCAAACTTATACAGGGTGTGATGGATGAAGCTTCATCCAAATTAAGCTAAAATGAAAATAACACTGACATCTCATTTTAACAGATATATTTACCAAAATGACACAAAAATATCTTGAAATACTAGAGGAAATTTATTCAATAAAATCCCCATTGGCTTCAGCCACAAACTTCAGACTTTGGTATTACAAAGAATTGGTTTCTCACTCAACTGCACCCAACACATAATAAACAACGGGCTTGCAGTCTGGGGAGGTAGGTGGCTAGATGTAAGAGGTGATGTGGTCACAAAAATTGTCTGATAGCCATGACTAGATTCTCTTGCTTGTGTGGTATGGTGCAGAGGTCTCTTACCAAATATCTCATTATCTGGAGCTTTAATAAATGTGAAACATATTAGATTGATAAAATTTTCCTATTTGTTCTTTATGGATAAAAAGACAAGAGGAAAAACTATTTTTAGACAACACATTCTATCCTCTGATGAACTTTATCAAGACAAATGTAAGAATTTTTGTTGCATGTGCTTATATATAAGAGCAAGAATATCACTGGTTTATCAAGGCATTTAAATTTGTAAATGTTTGTGAATATTCATCAGGTATTTGAAAGGGCTGTTAAAACATCAACAAAAAGTGCCATAGTTCAGTCTGGTACAACAAAAGGGAGCAAATAATATCCAAGTAATATATATATATTTTTTTTTATAAATTAATATATAAAAAAAAGTCACAATTTAAACAATAATAATTTATTAACTTGTCAACTGTGTTGGTGGTTGTATCATTTAAGGTAGCTCCAAGGTTCTTGCATAAGTTTTTTTTATTTTTTTTACTGCAAGATACAATTTGTAGAATTGTAAATCACCTCAAATTAAGCAGATAGAAACATATCTAGTATGTTAGTAGTAAATGAGCTTCAAATATGGAAATTTCTTGCTAGAGTGGAATTTAGAGATGTCATTCTATAATCTAAATTTAAGGAAATAAATGACAGTTTTGCTGACCAAATGTTTTAAGTTAAATGGTGTATGTCAAAAGTTGAAAAATATTTTTTATTTAAAAACAAATGAAGAGGTTTGAAAAAAAATTACTTTTTTTACTATCTTGTTAGATAAATGCTTAATATTTTCCAAGTCTTTACTGGAGATCATAGTCTTATAGACTACAACCAAAACCTACTGTCAGCACCAAACAACAGCTGGAAACATAACTTGTTAGACGAACAAGTTCAATTAATGACATCACAAAACCAAGTGAGATGTGTACAGTTCTGTAGAGACACTGACATTTCAGATATGCCAAAAAGAAAAAAAAACGCAATGGTCAATAAAGCATGCTGAATATGCATCTAATACCTTCTGCATTGGATGTGATTTGAGGCAGTCTTTCCTAACTCGCTTGATGAAATAGGTTTAGCCAATTTTAAGATATCATGGTATAGTAGCACCATCTACTATTACCTTTACATACTGCTATGCCAAAACTTCGTCATATCTCTCTCTCTCTCTCTCTCTCTCTCTCACTCACACACACACACACACACACACACACACACACATAGGATTAATACAAATATAAAATTTGTCACTTAACAATTTGATGATATATCAAACACCATGACTCCAGAGTTTTGTAGAGTAACATTTTATTTATTTATTTTTTTGCAATTATTTGGTCCACTCATCAGGAGGTACTAGCAATAGACTACTAATTTTCTTATTTTCATTATTTCTATATTAAGTTAAAAATAATACACACTTTCCCTTATCTTACCCTCTCTCTCTCTCTCTCTCTCTCTCTCTTATCTTAACCTATCTTTCTCTCTGTTTGTCATGGGCTCTCCCTCTTATTTTGTTCTTTATTTTGTTCTTTATTTTGAAAGATATTTACAAGTGGTACCCTCTTGTTTAAGAATTTTAAAATGGATTTGATTGACTCTATGGTCTTTTTTAACTTTATGCATACTTTCTTTCATTTTCCTTACGGATAAAATAATTTCTACTTCCTTGCTTGTATATCTCCAGTGAAATATTCAGCTGTGTATATAGGCCAGATGATTGCATTCATAAAAGTTGATAATGCAGGTTGACCAGTCAAGTATAATGTGTGGCATTACCAATGATTCAGCCATCTTTCCTACCAAGCTGTCCAAACAGATTTGGTGTTGTTGCTGTCACACTTGGGGCAGGCATTCAAACAACAAATCAAGACAACATTGAATGAACTAATAACTTTGAACTGGTTAGTAATGATTTAAATTCTGAAGTCAAAGCCTAGAATGTTTTTGTATTTGGTTTAGATTTGAACTTCATTGGCATTCAAAAGAGACTGAGTAACTTATTGGCCAAAAAAACTATTGAACTTTATTTAATTTTAGCTGCATGTTGTCATTGTTTTATAGTTTGATGACCTTGACAAGTTTTAAATATTGCTCTTACTCCATTTTGTGTATGCTATGTGGTAGATTATTGGACTGGATCCCAAATTAAAAAAAACTGATATTAAAACATTTTGGAACAAGAAATTATTTATGACTCAAAATAATACAGTTCTATTTGAAACCTGGTGAGAAATGACCTTCACAGTATGACCCTTTCAATTTTAATGATTTTGTGACTCTTAAGTACTTACTTAAAATCTTTTTTACCCCCCACCCCACCCCATTTTACTTGGATGTCATTCAGTTTTGTTTTAGCATGCAAAATTGTGGTGAACATGATTTTTCTTACTCTTTAGCGTCTGCTTCATTAATTTGTCGTTGTTTTATCATTCCTTGATGACAAAGAGATTTTTGAAGTGCTTAATGAAATTTAGCTTTGGCTAGATCAATAGCACTCATAAAATAACTACCAACATAATCATTGCAATCTGATAAAAAATGGTCAGCACTCTTTATTGATGTTATCTTTTCATTTAAGAAATACTCCATGAAAATTTGAAATATCCTCAAATGATAAAGGAGAATTGCAGAATTCAGTAAGGAGCAGTAATTAGCATGTTGCCTCTTAGCCCAGTAACTAAAGAACAAATAGTCCCCCCCTACCTTCCAAATAAGGTAGGAATGCACAGAGAGTTATAAGGAATTAGAGTAGATTGAGGAAAGGACAAAATATGAATTGGGTTCAAGAAGACAGATGTAATAGTAAAAAAAAAAAATACAATAAAATTATTTAATTAAATAAATAAGTTTTTAATTACTTTTATAACTATATAAGAACATTATAGTCTGAAGAAAATGTTTTTGGTGAATAATGCATTTTTACAAGAATTGTTTTCATGTTTTTTTTTTCTTTAAATTAAAATAATTTAGAAAGTTTCAACAATCTCTTAAATTCTTCATAACTTTGTCCATGTTAAGTTAAATGAATGCTATATTTACTAAGCAAAAATTGAAGACCTTAATACAAATCATGCACTAAGATTTTTAAATTGTTTGTGTATAAAACATGCCCATTTTAAAAGTATGGGTGACCATACATGACATTATCAGAAAATAAGATCAATGACTAATGAATTTAAAGTCAGCATCTCTAAAATTAGATTATGGAGAATATTTCCATTTGGAAGATTACTGAATTATATTTTTAAAAAATGCATTTAACTGTCATTATCTTGAATTGTATTTTAACAGATAGTGTCTGTAGCCAGCAATAAACAGGTAAATAGCTTAGCAGTGCTTGACAAGTGCTTGTTGGTTCTGGAAAGATAAGGACATCACTACTACTGTTTGTTTTAAAATCCATCTTTCTGCTTTTTTTTACATGTTCATTGAAATATGGAAGACAGGTCACTTTTCAGTACCCTCCTCAGTGATTTAATTCAAAACTAGATTTGCTTCATTTAACATAGAATTTGTCATTTATTGATTACTTATATTCTCTGATATGCTTGAGTTGCCTTGCCATGGTGTCATGATTAAGGCAGTCTTTCATAATTATTCTTATTCTTGTCTGTTTCTCATCATTATTTTAATTCGACAAAAAAATCAATATAAATTTGGTATTCCTCTATTTCTCATTCAATGATTACTGAATCCATTCAAGCTAATATTTTCTGGAAGAACTTAGGTGATTCATTCTTTAATTGCAAAGAAACAAGACAAAATGATATTCCATTCACATTTACCACTTTGCAATATTTGTATAAAAAATATGGAGTTAGCAGACAGTTAAGAAATTATATTTCAAAGATAAAAAAATTGAAAAGAAATTTCTTTTAGTAAATAATTTTTCTTATTGTCATTGGAGAATTTCTAAAATTTATAATCAACATCATTCCTGAATGCTTTAAATTTGTTTATTGGCACGCGATCTTTGGGTAAATTATTTTTGTAATGCAGCCAGGTTAAATTAATGTCATGTATTAATGAACCCTATGGAGTTTTTGGGATGCTATCAATAACTTTTGCCAACAATAATTTCTCTGCATTGTGAAGTGTTAAAATCTAAGTTTGGAGTTGAATAGCAGGACAGACTGGGTCCTCTAGCCTTGATTGTCAAACAGTCTATTGCAAAAAGAAATGGCAACTTACTGTAGGTAAAGGTATAAGTTGAAAGGAACATGATCATCCATGTATATATTATTATGGCATTTAACTGACAGACTTAAGCACTTTTTGCCACCAAAAAATAAGGTGGTTGTATAATTTAATACTAACATTTTCTTTAAAGGCTATGACAGTAGCCATAGGGAAGTTAAAGATTAACGATAAAAGTATCATCAATTTGTTTGCAAGCAAGGTAAAGAGATTTTGGATGTTGATCTTTACTTGAAAGCATTTACAACTGCTTATTATCATCAAGATAGATTAATGTAAGCACAATGTTTATTCAAGGTTTTTCCTTTTTTTGCTTTCTTTTTCACATTCTCTCCCCTTCACTCTTTTCCTCCGTCTCCTTTTTTTTTCTCTTTTCCTCCGTCTCCTTTTTTTTTCTCTTTTCCTCCGTCTCCTTTTTTTTTCTCTTTTCCTCCGTCTCCTTTTTTTTCTCTTTTCCTCCGTCTCCTTTTTTTTTCTCTTTTCCTCCGTCTCCTTTTTTTTCTCTTTTCCTCCGTCTCCTTTTTTTTCTCTTTTCCTCCGTCTCCTTTTTTTTCTCTTTTCCTCCGTCTCCTTTTTTTTCTCTTTTCCTCCGTCTCCTTTTTTTTCTCTTTTCCTCCGTCTCCTTTTTTTTCTCTTTTCCTCCGTCTCCTTTTTTTTCTCTTTTCCTCCGTCTCCTTTTTTTTCTCTTTTCCTCCGTCTCCTTTTTTTCTCTTTTCCTCCGTCTCCTTTTTTTTCTCTTTTCCTCCGTCTCCTTTTTTTTCTCTTTTCCTCCGTCTCCTTTTTTTTCTCTTTTCCTCCGTCTCCTTTTTTTTCTCTTTTCCTCCGTCTCCTTTTTTTTCTCTTTTCCTCCGTCTCCTTTTTTTTCTCTTTTCCTCCGTCTCCTTTTTTTTCTCTTTTCCTCCGTCTCCTTTTTTTTCTCTTTTCCTCCGTCTCCTTTTTTTTCTCTTTTCCTCCGTCCTTTTTTTTCTCTTTTCCTCCGTCTCCTTTTTTTTTCTCTTTTCCTCCGTCTCTTTTGTTTTGTCAAAAGGATTTTTTTTTTTTTTTTTTTTTTTTTTTTTAATTACTGCAAAGTCTATTTTTCTTTTTCAATCTAACACAAGGGAATTTAGAAAGAGTGAAAAACTGGTTTCTATAATTTTTATTGATGCTTATCTTGGGATTGTTTTCATTACTTAATGAAATCCATTGAACTTTATCTACTACACCCCCATTTCTATCCCAGATAATATCTATATTTGTCTGTATCTGACATTGTGTGTTAACTCTACATGCCTTTGTTTAAATTGTGCATGTATGTCTGTTTTACAAACAACTAATAGCTTGTAAATTTCAGGACAGTTGCTTACAATTTGATTTGTAAATAGAAATTTACACACACACACACACACACACACACACGTAGTGGGGGAGGGTGTTGGTAAAGTTTGTCTCATATTAATGCTGTATTTGTTAAAGAAACTTCATGTCAGAGGCTAATGTATCTGCCAGGAGCTACTGCACTCTAACCAATGTCATTTCTTCCTCCTCCTTTTATATCCCCCACCCATTGTGTGTGTGTCATAAATAGTGCTTTTTATCTTGGTACCACTACAGATGTTTGTCCATTTACATTGTCAGCTGATTCATTGTTTGTTGCCGGCTCCAATTTAATCAGTTTCCTCTTGCTCCATGTTGTTACATCATTTTTGGCTGTGGCTCATTGACCACTGTTGATTTGTAGCCTTAATACAATCAGTGGACTCACCACTGTGAAATCCATTCCTACTACAACGATTTCTTCTTTCTACACAAGCTTTGATTTTGGGAAACTAAAAGTATCAGTTGGGGCTGGTATTACTCAGGAAAGGCGTTCTGGTCAGCAGGGACAGCTTCATAGCAATTGAGGTATGCTCCTTAATTTTTTTCTTTTTAATATGAAAAGACAAGTGAAAAAAAAAAGCTCACTAACCTTTAGATCTACTGTTTTAATTCATATTTATGAAGTAGATATTTTATTTATTTATTACTTATGTTTGTGCTGTTTGCTTTGTTTTTAAGTTTGTGTTTATATATTAAATTTCTAAGATTCTACACATCTGTATACATATTTATACACTGAGATAAATTTGAAAATGTACAGGCATGATATACACGTTTTGTATGTAAAAATGCCTTCACAAATCCAATTACAGGAGCAATACCTCTAAAAAAAAAAAAAGACTCTTGAAAACTGGTATGTAAATGACTTTATTTTTCTTCATAACTTGTAGGTATTTCATTGGTCATTTGGTTATTCAACATCATAATCAAGAGTAAAATGACCCTTCTTTTTTTTCTTTTAGTTTAAGGAAATTAAAAATTATACTTTTTTTTTAGTTTATTTTACTGTTTCTGATTTCTTTTAAATAGCTGTAAGTCTATAAGGCTCTAACTCAAATAAACAAAAGTGATAGAAACAAAAAGAATCTAAATAATATTGGCTATATTCAAAAAAAAAAATACAAAAATTTTAAATTCCCAGCGTCCTTCATTCATGCGCACGTGTAGTCTCACCAACATAAACTTAGTCTGATATCCTAAAGAGCGAAACACATTACACAAACTTTTTACACTTTATCATACAATTTTCCTCATTGTTTTTGATATGTAAAAAAAAAATATCTATATATATATATATATATCTCCAATATTATTTTATACTATAAATGTTATTTTTACTGGGCACATGTTTTAGTTGACCCTCTGTTTTATATTTACTTCAACAACAAAATAACAATCAGCCTAGTCCTACTAGGCAGATTGTTAAAAAAAACAGTGATGTCAACCAGAGCATGTATACCCGCTAAAAATAACATTTATAGTAATATATATATCTATCTATCTATATATATATATATATATATATATATATATTGAGTAAGCATGGTTTTCTTTTTTCTTTTTTTTTTCATTGTCAAATGAGGCCAAGGTTAATTCTTTAGTCATTTTGTATAGTCAGCTATATTTATGTTATGAATTGTTTTAAAGATTTTTTTCTTGATAACAATAAAATAATTTTTTTTAAAATAAATTCACCTTTTTTTTCTTTCCATCTTTTATTTCTATATGCATTTAAAGTTTGTTCAATTTGCTTTTTATTTGAATTTTTATGTACTGTTTCTATTTCTAGAAATATAATCTTTACTCTTACATCCATTTTCAGTGAATGACTTCTTTTTTTTTTTTTTTTTATTTTTTTATTTAAGGGTCTATGCTAATTGGTTATGCAAGTAGTGTGATGGTTACTATTGTGGAAAGTGGAATTAGCTAGCTGAGTTCAAATTCCAGCCTAGCCTTTTACACTCAGTCTTCACTATGTCCTTGAAGACATGATACCATCTCATCTCCTCTCAGCTATGGATTAAATAGTATGATAGATTATGCTCTCTAGTCATAAGTTACAGCCAGTTTAAGAGAAGGACAACTCTTAATTCAAAATGATTAGGAAAGCAAAGAAAAGCCACACTGACCTTACCAAAAAGTCCTTGTGATTCACAAATAATAAAATGAATCTGTGGAGAGCCATCATCACTTACATTCAAAAATGACTGTAGAAAGGAAAACAGCTTACCTCCTGGAACAAAATACACATGTAAGTGTTTTTGCATGAAAAATATGCGAAAGAAATTATAACTAATCGAAAAGTTACAATTTAAGAACAACTTGGTCTTTGAGGTTAGATTTTGCTAGAAATTTGTGGCTTACACATATTTCCAAGCCTCAGCCACTCAATAAAATGAGCAAGAGATCGTCAGACAGAGGACAAGTGGTCATGCTTTGTATGTGGAGTTTATGGTAGTCTCACTGAATGTGATTGAAAAGAAGGCAGTATAACTGGTACTCCAAACAGCCATACCTTTTTGGCTCCTATGATATAGCATAAAAATGTTAATGGGCCTTAATTATGGGCCTCATAATTATTAAAACTGTTAATAGAAACTTTTTTAGGATTTTTTTTTTTTTTGTTTTTATCTTGTCCATTAAATATAAATTATCAACTTCATCTTTTGTAATTCTTTTGCTAATTTCAAAATAATAAGGATTGAAAATCAGAAGTCACTTTTATTGCAACAAACCAACCATGATGAGCTGTAAGTTCCACTTGAGCTGCTTTGTGTAACAAACTTCCAAAAGGATGCTTCCTCGATCACTACAGTCTTAACCTGTTCAAGTTTAGGATCAACCATTCCTCTTATTCTGGAACCCTCTATCTAGGGTGACTTTTGGATCATGTACAGGGTGAATATCATTGTAAGAAAAAAAAATTGATTTGAGGAGTTACTTTCCAATTGGTCATTGCTAGTATTACCGAGAAAAGGATTTTGTATAAGTACTACGCTGGCTTGTAAGAATGGTCAATAACTGACATATTTATTATTTGAACTTTGTAATCTGTAACTTTCATTGTGTAATATTTGATCTATGGGATTAATATTACTAATATTAATATACTAATATTTATTTAGTATGCCTTATTATTTAGTATATTATTATTTAGTATGCCTTATTATTTAGTATATTAATATACTAATATTTGATCTATGGGATTAATATTACTAATATTAATATACTAATATTTATTTAGTATGCCTTATTATTTAGTATATTACTATTTAGTATGCCTTATTATTTAGTATATTAATATACTAATATTTGATCTATGGGATTAATATTACTAATATTAATATACTAATATTTATTTAGTATGCCTTATTATTTAGTATATTATTATTTAGTATGCCTTATTATTTAGTATATTAATATACTAATATTTGATCTATGGGATTAATATTCACCTGGTGAATTAAGTGCATTGACAATAAAGGGGATTATGTTAAAAAAAACTTTAGTTTTTCAGTATTAGGTAAATCAATAAGTCTGCAGCCTATGTTTATATCAGGACTTCAATCATGTTTTACAGATTGAGTTAATCATAATGAAATAGTTATTGAGATATTCATACCAAATTTTCTGCTTTTCAATTATAAAAGAAACAATAACCAAATATATAATATTAATACCTACAAACTTTCCTGAATTTTATTTTATTTTTACACATCAGAATGTATATTTATATTATGTCATCAGTTTTATTTAAATTTTGTCATAACTATAGAATCTTAAAATAGAGATGCAACTTGTTTTGTATTATATTTCCTATACATTCCTCATTGTCTCTATCATCTAAACTTATTTATAAATGGAACTCTGTGTGTGTGTCCGTTACCTATAGACTCTGAAATGGCTGAACCAGTTTTCTTGAAAATTTACACAGTTGTACTATAAGCGTCTGCGAGTGTTCTTACCTAGGTTTTGTGTCAATGTACCCCCGATAAATATCAAATCAATAATCAAAAAAATCGGGTTATAGAAGGAGTGATCCAATTTTAATCAAATTTGATACACTCATAGACAAAGACATAAGAAACGATATTCAGAAGTTTCAAGGTTGCAGTTCTTACAATAGTGCAGAAAATTGATTATATATATATATATATATATATAAAAGTTTTCATTACACCCAAGCAACACCAGGCTATACTGCTAGTTTTATCATAAATAGGTCTGGTTAAAAAATTGCCCATTTTATTGATTGTTATCTTTGTTCATGATTTAAGAATATTGATACAGTCAAAATATTTTGCAAACATCATTTAATTAATTTCTCACAAACATCTTTCATGTTATGGTTTTCTGCACATTTTTTTGAGATGAAAGTTATCTTGAATGGCCACTCTTCTAAATTACTTTTCATTAATGTGGGTGTATCCCAGGTCTCTGTTCTTGAACTTTGTTGATGAAAATAAACAATCTTCCTCAATGTCTATGCTAATGCATGTATTTACTCCTGTCTTAATAGTAAGTTTGATATATTTGATAAAATCAAATATGGATAATGACATTCAATCTGTTAACTGGGAAAAAGAGTTTAATTTTAAATCCTCAAAAATAAAACTGTTCTCTTTTAATCATATTAAAAAAAAACATTTTTTGCCTTCCATCAGCATGGCTAATGCTAACCTCCAGGAGGGCAACTTGCTCACCTTCTTTTCTGCTGACATAAAGTGGAATAATTATAGTGAATCAGTTGCTAGGTTTACAGCTAGGAAAGTTGGTTCACTATGTTGTGTTAGACAATATTTCTCACCAAAATCTATTGGTCTGGTGCTTCTGTGTCATATGTCTATAGATTCTTAACAATATCCAAAGAATCTGCAACATTACTGGTCCTGACATGGCATCTTGGTTTAAGTCACTTTTCTACTACTGTAATGTAGTTTCTGTGTGCCTTTTTTGTAATGGTTTGCTTTGTGATTGTTCTGATGAGCTTTTTATTATCTTATTTTCATAAATTTAAATGCTGTACTAAATTGGCACTTAGGTTTCATAATTTCACCGTTGAAATTGCTAGATGTAACCTTAAATTCTATACTAATATTTTCTCCCACACTTGTTTGTGGAACTCTTTCAACTTTGTGCATTCTTGTAAACTATATCTTTAAACATTTAAATGCATTGTCAATCACTTTTTTATCACCTTAAATTTTGTTCTTTTAGTGCCTTTGTGTTTTGTTTTGTTTTTTTACTCTCAGTAACCAGTTGCATCTTTAGTGGCTTTTATTCTCTTGCTTGGGGCAAAATGATAATATTTTTATACTTGAGAAATAGCACAACTCACCTGGAAAAAAAATTGTAAAAAAAATAATTTAAGATTTAAATTTTCATTTTTCAATTTTCCAACTTCCAATTATAAGGCAACAAAAATTTCTCCTTCAAATAAAAAATAATTTTTCAATGATTTCTTTTACCTTTGCTGCATTTTTGATAATCAACAGGTGAAATAGTGATGCTAACACCTGTTGAAGCATGGATCTTGTCTTTTCTTGCTTTTTAATTAGCTCAATAAATATTGCTATATTAAAAGGAGGATTTGGTTTATGCTTCAGTGACATTTCTTTCACTGGGTTTGTTGTCTGCAGAATATTTAAAAGTATTTGTGAATAATATTACAAGAAATTTATTGAAAATAAAGGGTCCATGATGTTTACATTTGAAAATTTTCTGATATATGTTTATTCAAAATATTTAAAAAAAAATAGTAACAAGCACAGGATTATATATGCAGGTGGCAAGAAAAATTAAAAAGGAGTTTGATTGATACTAGACCAAGACATGAAATGTGTTCTGGGATACTGTCAGTTATCTGAAAGAATTCTTGTAGTTAAACTGAAAGGAAAACCTTTTAACATATCTATTATATCTATGCATCAACCACACAAAACACAGATGAAAAAAAAAAAAACCTACTCTATACTAGACAGTGCCAAGGCTCAGTGTAAATCACAAGAAATTATAATTATCATGGGGGAAAGGGATGGCGAAATGGTTGGTAAAATCGAACTAGGAACCTGCAACAAACACAGAAGAATAGATCCAATGTAATGACAAGGAAATGATAGATCCAATGTAATGACAAGGAAATGATAGATCCAATGTAATGACAAGGAAATGAATAAATGATCCAATGTAATGACAAGGAAATGATAGATCCAATGTAATGACAAGGAAATGATAGATCCAATGTAATGACAAGGAAATGATAAGGATCCAAATGTAATGACAAGGAAATGATAGATCCAATGTAATGACAAGGAAATGATAGATCCAATGTAATGACAAGGAAATGATAGATCCAATGTAATGACAAGGAAATGATAGATCCAATGTAATGACAAGGAAATGATAGATCCAATGTAATGACAAGGAAATGATAGATCCAATGTAATGACAAGGAAATGATAGATCCAATGTAATGACAAGGAAATGATAGATCCAATGTAATGACAAGGAAATGAATAGATCCAATGTAATGGACAAGGAAATGATAGATCCAATGTAATGACAAGGAAATGATAGATCCAATGTAATGACAAGGAAATGATAGATCCAATGTAATGACAAGGAAATGATAGATCCAATGTAATGACAAGGAAATGATAGATCCAATGTAATGACAAGGAAATGATAGATCCAATGTAATGACAAGGAAATGATAGATCCAATGTAATGACAAGGAAATGATAGATCCAATGTAATGACAAGGAAATGATAGATCCAATGTAATGACAAGGAAATGATAAGGATCCAAATGTAATGACAAGGAAATGATAGATCCAATGTAATGACAAGGAAATGATAGATCCAATGTAATGACAAGGAAATGATAGATCCAATGTAATGACAAGGAAATGATAGATCCAATGTAATGACAAGGAAATGATAGATCCAATGTAATGACAACGAAAGGGATGGCGAAATGGTTGGTAAAATCGAACTAGGAACCTGCAACAAACACAGAAGAATAGATCCAATGTAATGATAATAAACAAAGCAGCTGGTTGCAAGAACATTCAAGATGATTATGGACATGAAGAAATGCAGGAGGAGAAACTAAAAACGAAATGAAGGAAAAATTATATTATCAGTGTGAAAAAATACGAGGGACAAAATGGAAACTCAAAATGGGACACACTAAGAAGCTTTAGTGACCTCAGCAATTGAGATTATCCCAAAGGAAAATGGACGAAGAAGAAAAAAAAACAAATGGATTACAGAATACTATACAAAGTAATAAGGAACAAATCCAGACCAGTTAAAGAAGAATGGCTCAACGAAAAATGTGCAGAAATAGATGGTGTATCACAGATAAAGGAGACATGCATAAAAAAGAACTAACAGGGCAAGACCTGCTGTATTAAATGCAAGAGTGGAACACTGATATTAAGGAAAGAAAAAATATTTCAGCAACAATACGAATACATTAATGATCTCTTCCATAATGAAAGAAAACAGCCAGTAATACACAGAAATATCGACAGACTGAATACATTAAAAACCAAAATGGAAGGTACACTGGCCAAATTGGACAGAAACAAAGTGGCAGGGCCAGATGGAATTGTAATAGATTCTGGCAACCTTAGACGATTTCATCACAGAAATAACAATCTTTTTGACACCCACAAAAGTTATACATTGTAATCTTAATATAAAAAAATTTACTTTAATGGCTTTTTTAAGGGGCAAAAATGTTCTGGAAAGCTGATGCTTAAAAAAAAAAAAAAGCTCAAAATGGCACTAACTTCTCTACAAGTGAATTAGTACCTATCTATGTATTTTGTAAGCATCATTTAATTAACTTTGCTCAAAAATATCTTATGATTTCTTTTATTATTAAAGAAAAGAGTCCTTTAGTTGGGACTATTTGGTTTAAATAAACTAAAATGAATTGTTCAGAATTAAATCATTAAGATTTGTTCTGTTTGATTATTCTATTTGTCTTCATGTTAGCAGTTCTATGAACTTGGTTGACTAAAGTAACATCATATATTGTGAATTTGTTTTTATTTTGTCTACAGTGTACTGAAATCTGGAACTTACTTCTGAATGCTGTTGATGGATGGGTTAGAGGACTACTTTGTCAAAAGGGGTTATATTTTGTGTGTAATTCTTTTTATTCTATTTTTTCTTTCATGCAGAAGCAAACTAGTTTTACTAAACATTCTGTGCTCATATGTAAAATATTATCAAACTGTAGTAGTTTACCATGATGTGCATTATTTGATGTTTTAATTTGCTTAAATAGAAATCAATCTGTAGCACATTATCATTTTCATCAGTTCAACCAACCAATCAATCTACCAAAAGATGGATCTGCCAATCTTGATAACATTTACTTTCAAGGTTTCTGAGTCCATCTAAACACACAAATCAATAATTACAGGAACATTAATGTCTACTAACTTTTTCTTTTTAGTTGCAAAGCAGTTTTTTTCCAAATCATAAAAAAGTAATTTTGTAAAAAATTTGTTAAATATTCAAACCTGTCTTAGTAAAATAGAAAATTTTCTTCTAGAAAAGTAAAACATTTAATTTTTTTTTTTAACTTGATACTAGGACTCATGTTAGTCAAGTTCAAAGTAATGTTTTAATAAACCATGAAGTTGCATTTATTACCTAATTATTCAGATAGTAAATTAGCAACTGATTCAAAACAAATTGTAAAATATTCAATCATTTATTGATATGTATGTGCAGACCTGAATTTTAAGTAAAGTGTATTCTCTGTTCAAAAACTAGTTGGAGCTTAAAATTTGCTGTAGTTGAAAAGTTTTCCCCTCTCTTAAGTTTTTTTGTAAGTTTATGTAAATTTTGTAATTTAAAAAATTTTTCTTATGGATTAAAGCCTCTTCCCTATCTAAAACTTTTTTTGTTTTTTTTTTCTGTTAGCAACTTTATTTTATAAGTAATTTTCACTATTCTTATTAGTTTAGTGTGACAAATATTTTATTTGTTTCAAATCAATTGCTAATTTTACTTCCTGAAAAATTAGCCAATAAATCCAGCAGCTTTATCTTAATTTTGAACGATTCTAATTGTCATAAAAATTATGAAATTATTACAAAATTAAACCTCTAATAAAAATTTGTCCCAAAAGTCTAATTGCACATAGCTCAGTGGTAATGAATAATGCAATGGATTTAAGAGTATATCAATCATACCATGTTAATAGTGCTTGAAACCCCAATTAGTATTTAAAAAAAAAAAAAATTCTGATACTCACTGGGTAAAAATATTAACCCTGAAAAAGATAGATTTCAAATTGATTTCATTGCAAGAGGCAGGATAGTGTTTTTGTACTATATTAAATCTGCCAAAGGAAAGAGATCTGAAAATAAAAATTCATTATCTTGTATTTTCTAAATTTAGGTATTGATCAAATTTGCAAGCTTCAACTGATAAAACACTTTATATTTTGATATTTAGAGTGCAGATCAGATGGTTAGTAAATGTAATTGCTTAAAACTTATCAGAAATGACAAATTTTGATATTAGGTGGAACAGATACAGTATAATTGAGTTTTAACATGGAAATAATCAACTGTCATGTGAATAAAAAAAAATAGAACTAGCATTATCATGTCTGACCTGCAACTTTTAATCTGATCTTCCCAAAAATGGCAACAATGACAGAATAGTGCTGTTATCATTGTCAAAACAAACAGTAAACATTTTTTGCGTGTGTCCCTGACAAATTATGAGTGAGTGACTTCTTGGCAATCTCTTAAAGGATGAAGGGGATACTCAAAACAGTAGAAATGTGGTTCTACAGAAGAATGCTGAGGATACCATGGACCATACATGTGAGCAATGACAAAGTATTGGTGAAGATGCAAATGAAAAGGAAACTTAGCATCACCGAGAGACACATAATGAAGAAGGATGGTTTGGAGAATCTGATACTCACAGGACAAATAGAAGAGACAAAAGACAGAGGAAGGCAGTATGAGACATACTAGATGGGCTTCAGCAAGTGTATGGCAGGGTGGGGTTTGGAAGGGATACCAAAAAAGTATTGAGAGCAACAAGGGATAGAGGCAAGTGGAAGTCTATGATCACTTACATCCTGAAGGGACAGGCACATAAAGAATCTTGTAATTGTTTATTGACATTTTGTTAATTCTGTTACTACCTACCTACATGCCTCTTCCTATTCTTTGTATATACAGTTTTCTTAGGCCTCCCATTCTCTAAACTTCATTCTTAATGGGATCTTGTTTCATATTTAAACTTTCTGAAAGATTTTTTTCCTTAACCCTGCATAGCACATTTCAATTTTTGTCAGACACAGACATAATCTGTATTCCTGACATTTGGACTTTGAGAGAGATATATATATATATATATATATATATAATGGTGTCTGTTGTGTAGATATTTGCTATTCCTATTTGTTGAGTAAAGATTATATCTACAGTAAGAAGCTTGTTCATTTAACACTTGATGTACTGTTTGGCTATATCCAAAGTTCCTTCCCGTTTTATGAGTATATATTGAGTGGTTTTTTGTGGTGGGGGCCTGGAATTGATAATTTCAAAGGATTTTACATTCAGAATATTCAACGCCACCTTGTCTGATTAGAATCATTAAGTTTGTATAACTATCATAATGATCCTTTTATTCTACCACCCACTCTTTTTAGGTTAGGAAATGGCATGTATTTTTTTCCAACCTTCAAAAGGTTACTAACCTCTTAAAGAAGTCTACAAGCAACTAACAAGAATTAAAACCAAACTCTGACAGATGAATTGACCAAATGTATTATAAAATTACCTTGGTCACAATTCATATTTTTTATGTACTTTTTTTTTTTGTACTTTTAATCGGTTGTAAGGCCAACAGTCTTGGAATAAAATTTTGCTTTAAAAAAAAATATATATATATATATGTTATGGAAAGTCCTGAAGATTAATGAAATGGTTTTAACAACCAACATATTTAATTGTTTTGCTTGAACATTATTTTAAACAAATCCTGCCGAATGACACACATTTTCGTAACAAAATTTAGCATAAATAATCAGGCCAGTAGAAATAAATATATAAATATACAGTTTGATTAAAAAGAGAATGTCTATTCAAGTATGAGTATTGATTAAAAATAATGTTCAAACAAATTATATATATACACACACACACACACACACACACACACTCATATTAGTTGATTATGTGAATTAGGTAATTTCTTCATTCACAAGTGGCTGCATTTAATAAAAATTTTGGTATAAGTTTTTTTTGTTGTTGTAAAGTGAGGGAGCACACCAAATGTAAAAACACTGTTCTTGAATCAATTCCTTAGCTAATCCATCACCCTCTAGTGGGAGGTAATTTGATGTATCCCATAAAAGTTGATTATCACTGGAATTGGCAGCAATCAAACAAACAGGTTTAGAACATTGATAAAAAAAAATGTATCCTAAATGTGGGCTGTCATCTTTCTATACAAGTAATTTTAAATTTTTGATTTATCTCTCACATTTTTAGCAGACTTTTCATAATTGTTGAATTTAGCTTTGTGTGTGTGTGTGTGTATATATATATATATATATATAACTTGTGAATTTGGGCAACAATCTCTTTTATGCTGATTTTCATTAAAAATGACTGACAAGGTATAATTAAGTTGTTTTTTTTTTTATATAATTTTTCATGTTTGTATGAAATTTTTTTTTTTTTTTTTTTTTTTTCAGAACTCAAATTTATATAAGAATTGCCCAAAAGTTTTGTATTTTCAAGCACTCTCGGCTATACTTTTAGTCATTATCAAGAATGAATTTTGTTTTACTTGTAAATAAATGTGCAAAATTTATGTTTATAGAATCATGCGTATGTTAAGTTTCAAATACAGTAAGCACATTTCGGCTAAAAAAAAAAATGCCAATGTATTGGACATATATTTTCACTTTGGTAACTTTTTTAAAAAACATTTTCAATATGGAACGTATCAAATTTAGAGAAATGCAGACCAAGAGGGTTTATCCTTACTTACACCATTGGTTTGTGTGTAAATATTGCTGTGATGGTTATAAAAAGATACTTTAGTGGTGCAGACAAGTAAGTTTTGAGAATATTGTAATTGATGGATGGAGGAGGGATTGAATTATGTTTATATACAGTTAATTATTATGTCAAGGGTTCCAGCAATAGGTAAACAAATTTTTGACATCAAGTAATGTGAGGGTGCCTTGGTTTGGTGTTGTAGATTTAAGAATTTGAAGGAATTCATGGACTGACTTAATGCTATAACTAGTAGATAGGTATAGGGTGATAATATCATTAAGGGATTTTGATGATTGATGTACATGTGTTGGAATTTTTTCTTGAAAAAAATATAGCCTAAAGCACTCAAAATACAAAACCTTTAGACAATTATATAATTTAAGTTCTGAAAAGAAAAAAATCATAACGTATGAAAAATTATATAAAAACACTTAATGATTATACCTTCTCTGTCATTCTTAATGAAACCTATGCAAAATGAATAAATTGTCATCTAAATTATACAAATATGGAAATAATACTGATATCTTATTTTAACAGATATTTACCAAAATTACACAAAAATATCTTGAAATACAAGAATAAATTTATTTAATAAAATTACCATTGGTTTCAACCACAGCCTCTAAATGACTTTAGATTCTCCTGCAACTCTTCTAGATGGTTTCCTTTAAGTTGGTGAATGCTGCCATAATTCTTGTCTTCAGTTTATCTTTAACATTACAAGAAGTTTTGTTGGTCTGTCAACCAACTGTGTCCCCCACTTCCATAATTATAAATAAAAACTGTAAGACCTCAAAATTTCATGTGAAGAATGTGCAGTTATACTTACACCAAAATTTTTATTTTAATGTCAAACAATAATACAAAAAACAGGACAAAATTATTTGCCTTCTTGCCTCAATTGTATAACCTTTATTCTTGATTGCTTTTTATCATTTTTGATAGTTCCTTACAAAATAGGTATTTTGCCCCATTCTTCCTTGGCAATAGCATCTAGGTTCTCCAAATTTGAAGGATTTCATTCACTTTTTTCTTCAAATATGCCTATAAATTTTCACTGAGGTTTAGGTTAGGACTTTGTACAGGGTATGCCAATACCTTAATTTTGCTGTCATCTAAGTATTTTAAGATTCATATCATGGTTTTTGAGTCATTGTCATGATGGAACATCCAGTGACACTTCAAAGACAGCTTTTATGCATTTTTTTTTTTTTAAAGAATAGCCATTTAGCCAAGATATCCTGTACTTTCACTAGCTCTTCTGCTCTATAAGCAGCAAAACGTCCCCAAAGGAGAATGCTTCAACCACCATGCTGTGAGCTTCATTCACTTTCCTCCATATATAAATATGACCAAAATTCTAGTTTGATTTTATGTGACCATAAAATAGATTTCCAATATTTAATTCCATGTTGTAGATGACTTCTAGCATAAGCTAATCTGCATTTTAGGTGTTTAGTCTTAAACAAGAGTGTTTTCCTTGAGTGACAAGCTTGAAGCCCTGCTAAATGAAACATTTAGTGACTGTCTTTGTCAGTACATTCAACCTCATCATTGACAGTGTTCGTTGTCATTGAGTATTCTTCAAGACTTCTCTAAAAATTTTCCTTTCCATTCTCTCAGAAATTAAGTTTTCTGGCAGTCCTTAATTTATTCTCAACTCAATGAGTCTTGTTTCACTTTGATAATGCCACGAATTGTCAATTTAGGAATGATTTGAAAGTATTTCGTATCCATCACCTTGTTTGTATCTTCATTTAGATTTTCTTAAATTCAACCATTTTTGCCATAGTTGCAGAACAAATGAGTTATTGTGGCACTCACATATTCTCTCTATTACCTTTTATAATGTTATAGAATCAGATCAATACTATTTCATTTTCAAAGAGTGTTTGTATTAAATATCAAATTTAAAAAAATATTTCCATAGAATATTATTATTTCATAATTTCCTGGGGTGGCAGGTAATTTTGGACTGTACCAGATTTTTTACAAAAATCTATAACTATGAATTTAATTAAAACTTCTAAAAATTTCACAAATTATTCAAAACTGAATACAGAATTAACTATTTATGGTATATTCAGTAAGTAGTTGCAAATATTCCCATTTCCTTAAATATGCAATTATTCAGAGGACTGGGTGGGGGTGGAAATAATTATGTCCACAACTGTTTTTCAGATCTGTCTGCAGATGACTATTAAAGTTCTCACATCCTGACTGAGCACTCTGGAAGAATAGTAGGCTTTGAAAAAATAGTAGCTATCCTATCACCTACGCATCATTCATTTAGTAATGAATTAGAACACTCTCAGCTACTGGCATGTGTAATTTGTACATAACACACTAAAAGTCAGCCTTCTTCTACCAATTGCCCATAGCTCAGGTAGAATTGCCAACTGACATCAATTCGGTCAGGTTTCAATCCTGGCTAAAAAAGCAATCGGATGTCTAACCGTACTGATAAGCTGTGATACAGCGAAACAGATCTGTCACCGGATGACCATATATATATATATAATGGTGATTCTTTGTTCACAGGTAGCTTCATTTAATAATAGAATTTATGCTAATCTGGTCATATTACTGCAGGTGTATTTTTGAAGTGAAAAATTTACTTTTTTTACAATATACAATCCTATTCTATATTGTAAAACAAAAAAGTCAAAAAGACCCCAAATGTAAAATTGATTCTAAACTCTGAATATGTGAGATTAAACTCGTCTGTTATATTCTTGGAATTAATTTTTCCTGTTGGGCTTAAAAATGTTCTCTTATCATTTTTATATAGTTAAAACAATTTTTTCTTTGAGGGCCAAACATTTATTTTTTTACACTACCTAATAAGCACTATTAACAATAAGTCATGATAAAATACAATGTTAAAACTTTAACTCGTACAATGTTATGACAAACATATAAAGTCCATTTTATATGTTAGTGTACCAAAATAGTTTACGGAAATAGTAATTTTTAGGTACTTGAAGATACTTTAATTTCCTCTTCAAATGTTATTTTTAGTTTTGGACTAGTTGGGTTTTTCAGGCTTGTAATGAATTCCTGTTGTCATTGATAATTGGCTTTTCTTAATAGATTTAAAATTTATCCATATAAACCTATGAAAAAGTTGTAAATATGCTACACAACCATCCTTAAAAGTGCTCAATATCTGGGATGGAGCAGGTGTAAACATATCAGGCGTGTACACTAATGTCAACACCTACTAGTGGCAGTCTTTCATTGGCAAACAGCCCTCTGTATAGGTATGGGAGTGAATACAAAGTTCAGCAGGAGATTGTTTAGCACAAATCAACAAAGAAAAATTGGTCAATAAGGCTGGAAGACTTTGTGCACATGCTATGCTTAAATAAGTCAGCTGACCAAGCATAGACATTAATAACTTGTTGGAAGCATTAACTGGGAAGGAACAAGCAACCAAGTATTCTGTACATATGTTCCAAGAAGTGTATAAGGAGTCTGTATAAAGTTTGGCACTCATGAGAGTGGATGTGCATGTGTTCTTGTAACAAGATTCAACTTTGTTTCAACATATTAAACGCTTGAGGCTGGAGGGTTCACAGTCAGAAAACATGAAAATATGCAAGCAAAATGACAGAGAACCACATATGATCAAGTCCACCCGCTTTCTTTCTTCTTCCCCCCCCCCCCATTCGAAATTTTTATGCCAAATACATTTCAACATCCATGAGTTTTTACTAATTGTTCCAAAATTAACTTGTATTTATACAGTTAAATTTTTGGATATGTTTTTACAGACCTAACTTTAATAGACAACACAATTGACTTAGCATTGACACTATCTCATTGAACAAAAATTTAGTTTTAAAATGGTTCATCTGAGGATGAATAAGCATTGCTATTTTTCACTAAATGTATTAATCGATTACATTTAGAAGCTTATGATTTAAAAAAAAACAAAAAAAACACATAAATTGTGATCAATATTGCTCAGATTCTGTCCAGAAGATTTCATCAAATAAGAACCATGGCAGATGAATAAAATATTATTAATTTTCTCTTTAATTATGAATTTAACATTTCAGGTTCAACTTTTCAGGTAGGAACTGAACTTGATTTTAATATTTTCTAATGACAATCCATTGGTTGGTTAGTCATTGCCGAATTTAAAGAATTGAATTTAATCTTAATACTATTGGACAGCCTTTGTGTTTGGCACAAAGAGAACCTACATTTTCTTTCCTCTCTAATCCTTTGAAAAGAGGAAACAAGCCTCAGGTTGAGATTTAGTTACCACATGAGTTGCCTTCCTTTTCAGATAAAAGGAGAAATCTTAGAAAGTGTAATTTGTAATCGGCTAAAAAAAACAATTTATCTGACAAATAGCCATTATCAATGGCCACTTATTTGAGAGTGGCCTATAATGCCTCATTATCCATGACAAGTCATTCTAAGGGAGATAGGAAAGCAGCCCTTCTGTTAGGGAAGTTGATAAACCCATGAGAATTGAATAATGCTTTTGGGCAAATCATTATAGCAGCCCAGTCTGAATTGAATACCAGTACACTTAGTTAATCATTGCAGGAGTTGCCTCATTAAACGACTTAGTTTGTTATAAAAGTGCAATGGATTCTCAATGCTTCATTTACTGTTTTCTGATGCTTGAAATTATCTGATAACTGAAGGAAAAAAAAACCTTTCATTCTAATCAATAAATGAAAATTTTACCAAACACACTTAGAAATGGATGAACATGATGTATTTGAGAACTTTAGTTTTTGTGGAATATCAAGCTCAATTTTCAAATGGAAAGGTTTTCACATGGGTTCAGATTATTTAATGATATTTTAGTTTTGTAATTTTTGTTTTTTTAACTGCTTATTTGAGTTACATGTTTTTCTTTAACATTAGTTAAGATGTTTAAGATTACATTGTTTCTCTTTTGTAATCAATTGAAACTTTAATTATGGGTTCAGTTTACTTATTTTTAAAAATTAGGACTTTTCATGGAACTGTGTAATACATTTTTTTGAATGAACTATTTGACAATGAAGATTTTATTTTGCATTCAAGCTGGAAGTTTGAATAGACTTTTTAAATGTGATTTTCAGGTGATCAATTGTAGATCAATACAAATTGGCTGTTATGACTTTAATTTTGTATCTATTTGTTTGCTTCTTTTCATATAATTCAATTGTAAAACTTGTTAATTTCTAATATCTCATGAATTTTGTAATATTAATAGGTATGAAAGTAGGACTTTTATTTATTTATTTTTTTTTTTTTTGTCAAAAAATGTCATTTGTCAAATAGCAACATTCCTTGTTTGATGAATTGTACATTAAAAAAAAAAAGTTTATTGTATCTTTTTTAATAACTATGAATTTTCCCAAGAACTTTAAATTTTACAATATCTAGAAAGATACCATTCAAATTCATCCATGGAAGCAATTGAATTTTGCAAAACTATCCATGTTTGAATTCTAAGTTTTGATGCTATAAATATTAAAATGTCTCCAGGTAAAACTGATATCTTAAAATATTTTAGCAATTAAGATTTGCTAGAATACCGCTTCTGTTAATCACAAATGATTCCACAGATTTCTTCTGTAATTTTGGGATGAGACATCAACAATTAGTTAAGATTTTTAAATGTACTTTTTCATGTGATCTTATGATTTTTTTTCTTCTTTTTAGAGGACATAAATTATATAAAAATTGTCAAAATGTTTTGTTTATCTGAGCGCGTTTGGCGATATTTTTAACCATTTTTGAGGATGAATGTTATTTCACATGTGACCATGTATGTAGTGTTGTATAGTGGTGGTATGTGTTATATACCAAACATGGTAAGTCATGTTAGTGTGTTCGTAGTTGATGTTGATTTTTTGTTTTTATTAGTAAGGCCGCTATTATTTTTAGTCCTTTTTTGCATGTGAATGATGCTATGATATTTGTATTGTCTTTGAATCAGTTTCATAGTGGTATGGCCAATACAATTATTATTTATGAAATTAGGATCAATAACATTCATCCTCAAAAACAGCTAAAAGTACAACCGAAAGTGCTCTGATAAACAAAATATTCTTATATAATTTGTCCTCAAAAAAAAAATCATGAGATCACATGTTAAATTACATAAAAAACTTAACCATCATACCTTGTCTGTCATTTTTAATGAAACCTGCACATATATATATATATATATATATATATATTATTTTTAAGATTTTTTTTTTTTTTTTTTTTTTTATAGCAGTGAAATGTAATATTGACACAGCTAATCTGCCAGATCAATACCGGATGGATTTCATTTTTCACTTCAGAGTGAAACCATAGCAACATTTTTTTATTTGATCTGCAGAAAATCTCAATTTCTATCTCCTGGATCATTTATACATATTACCTTTTCATTGCATTTTCAAATTTGCCAATTACTTTATGCTTTTCATGTGTTAACAAGTGTGTCTGACTTGGTCAGTTCCAGATCAATTCTAAGCTCATCATGAACCATTTTAACTTGACTGATTCATGTTTAACATTGTAGAAGATCAATATCAAGAAGTGACTAATGTTATCAAAATTAAGAATCAGTCCTCCCTCCCTCTCTTACTAATTTACTAAGTCTAATGAAAGGACAAATTTTAATCAGTTTCAAGGCCTTGAAATTTAATAAAACTTGACTTAATTTGAGTACTACAAATAGTGCTATTCCTCAATGAAAATATGCATTTTCATTGATTACTATCAACTGTCCAATGTAAAATCATGGCCATTAAAGAAAAAGAAACATTACTTAATGTTTTAACATAAGTTTAGTTAAATTAAAAAAAATATATTATTGGCGTTTGAAAAACTTTTATGGCAAAGAAATTTTTTTTAATAGAACTGTTAATCATTTTTATTGAAGTCTATTGCAATCAGCTTTACAAAACAACTATTTAGTGCAAAACCATTCAGTTTGGCAATCTTTCTTTTAGTCTCCTTGATAAACACAATTTCTAGTTTTTTCACTGAAAATAAATAATAAATATATCATCACAAATGTTGATTATGTAGCTTATTACTCATTTTAGGTTAAAAAAAAATCGTTTTTCATAAGATCTAGTATTTTTACACCAAAACAGGATCTTGATCAATAAACTGAGTGATAGCGCTTCACCAAACACTAGAAAAATTCACCCTCAGAAGAAACTTCAATAAACATAAATAATGCCTAATGGTTAAATCCATTTTGGCAAGAAGGAAGACAAGCTGAAGAGTGAGAACTTTCAGGAATTTGTATGATGAGTTCAATCTTAGGTAGGACCAAAGAGTTAGCATAATTATTTTCAAGTGCCAAGGCAATTCTGGAAACCTTGTCAGCCTTGTCAGCCTTTTAAGTACTTTTGAAACTTGCTTAATTATAGAAAGTGATGTTAATTTCGATATGAACTCAAACCAGAGTTAAAGATGATTGTTTTTGTGACATTTTTTTTTAATCTCACAGAACTATGAATTTCTACAAGTCTTTAAAACTATGAAAAATGGGTTAAAAACTGATTTATCTAAAAGAAAAAAGGTATTAGAATCTAAAATGGAAATTAATAGTTGAAGTATATAATTAATTCTATTCTATTAAATGTTCTTAGTATATTGAAATACATCTTATGCTTAATACGTGTAAATTCTAAATGGTCATTTTCAATGAATCCTGTTTTAAAAAGACCACCATCTTAACACCTTATTCATATTTATTTACAGTCTCTTTTACAACAGTTCCATTTGTGATTTTCTCATATATAAGACTAATGAAAATGACAGAATTTATCATCAAACTCTCTAAAATATCCATACATTGACCAACTGAAACCAAATTTGGGGAAGAAATGCAAACAGGTAAGGGAGTACAAAGTACAGTTGGTTTTACTAAGGTTTTGTAGATTAGTACAATAAATTTTCATTCATTTTTTTTGGTGGGGGGAATTAAGTTTTTATTTCATATACAAAATACTTCCACTATTTTAATAATTTGATGATTGAAATAAATACTTGCTTAATAAAAATGCAATATTGTTGGATTTTTTTTTTTTTGCATAAGTTTTTATATATATTTCATTCTGGTAAAATATAATTCACAGTAGTAGCAGTTTAAATATAAACACAGAAAGTAGTTTGTAAATCTCAACAAAAAATATTAGCAACAACTTTGACAATACTAAATACCATAAGAATGTCAACACACATCAGCATGTTTCAAAAAAAAAAATTCTAATTAGGAAACATACCTGATGATAATGTTTATTCATATGTAGGGTAACTGTTTTAAAGATTCTTTAGAGAATCTTAAATTGTCCAAATTTCTTAGATTACAACATAGGAACTAGTGTGACGCAGCGTACCACCAGGAGCCTTTGTGGCCTGTTTTCCCTTATGTCAAGATCGATTCTGGTCTGAGAACAAGCCGTCAGCCCACACTCGTCGGTCGTTGGTAGCATTAACACAACAGCTGGTCCTTGCATTGACCTCTTCAACTGTAATCTCTTGTACCCACATTGTGATTTTGATCTTGAGAGAGTTAAGCTGAATTCTCAATGGGGTATCTTCGCCAAGCTAAACTAAGTTGGATATGTGCACACAATTGTGGAAATAAAAACAGCACCAATTTTAGAAATAAAATGACGCCTGCATAAACTGTAGATAGTAATTATATACAAAAAATAAGAGAAAAATAATTACAGTTCATCTTTTCCCAAACCTGTTCTTATTAATTGGCAACTGAATGAAAGTTTCGACCAGTTTCTCTAAGTATGACCAGACTTGTTAATCAGGTAACTGGTAACTCAAGCATTACTGTTTGTAATTTATAAAAATGTTCGTCAGCGTTTTTCTTATAACTTTGGTTAACAACTTCAAACTTTGACTGCAAAATCTCTTCACACCCAGTCAGAGCTCTGTAGTTGGTGACAGGAACTCTACGGTTGGCACCAGTGATACAGCAACTAACTCTGTTTCTCTACATCTCTGGCCAGGAACTGTCTTTAGCTCCTTGGGATTCTCATCTTTGTGTGTCCTTTTTTTTACTGGTGTGGTGAGGATGCATAAGGGGTGTTATGCAAATATCCAAACATTCAACCAGTCTTTCTTCTCTGTTTCACACATCCAATTATGAACTGTTCTCCACCTCTGCTTTGGGCAGAGTTATTGCATGATGTCAGATTCTCTCAGGGAAATTTTAAATGGTCATTTTCCAGTAATTAATAATTGTCCTTTTTCTTCTTTCAACAAATCCACTTAACCTTTGCTCTAGACCGAATTCCAATCTGGAGAAATACAAATAAAAATCCATTTCCTTAAACACCTTGTTTACACTTTTCAATAAGGCGAACCTGACATTCTGACCACCTAATCATGAGGTGTGTATTGGCTGTATTCTTCCGGGAACAGAGAAAATAAAATTTTCTCTTCAGTTGTTTTTTCCACCTACGTTTTGTGGGTCTATTACACTGATTTCAACACGGTTCTGAGATTTGACTTCTAATTATATCGGCCATATTTCGCTAAAGGTTTAGGAGAATATATATATATATATATAAAAAAAAAAATTCTTCAATTGTTTCTCTCATCTACAGATAGTTATCATGCTCTACTTATTTCAACATGGTTAATTGACATATGTTCTCTGGGAAAATATGAATCTAAAAAATACAAATTTCGCTTTAATCACTCTTCATCTATGCATTGTTTAGCAAGGTCTCCTCTCTGTCAACAAAGTGGGTTTGACACTTGACCTCTCAGCTGTCTCACTGGATAACAACAATCATATGATATAATTACACTTCATTCCTATTTTTAGCCAATTTGCAGTCTTGGTAAAGTGAATCGCTTTCTAAAAAAAAAATGCTTTCTTTTTAACTCTTTCTTGTCGGAATAAAATAAATGTTTTTTAGTTAAATCTTTTTCATCTGTAATAATTAACAAAATAAAATAATCAGTTAGTTCTTTCGTCTATATGCCATGTTAAATATTGTTATACTAAATTTCAATTATGCTCTGAATGATGAGGTGCTGATAGGCTCCCAAGAGGAAGGGATGTTAATTATAAATATCAGGGAAATTTTCTCTATTTAGGTCCAAGAAGTTAAAAATAATGTGAACAATTCAAACTTCCTTCAGTATTTAGTTAATTTGCAATGGACTGAATTTACTGAATAAAATACTTTCTCTCGTAATTGTTTTTATACACTGGAAAATGTTATGGGATAGCAGTATGTAATGGTAGGTAGTACCACCATGTCTTGATGTCATTGAAATTTGTGCTCTGGCATCTGGTGAGTCACTATGAACACTGGCTAGGCTGCTTATAAGGTTACAAGAATTATCAATAGTTATCAGGCAGAGGAGACATTCTGTTTCAGAAATTGTAATGTTTGACATTCTTCAATGTTTGATGTGCACCAGGAATACATGATAGAAGGTATTACTGCCCACCTTGGATAGTGTAGTGGCTGACCATGGGTCCTTAATGATTGTGACAAGAATTGTTTGCAGTAACAGACAAGTAGCCCTGGTTCAAATAACATCCACATTCTGTACAAGAGATACTGGATACATATCCAGAAGGTCAGGTTAGCTTCCATAGGTTGTGGAAGTAGAAGGCCCATTAGAGTGCTTCTGTTAAAAACCATGACAGCAGGTAGAGCAGTAAGCCTGGGCTCATTAGGTCTATTCACATGCAAAAATCCTGCAGCTACAAATATTGGGGGTATTGTCGACTATCGCGATGACATTTCTGAAGGTCTTCCTATTTGCTGTGGATGGAATCAATACCATATTGAATTGTTGCACTTCACTGAGCTAGAGGGTGTCCTACACAATACAAGGCACCAAGCCCATGACTTTTGGCATGTCAGTGTAAGCTCATCAATTCTCCTTGCATGTTGTATCCTAAATGATGGTGTCATTCTAATTTCAGATTTGAAAATCACAAAAGTGATTTATACATCTCCAAGAGGTTGCTCACATTAAGATGTGACATGATAGTTTTGTATGAGTAGAGGGATGGATTATCCATTTCAAATTTTCCTTAACTTAATTTCGGCTTTTAGGGAATTCCATTTTCAGTATAGAATTTCATTTTTTTTTTTTTTTTTTTTTTTTTTTTTTTTTTCCATTTTCAGTATAGAACTATGTTTTTGCTTCATTAAGGTACTTAATGAAAAAGTGAAAAGTGTAACAATATAAAACTCTTATTAAAACAAGAAAATTATTTAATTTTTTGAAAAAATATAATTTGTAAAATTTGGCTTTCTGAAATAACAAACTGCATCCTCAACTCCGTCACCATTGTGTGATAGGAAAAAACAAAGATGACATTTTAGTTGCCTCCCACCCCGCACCAAATCAAGCAAACTTCATAAAATTGGGCTTCCAAATACTGTATGGAAACAGTAAGTAATGGGGTTGTATTTAAAACATTACTAACTTTACTCTTTGATTGTTGGCTGAGTGATTTAAGAAAGGTGATTTTCTAAGCATAGCTTAGATGTTGTACAAGGTCAAAAGTATGAGACACCCAATGTAATAATGCTACCATAACAACCTTGCTAACCATTACACCAAATCAAAGTAAAGGCAAACATCGTAACAAATAAAAATAGCAGTTGACAAATCTGATTGTTGAAAAAAGAAATTTCCATTTAAAGTAGGCCATTTTGTTTTTCCATATTCACAGAAACTACAAGATTATTGGTTAAAGAATTTTTTATTTACAGAACATGCCATCCAAAAATGTTGGAACTATTTAAGCAATTCTGTAATTGCATTGTACTTATAAACGATCAACAATTTTGTTGCTCTGTTTTTCTTGTTTACATTCAATACTTTGCAGATATTAATTCAAACAAATATTCTTTTCATTATTTAAATACTTAAGAGTTTTTATTAAACTCAACATAAAATGTTTACATCTACTATCACCAGCAAAGTCTATTCCTACTGATAAACAATACTAATCTCTGTAAGATAATGTTTTACGCACACACACACACACACACACACACACATATTGGATTAATGTGGAAAAGTTTGTTGCTTAACTGAGCCGAGTTATGCCAATTTGGGACTTTCATGAAGTCATCATTGTGATGCCCTCACTCAATTAACCATCTTTAGAATCACTCACATACAAAGATATTAAATCACACCATGCTCCATATAAATAAGAAATAGTGGGAAACAACAGCTGATGAAGAAAATCTCTGAGGAGTGAGAATATCCCAATGGTGCCTTCAAAGTTGGCATAAATCTATTCAGTTAATTGACAAACTTTTCTACATTAATCCTATTAATTCTACCTTGATATCAAGCACTTTATGACAAAAAAAGCACCCTGCTTGTCAAAATATCTCTTTATCAGTAAACCACTGAAAAAAAAAATAATCTTGGCACTAATAATTGTCACAACTCCACACACAGCACTGACATAGAGAGAGAACAAAAATATCTTGCATCTTGAGAATACTTATATAATAGTTACTATAAATAAATGCATGTGGTAAATGTTCAATCAATACAAACAAAGATTGTCTTTCTCATGGTCACTATTGAACTTTTGAATTTAATGTTTATTATTTTTGTTTGTTTAGCAACATATCAACTCCTTATGAGTTATTTAATGCTAAAATTTAATCTTCTTGGGAGCATTAGTAATTTCTTTGGCAAATGTGTGTTTTTTATTTATTATTTTATTACAAAAATGTATAGCTTGTATTTTGTTTTTTTTTTGTTACTATGAAAATGTATTGCTGGTATTTTTACGATAATTTTTCTATACTTTTATGTTTTGATCCCATTTTAGGGTTTAACTAATTGCCCATAGATGGGAACCCAAACAGGTGCTACCACCCAGAGTTGGGGTGGACAACAATTATGAGGTGGTTCTGCATACCATCAAAACCTCCTGATCAGAGGCCTTGTTCTCAGATGTAGTTCATCATCATACCCAGGAGTGTATTATTATTTTAAACAAGTTTCAAAACATCTATCAGCTCCAAATTAAAGATGAATATAAATTTAAATTTGAGGAGAATTAATTTAGATGTTGGTGAGGAATTAGAGGGCATCAATTAAACAATAATTTTTCATTTTTTGTTTTACTGTCTTAAAGTTGAAATACTAAGGATTATATACAAATGTAAAAAAAAAAAAGATCTGGTTGGATATTTAAAATAACTTAATAAATTTTTGTCTCTATCAAAAAGTCAGTGATGTACATGAGATGTGTGTCGTGGCATAGTGGATATTGACGTGGAACGAGAAATCAGTAGAGCTGAGTTCGAATTCTGGTCGAATTCGTTGCATTCACTTGCATGCAAATACCCTTGGGAAAGGTATTAATCTGTCTCTTCCCTCCAGCTGTGGATCAAATAACAGGACAAATTGGGTTCTATAGCCTTGGTTGGTAACCAGTCTATTGCAGAAAGTAATGGCAATCTACTGCTGGGAAAATCTTCTGCCCAGTCAGTCATATCTCTGAGACATGATCACTCAAGCATGTATCATGTATGGCACTTAACTGACTGAATGATACTCTTTCAAGCAATATATTTAATTAACTGTCAATTTTAAATTTTTTTTTTTTTTATTCAAATCATTAACATTTCCACAGAAAATACAGTTTTCTAGCAGAAATTTTAAAATAAATGACTTTTCTTTTTTTTTCTTTTTTTTTCTTATTTATAAATTTTTAATTTTAATCCACCCTGTCTGATTTCTTCTTGCACAGTTGTTTGACACATTTAGTGCTATTGTTAATCAGTACCAACCTAATACTAACAATCAAACATCAAAAGGAAATTGGTGACATCTAGGTGACCATGAAAGTAGCTTTGGAGAGGGGCGGGGAGTACTAACTATTGTAAAAATCTAACTTCAAAGCTGCAAAAGATATTTTTTTATCTTACATAATGGTAACTATTATTTTATTTTCAAAAAACTATTTTATTGTATCCATTTACCAAATATTTTTGCAGCTTTGCAATTTTGTAAAATTGGATCATTCTTTTAAGAAGTTCAATTGTTAATGATTTTTTTTTTTAATATGGTTTTAAAATGTAAATGATTTTACATTTAATTAACTGAGCATGATGTTATAAATTGTTTCTTCAGTTCTAATCTTAAATTTAATTTTTCATGTGCCTGTTTTTCATCTTAGACTTGAAATTCATGCATGCATTTTTATATAATTTCCTTGCTTCAGCAACTTCCTGGATTGAAAACTGTAAATACCAAATTTGTGATTTAAAAGAAAAAATAGTAATAATAAAATCTTTGACAGATTAATATATTATTTTTACTCTCTCTCTCTCTCTCTCTCTCTCTCTGTATTTCCTTGCAAGACTTTTATTTTCTTATCCAACTTGCAGCTTGTACAAATGATTGTTTATAGTTAATAAAACTGCTATTTCTTGAAAAACTTTTATACAGATTGTTTCTTTATAAACATAGATAATTTTGACTGAGATTTTACAAGATTTAGATGACAAGAGTAAATGCTGAAAAGTTCTTAGCACAACCTATTTCATCAACTCTGATCAAATATCAGTTTGTTTTTATTTTAAAGCCAAAAATTTTTTGTTACACCTTTGTATCACTGACAAATATAGATTTCAAATGAAATTAATTTTTGAAATTAAATTCATTTGTAACTAAGAATTGTATTTTAGACCTGCAAAAATCTGAAAATTACAGTTAAATTGACACATTTTGTACAAATTTTTTCTATTGATATAACATTTAATTGGATTTTCCTTTTCTTTGGGAACAAAGACAAAAAAACTTGATGTCTGGTTCCATGGGAATCTGTTCCCTCCCTCGTTGCAGTAAAAAGCATAACTCACAATATGTCATACAAAAAAATGCTCAATTCAATATTTTAATTTTAGATTTGCATGTAGTAAATGCCTCACAATTTGTCCCCACTATTCACTGTTTATTGCTTCTCTCTCCCCCATCACTTTCTGATTATTTTAATTTTTTTATATCTAAGTGATTCACTTTTGATTCTGTTGGGTTATAAATTTTCTATCTCTTTTTATAAAGATTCATTCTTATCTTTTTACTTTCTCTTAGATGCACAATTCTACTAATGTCTTCATTTATTCCCCTCCACTTTGTATGTTTTTGTTTTTCAAATTGTGACATATAAACCATTTTTAAATCTTATTGTTTAATAAAAAGTTTAACCTTCTGTGTGTGAAAAACAAAAATAAAGACTTGTCAAAAGGACATGTTTTTCTCTTGACATCACTATTATTTTAACTGTCTTCATTCCTCATCAATGTTTGTTTAAAAAAGCAATGATTAGAATTTTAATAAAACCCAAACATACGAAAATAAATTTATACATTTCCTTTTGTTATGAGAATATACAGCAAAAATATTACACATATATAAATATTAAACACTATTTATTAAATTGTTTTATTTCCATGAATAATTTTATATTTACAACATTCTAAAGATGTGAGTCAAATAATTTAACAATTTATAATGAAAGAAAAATGTATTATTTATAAAAAAATTACTTAATTATAAAAATATATGAACCAACTATCATAAAATACTTTTGCCATTTTTTAATGTTTGTATCGACTGGCAAGTAACCAATATTTTTCTCAACCATTCTAAAGAACGCAATTTGTCAGCTTCACCGTTTTAAAGGTTAGTGTCCTCTCTTCATTTAAGATTTCTTCATCAGTCAGCACTTGGGCAATAATTTATTGCAGATTTTCTAGGCAATTTAAGAAAAATTGATAAAGATTAAAAATTATTTTCCAAATTCTTTTTCAAAAAAGTGTAGGAATCTGGATAACTTATATTTATTGTAGTTTCAGGCCTTGGATTTCTATTGATTAAGCAGCCTTGATTCTAGAGCATGATTATAAACTAAAAATTGGATAACTTAAAAAAAATAACTTTAAATAGAAAATAATTTGAGAAAATGTATGTTCAGAAAAATCATGTTTATTTAAATTTTTTTCTATAGTTCATATATAGTTTTATAAAATTATGACTAAAAAAACTTTTTTACAATGGTAAATAATATTTTTTTGTAGTTGGTTTTGATATTTTGATAATTTTTCACTTTTTTATAAATTTTTGAATGAAATGATTACTCTTCAAACTTATTTCTTTATAAAATAATAAATATTGCATTGTACTTAAAATAAGCATTTCCAAGGATGTCTCTAGTACAATTATATAGTCTCAACAGAAAAATAAAAACATCCTTTCAAATTTTTTTTCCTTTTTTTTTTTTTTTTTTTTTTTTTTTTTTTTTTTTTTTTTTTTTTGTGGGTGGAGGAAATTTGCTCCCCACACATTTTCTTTTCTTAACAAAAAATTCTCTTCAGTTTATTTCCTTTCTCTGAATATTTCTATTTTACTTAATTGAATTATTAGAAAAATATTCCAATGGCACTCCTTTGCAACTTGCTTTTCTTTTTCTTTTCTTGACTCACATATTTATTTTCTGCTCTCACCCGGTGTCACACATCTTGATTTGCTTAATATTTCCATGCAATAACATCTTTACATTTTAATTTATTCTTTCTACTGACTTGCCTCTTTATCAATCAGCTTTCACCTGCATTCACAGCTTCCATCATTCTGCTACTATTGTAGATGCTTGTCAATGGTAATACATACTTACCTGAAAGTGGATTACTATTATTTAACTATTATAATCTCTAGAACTGTTTTGCAACTTTTTTTATCAAACCTTTATTCTTCTCTTCAATTTTAAATTATTTTTTAAATTTTTTTTTCAGCTTTACTTTTTCACCAAATAACATTTCTGGCTAATCTGGTAAGTTTGATGTTCTTAATTTCGTATCAGTATTTATAAAATTGATAAAAACATTACTTTAGACAAATCATATGTACAGCTGAACTCTGTAGTATTTCTGTCAATCATAATTTCTATGAGTTTACTAACTTTTACATCTGTCATATAATTCTAGTTTTTCAAACTCTCCATTTAATGTTTACATATTTTAACTGTACATAGATTTTATCTGTACATGCTCATCTTAACTTTCATCACTCTGTGATTTCATTTGATGTACACAAAACTTATCCTGCCACTGAAGGTAACTCTGATCCCTGAACAATGTTTCAATTTAATAGTTGTGTTGTCATATCCTACTATAACAACAGAAAACAATTTTCAGTGAAATTAACAATAAAAGTATTGCAATTTAATTTTTCTTCCCTCCAGTTATGGATTAAATAACAGGACAGCTTGGATTTTATAGCTTTGGCTGGCAACCAGTCTACCATAGAAAGTAATAGCAACCTACTGCAGGATAATCTTCTGCCCAGTCAGTTGTCTCTTTTGAGACATGATCACCCAAGCATGTATCATGTATGGCACTTAACTGACTGATACTGCAATTTGAGGGTCTTTGAAAAAAATGCAGTGGAAAGGGAAGTAATATTAATAATGCAGAGTGTTAAAGGTTGATGAAAGTTTAATCTAATATTCACAATCATATGGCATCATACAATTAAGAAAAATGATGCTGGGAATGTCAGCTTGATATCCATCTAATTGTACCAACAATTATGATCTGTTGATTTGCAGTCTCTTGATGTTCCTTGTTGAAACTTGGAAGCAGCTTATAAAACAAACAAGCAGACTAAAAAAATAAAATAAGCAGCTGAGACTAACTGAAATTTATTGTCCTTATCAAGTTAAAGATTTCTATAGCAGCTTTTATTTTCTGGTCAAAGATAGAGCCTAGTATTTTGAAAATACTATTTAAAGTATATAGTAGTGTTGTTACTTAGGCAAACTTATTTAACCAAATGTTTCTTCTCTTATAATGAATGACAATAATGCATTTCACCACAAATAAACTGAAATCTATATGGGTTTGATATCAAAATATTTACTTGTAACATTGAAAATAGTATTCCATTATTTAATGATGTGTATGAAAAATTAAACTTTTTTAATGGGGAAATTTAAATACAAGATGAAATGTATTTTCTTAAATTGCTTTCTAGTGAAAATCCTATTTCTTTTTTTTTTTTTTTTTTTTTTTCAGCTTTGACTTTTAGAATTACTTGAAAAAAAATAGTGTATAATGCAATTTATATATAAATTGTAACCTCATGTTGGTGATTCCATTTCATTGAAGTTTGTCTCAGTTTAAATACCCTTGGAAAAATAAAGAATACAATTACTTTTTGTTGTAAATATTCTTACAGACTAACTTGGTTATGTTTTGTAACTTAAAACAATATCAGTTTCATTATTTACATTGTTTGGACTGTTGTCCTCATCTTTGTCATATTCACATTTCAAACCAAAACCTTTATTTTGATCACTAGTGATTGAAATAAAAGGTTTTGTTCAAAATTCCAATCACCTTAAGCGGGATGGAATGTACTACAGCCAAAACTTTGTGATTAAAGATTAGGACAACAGTCTGAATACTGTAAAACCTCATCCTAGAAGTATTCACAAATACCAATTTCTATTCAAAAAGCTAAAATTTGATACAATTTTTTTACTTATCTACATATTAGTAAAACTACTAGATTTGTTTAGAATAAAATTGTCATTGTAAAAGGAAATGTATTGTAAAAATATTCTCTCAAATATTAGAATTTCATCATAAATTTGTTATAAAATCATAAAAAAAACTTGTCAAATACGGAATATGAATGAAGTATAAGTAATATCTGATGACCCATCCAACAATTTATTCCTTTTATTAATAGAATTGTTTTTGTAGAAAGAGAAATATAATCTTTTGAAAAAATATTCTTCCAAATATTAGAATTTCATCATAAATTTGTAATAAAATCATGACAATATACTTGTTTTGAACTGTGTCAAACAGGGAATAAGAATAAAGTTTCAGTGATATTTGATGAACCATCCAACAATTTACTTTACATATTCTCTACTAAAATTGGGAGTGGAATCTTAGAAGCTACTAAATTCAGGATATAAAATTACTGAAAAATTATCTTTTTTTTTATTATTCAGTCATCCAATTACATCAACATCATAGACTGTTTTTATTAGTTTTTGTTATCTATTCTTATTGCTGATATATAGTGACTTAATAGAGGATTCTGAGGCCAATAATTTATTTCTGTAATAACACGTAATACAAAAATTGGTCATGCAGCCTGATCTTCCCTTCTAAAAAAAAGAAATATTTCATTATAGTAACCTGAGGCATTACTTAATGTCTATAAATAAAGGAATTTCTATTTAGTAAGAAGGGAAGATCAAGCTAATAAAAAAATCAATTTTTTCCTACATGTGACAATTTAAATACAGAATGGTCTTACTTCAAGTTTTATCTATAATAAATTTACTCTTCACATCAAATTAAGAATACATTTGGTAGCTGAATTCATAAAACGTTTTCATGTGCTGACTCTTCATTTGTAAACTCTGAAAGTTTTGTTTTGAAATGAAAACTGATGGGCTTTTTTAAAGAATAAGTTTATAAATCTAGATTACTTACACCATCAAAAAATGACAACTAAATTTTTGCAGTTGCATTGATATATTTATTTTAACATAGGTAATTTAGGATTTTTATCTTCACAATTTACTATTAGCCTGATCTCCCCTCCTGATTAAGTAGAAATTCATTTCTCCTAACATAAAGGCATGTTTGTTTGACATTTAAGTAAATGGGCATGCCTCCCAAAACTACCAGACGAACGTGGGCGTCCCTCAAGGTTCTATCCTAGGCCCCACGCTCTTTCTGATCTACATTAATGATCTCCCCGACACCATTAGATCCCAAGTTGGCATGTATGCCGACGACACAACGATCTACTCCCGCATCGATCAGAAACCAGGTCTGGACGACAAAGTGAACCTCGCTGCCGCACTTGAAAGGGACCTCCAATCCGTAGTGACCTGGGGTAGGAAATGGTTGGTAAATTTCAATGCCTCCAAAACAAAGCTGTTATCAACTAACCACCATAGACAATCGCATCTACCTCCCATTAGCATGGGACAGGCTAGCCTCCCAGAGAGTAAAATACTACGCCTCCTTGGCCTTACACTCTCGGCGGACCTCAAATGGAATGACTATATTGAATCCATTGCCAAATCTGCTGCTATGAAAGTCGGCTCTCTGTGCAGGGCCCGGAAATTTTTCCCACCTGAAACTATTCTGCACATATACAAATCTACCATCCGCCCGTGTATTGAATATTGCTGCCATATCTGGTCGGGTGCCCCTGCTGCTCTCCTTGGGCTTCTTGACAAAATACAAAGGAGGATCTGTAACGTGGTTGATACTGACTTGGCAGACCGGCTGCAGCCGCTCTCACACCGGCGTGATGTAGCTTCCCTGTGCCTCTTCTACAAGTACTTTCATGGCTTCTGCTCCGATGAGCTTAGATCACTGGTGCCGCCTAAGCACGAATTTACACGAGATACTAGATTAGCAACTAGGTCCCACCCTTTTACAGTTAAACAAATAAGATGTAACCGTAAATTCTACTCCAACAGCTTCTTTTCTCGCGCTTCCCGCCTGTGGAACTCCCTTCCACAAGTCTGCTTTCCCGACAGTTACAATCTCCAGGTGTTTAAATGTAGGGTCAATAGACACCTCCTATCACACTAACTCCCAACTATTCTCACAACACTCTCATCTACCCAACCCTCATTCTCGGTATCCTCACCCGCCTATCACCCACCCTCTGTTATTTCCTATATTTAACCAGCCTTTCTCCACTCTACGTAGCCCCCTGCACAGTAGTGGCAGTGACATGCCTTGCTCGGGGTGAAACGCTTATAAAAAAAAAAAAAAATTCCTCTTCTTGTTAATGAAATATCGCTTTCCTGAGAAGGGAAGATCAGTCTGTATGACCAATAGGTTCACAGTCACACTAGTGTTTTATTTTATTATAGATTAAATTATTGTCCATATCTTCATTCAATTATTTTATTGCTGTCTTCATTTAATTCCTGATTCATTCAAAGTAAAAAAAAAAAAAAAAAAAAAAGCTTTAGTCATGACTTAAACTCGCACTTGGTAACTGAGGTAAAAAGTATGTGTGCTTAAGTCAGGTTTTAAGAGACAAAAAAAAAACTCATGGCAAAAATATTGTTGGTTGATACATGAATATTTTTTGTTGAATAGATGTGGTTAGGTTTATTTGGATATAATGGAATATTAGAAAATATTAAATTGCCAATATTGTGTATCTTTTTTGTGTGACACTTCTCAGCTGTGTCACTTAGTGATAAATCGTAATTATTTTAAATGCTGACTGGAATGCTACATTTTAATATTTATTATTCAAGAATTATTGATATGATCACATTTAAAATGAGCTGGCAAAATTACTTAGATATTGTTTTTGTGGCATATGTAAACTACGGTTGCAATATTATCCGAAATTGGTTTAATTGAATTAATATTTGAATGGAAATATACAGCATTTTTTAAAACTTGTTTACATTCCGATGTAAATTGCCATGAAACATTTTTGCCACTTGTTGGAGTAGGTGAGGATTTTTAGTGAGATTTCTCTTAAATTTGACATAAAACATTGTGGTTTGTTACCATAAGGGTTTTTTTTTTTATCCTAAGAAATATTAACTTATTTTTTTAAGTAAATTGTTTATACAAATGTAAACAAAAGGGAAATAACTCTTCCAATTATTAGAGCAATTTTATTTATTAGTCCTAAAGCCGTTAAATTTTATCCATAATTGTTTGAATGTTATCATCCTTGATATGTAGGCTCACCATTTTTATTTTTTATTAAATTGGCTCGATTTCATAGAATTAGTTTGGCTTGAGTTATAATTTGTCATCAACACTAAGTTGGTACCTGCCCCAAATTTGCTAACAATGAGCATACAATACATGATAAAAAAAAAAAATCCTGAAACTTAATAAAACGAAAGTTTTCAAACAAACCGTGATAAAGGAAAAAGCAAAGGATTTTTTAATATACAAACTATATATATATAAACCTTTGAAATTTTGGTAAAATATGCTGGTGTCAACAAGAGTACAAAAACTTTGAGCATCTTTTTGCAGTGAAAATCAGATAATTGTCGAATTTTAATGAAACTTTCGGAATGAATAATGAATTGGTTCTATCTAGAAAATCTTTGTAAAATTTACATTTGTTACCCACCACCGGTTTTAATTTTATGAAATTAAAAAAAAAATTTTTGTATGGGGTAATTTTCGATACCTAATTTTTAAATTGAATATTTAGAAGTAAAAGTTTCATTGAAATTTTAATTTTAGCTGAATTGAAAGATAAATGATTGAATTTACTATTTTCATTAAGCAAAATACTCTGGATTTCCAACAGAAATTATATTGATTGAAATTTTAAAAACTTTTTTTTGGCCATTTGAAGTTAATTTTTTTGGCTTTAAAAATTTTGCCAAAATAAAATATACATCTGACACATTATTTTTTAAAAATTAGCAAAGTTAAATTAATCTGATTTGAAAAAATGTTACTTGTTTATGGCATGAAATTTAGAATGTACTTAATTGTGGAGGCTTGACTTGTTGACCTTTCTTGTAAGTGATGACAGCCCTGTCATCAATCATTTAACACATATTAAAAATGTTTTAATTATTTTAAAGATCTTGGTACATGAAGATTTGTATTAACTTTTTCAATTAGTAAATATAATCTTCACTTGTGACTTTAGTAACCTAATTGGGACGATGACTGAAAAAAAAATTTTAAGATATTTTAATCTTTATAAATTATAATTAAAAAATAAAAATGTAAACAATTGTAAAAAAATTTCTTCTTTTTAAATCATTATTCATTGAAAAAATATTTTCTCTTCAGACTATGATATCCTTAATATATATTGTTTATAAAAGCAATTACAAATTTATCTGAATAAAAAAAATGGCATAACTTATTGCATTTTTGTTTTCAACATTTTCTGGAAAGGAGCAACAAAGGGGAAAAGAAAAATAGGTGTTTTACATTCTCCAAGGAGTCCTGCATTTAACTAATAAAACAAAGTTCTGTGATAGTAACCAATTTCTAGAAATTTCAGGAAATTAGAAGTGGGGGAATAACGCCTGTGTGGTGGGAATTTACCAAGATTTTATAAAAATAATGATTTAAAAAATAATTTGTCATTCGTAAATAAGTCCTTAAAGTTTCATCAAAATCCCACTATTTCTTGATTTTTGCGAGAATTTCCAAATTAATGTTTTTCATCAGCAGAAAAGTGAGTTGTGTAATATCACGTTTTGCCATAGTAAACTCTTGTAAAAATCTGGTCACTCGTTTATGAAACAACAAGATTTTTAAACAAAATTTGAACATGTTAAAAAGGATCAAAGATTTAAAATAATTAAAAAAAAACCTTTGATCTTTCCTCTAAATAATAACAAACATTTTGATGATTAAACTTTGTTTTTATAATGTTTGGCATCTTTTAACATCATACTTTGCTGTTTTTTCAGTGAATGAGTATGGGTATCTAGCATAATGTAGGTACCTCCATAAAAAAACAATACCTAAGGCTTAAAATAAGAATTTTTTAAGCTTTTTGGTTTTATAGCGAAGAAAACGGTGACTTACCTCGTCAAACCAAGCAACGGCGCGTCGCGTTAATACTATGACAGAAAATGCGGTGAAAAAGAAAATTACAGACCCAAATAGAAAAAAGGGGCACATATTCCGCATAACATGTTGAAGAAGGTAATTAAAAAAAAAAAAAAAAGTCCATCACAGGAGTTGCTATAAAAATATATGCAAATATTTAGCGTCCTCTCTGAATTGTCGGCCAATGGAAAAAAAATTGATCGCCCGATAAAAGCAGTCATTGTTCTTGAAGCGAGAGAAATGTTTTTGGGTCTGACTGATTAGGTGGATAACAGTTCGATATTGTACCAGCAAGTTAAATTTTCGGCATTTTCTTTTTCTGACCCAATATTCGAGTAATTTGCGAGAAAATATTTCCTACAAGCTATTTCGGCATTGACAGACAAGACTTTGACGTGAAGTTGATACCAGAGTTTGATGCTTCGGTAACCAGACCAGCAGCTGCTGAATGGATTGAGAAGGCAGAACTTGTTTGTGACCTGTGTGGAATAAAAAAGGTTGAACGTGTTCTTCCTCTGAGTTTGACGGGCGGAGCATTTGCTGTTTATCAACAATTAAACTCTGAGCAAAAGTCAGATGTCAAGCAAATTAAACAAGCCCTGCGGATTGCCTTTGCACCAGATCGTTTCTTGGCTTACGAGCAGTTCGTGGAACGCTGACTGCGCCCGGACGAATCTGTTGACGTGTTTTTAGCCAACTCGAAGAAGCTAGCGGGTCTCTTTGGCAGAATATCCGAGCAAGGACTCGCATGTGCGTTCATAGTAGGATTACCAGCGCATGTCAAACAACTACTGCGCGCGTCTTCCAGAATGGAAGACATGAAGACAAACCAACTATTGGACTGAGCTCGGGCCATAATGAAAGATCAAATCACAACTAAGGAAATGGTTGCAGCTACCATTTCACCAGGCGGAGCTGGTAAATATCCACATGATAAACATCGGGAGGGTATGCAATGCTATAGATGCTCTGGGTGGAATCACTTTTCCAGGCACTGCCCAGTTTGATGAGAAGATGCCTGTAAGTCACGCAGGTCATGCATAACACTGCATTGCTTCAGGTGTCAAGAAATAGGCCACATTGCTTCACTGTGTCCAGGAAAAGAGGAAGAGGACAAGACGTCAGCTCCGGTCTCTTCCCCAAGCGAGGCATTACCAGTCTTGGATATTTATGTCAATGGAGTTAAGAGAGCGGCACTAGTGGACTCTTGCTACTAACAGACACTCGTGAGTAAGTCAGTCTGTCAATCCTGGCAGATGACGGAGGTGGACGTACTCACCGTAAACGGAAATACTCTCAAAAGTTGCAGAGTTGGACATGTTAAGCTTGGCGTAGCCAATGCAACCCCCCTCAAAATCGAAGTCTTGGTAGTGGATGGAGAACTATTGGGTTTTGATTTATTACTTGGGTTCGACGTCATTAAAAAGTTAGGCGGACTCCAAATAACAGAGGGTGGCGATGTACGATTTCCCAAGCCTGGGACTGTCTGTTGTGCTGCTATTAAAATAGAAGAACCTGATTTCTATGCCCGAGTACCCTATACCAATGGGAATTAAGGAGGAATACGACCGGGAGCTGCAGACTTGGCTTGAAAACTGTTGGTTGCAGCCTTATCCTGAAAAAGAACTTGGTCCTCCAAAAGGTCTAATTCTGTTGATGGCAGTGGTGCAGAAAAACAAAAATAAAGTGCGGCCAGTATATGTCGCTATCCTTGACCTACGGCAGGCCTATCTGCAAGTGCATATCCATAAGTCACTTTGGCCCTTTGAAACTGCAATCTTCAAGGGGCGAAGATATTGCTTGACCCGAATGGGTTTCAGGTTGACTGTTGCACCAGCCATAATGAAGGCCATTGTGGACGCTGCATTGTCAAAAGACGAGTCAGTTCAACGGGCAACCTCATCATATGTTGATGATATTTATGTTGACGGGAGCATGATTTCAGAAGCTCGCATGAAGGAGCACTTGGCTGCATTTGGTTTGACCTGCAAGGATCCGGAATGGTTACAGGACAGCGCACGTGTGCTGGATTTGTGTGTCGAGCAAGATAACGACACGTTTAAGTGGAAACGTGAAAATGACATTCCATCAGTTCCTGAGGTCCTGACGTGACGTAACGTTTTCTCGTGGTGTGGAAAGCTGGTGGGTCACGTTCCCATGTGTGGGTGGCTTTGTGTTGCTACATCGTTTGTTAAACGCAGGACCATATCGATCACATCTGGTTGGGACGACGAAGTGACAGATGCTCCCCTTAAGAACATGATTGAGGACATAGCGGAAAGAATTCGCCAGAATGACCCTGCACACGGTAAATGGTGCACAAGCGGACACACTTATGAGGTATGGGTCGATGCAAGTTCTCTTGCCACAGGTGTTTTGCTGGAAGTTGACGGAAGCGTTGTAGAAGACGCATGCTGGCTGCGGCCTGCAAAGGACGCCCAACATATCAATTTATCAGAATTGGATGCTATTCTGAAGGGCATCAATTTAGCCCTACAGTGGGGCACAATGAAGCTACACCTCTTCACGGACTCTGCATGTGTGCACCGGTGGGTATCAAACATGCTCACTGGCAAAGCTAGAATACAAACTAAGGCAAGAAGTGAGATGCTGATCCGGAGGCGTTTGAGTACTCTTGAAATGCTGAGTCAAGAGTATAACTTATTGATCACGATAAGTTTAGTACCGTCAAGTGAGAATCGAGCAGATAAGCTTACCAGAGTACTGCAATGATGGTATGATGCGATTAAGAAGGAAATTGAACCAACAGGCCCGGTACGCGCTTTTATGGTGAACGGAACCTCCCCTGATCAGATACGTGTCATACATTGCCAGAGTGGGCATCAGGCAAACGCTGAATTTTGTGAGACGAGTTTACCCTATGACATCCAAAGCAGCCATCAAGGCAGTAGTCAGAAAATGTAAAGAATGCCAGTCAATTGACCCAGCCTCGAGTCGTTGGCCACATGGCAACCTAAGTGTAACTGGGACCTGGACCTGCTTGGGAATGGATATTACGCATTACAGTGGACGACACTACCTTACGTTAATTGATTGCAGTCCCAGTCAATTTGCGATATGGCGACACTTGCCTCAACAAGACTCGGGAAGTGTCATCCAACAGTTGGAAAGTATTTTTTTTTAATGAGGCCCACCATCATAAATACTGACAATAACACTGCATTTTGCAGTAAGTCCTTTAAAGATTTTTTGGATGAATGGGGAGTCCAGCTGTGTTTTCGTTGCACTTATGTTCCTGCAGGAAATGGTATAGTAGAAAGATCTCATCAGACCATAAAGAGAATTGCAGCAAGAAAGCAATGTTCAATAATGGAGGCCGTATACTGGCATAATATCACACCGAAGGATGATATATCGTCGACTAATGCGCCTGCCAATATGATTCACCATTACCAACTGAAAGTGAAGGGAATTACTACCACCTGACCGCTGTAAGGATCATAGTATATACAAAATTGGGAACAGAGTATGGGTGAAAGCTCCTCATGGCCGGTGCACCTCCAGGTATCAAGTGGGTCACGTAATGGACATCATAAGTCCGCAAATAATAATCGTTGACAGGATGCCATGGCACGTAAAAGATCTTCATCTTTTCGTTGATTCCGATGCATCATCGAGCAAATCCGATGATGATTCATCGTCTGACAGCGATCGAGTAATCGAAATCTGCGAATCCAATGCTTCCGCAGGCCCTGAGATTCCGGAAACTCGAGATACATCTGATGACTCCTCAGGAGATGACACTCCAACACTCGTAGAGGAAATTGTCCCATTACAACGAAGCACCAGGTTAAAGAGACCTGCTCCAAGCTGTTCGTTTTGTGATAATGAGATCATAGGGGGGTATAGTGAAGAAAACGGTGACTTACCTCATCAAACCAAGCGACAGCGTGTCGCGTTAATACTATGATGGAAAATGCGGCGAAAAAGAAAATTCAGACCCAAACAGAAAAAAGGGGCACATATTCTGCATAACATGCTGAAGAAGTTAATTAAAAAAAAAAAGAAAAAAAAAAAGTCCGTCGCAGGAGTCGCTATAAAATATATGCAAATATTTAGCGTCCTCTCTGAGTTGTTGGTCAATGGAAAAAAATTGATTGGCCAATAAAAGCAGTCGTTGTTCTCGAAGTGAGGAGTAATGTTTTTGGGTCTGACTGGTTAGGTGGATAGCAGTTTGCGATATTGTACCGGCGAGTTGAATTTTCTGCGTTTTCTTTTTCTGGCCCGATATTTGAGTAATTTGCGAGAAAATATTTCCTACAGGTTTTAATTTCAATCTAATAGATTAAATTTAATATTTTCAACAAGCAAAATACATGATAGAAATAATTTTTTATTTGTTTTTGCCCCACCCCCCAAAAAAAATTGCAGATTTTAGCTATCTGTCAGTAAAACTTAATTCTCTTTATAAGAAATAAAATATACTTTTTGAAATTTTATTTGACAAATATTAGCTGATATAAAATTTAATTAAACAATTATTACTTTTATTTTAAAATATTGCAGAAATGTATTTTTTAACACCAAGGTAAATGTTGAAGGTGTTGACACCAGAAGATTATCTATTTTTTTTTTTTTTCTATATCTGTAAAAATAATCTGAGGAATATAATTGATCACCTTTTTTATACTCTTGTTTCAAGGTTGCAATGGATAATAGCAAGTCTGTATGGTATTTGGTCCAAAATACTAAGTTTGTTAATTCTACCTCTCACCTAGATTTTTAAAATTCCCCACTCCAAAATTCTCATAGCATTTTGTATTCATTTTCTATGGGTTTGCAAGGGTTTCTGAAAATATAAAATCATCAGTCCACCAAAAAAGCTCCTTAAAAGAAAAAAAATTCTTATCTTCATCATCATTGTTGTCTTATCTTATTTCATCTTCAGATTTTAAGAAATTGTTTGGGAGGAGTGGGTATTTTCAACCCCCTTCCCTATGTAATCAGTCAATGCTTATTCTGTTTGTTTTTTTATTATAAGAATTATTGATACTGTATTTTTATTTTCAATTTTTTTTTTCTTATACTTTTCTAATTTCTTGTTTTATTTATACTTAAACATTATTGATTACTGGCAATTTGCTTAATGGAGTTGAAGTATTCACATCAATTGCATTCCAATATCTAATGAGTAATGCCAATGTATAAGCAATTGTATCACTCTCTTACTTTCATTCTTAATGAATGGATGTGTAGATTTTGGCTTTGCATAAATCGGTCATAATTGATTCACATTGTTCTTCACAACAAAGTCAATTTCACTCATATGCATTAATGGCATTGGAAATTGGTTCACTGAATTGTGTACCAAGAAATCAAACAACAATACTCTTCTTTTTTTTATTATGCCAATTTGAAGGTTTTTATGTCTATTTCTACTTCTGACCCCTTCATTTCTCTCTAGATTAAATATACAAGCTTTAATAAAACAATTTGGTGACTTTTTTTTTTTTTTTTTTTTTTTTTATCTTGGTGACAATTTAGGACATCGAGATTTAGAATCAGAAAGTGACAGTTGAAATCTCTAGGGCACATAACAAGGAAAGAGGGTTTGGAGAATCTTATACTCACAGAACATATTAATTTGCAAGAAGGACAGGAAAACAGCAAATGTTATCTAATAAGCTTATGCAAGTGGTTGATAGAATAGGGCTTAGGAAAAATAGCAAAAAGATGGCTCTTACTTAGAGCTACAAAGGACAGGGAGTTGTGGAAAGCCATGATTACCTACATCCTGAAGGGACACAGCACATAAAAGAATGCATGATGTTATGAACGTCCTACACTATTTACATTATTTGGGCTGTTGTCCTCATCTTTATCATTTGTTTGATGTTTCGGCTGTTGTACGCTCCGGCATTCTTCATGTGCTAGGAATTTCAAACCAGATCCTCTATTCTGATCACTGGGGTATATCGTTGTCATTCCTTGTGCGAAGACTCTTTTGGTAGTCATGAGTTATCTCCCTCTAAATCAACTCTCTAAGTTACTTGTTCACCACTACTGTAGACTGGTATTGAACTCACAACTCTTTGGGTCAACTCACTGGAACTAATCAATGTCTATGTCCTCCAGGCCATGTGTTCTTTTGTTTTAGTTCAAAATTCTTAGCACCTGAAAAAGGCCAGAGTGTACAACAGCCGAAATGTTGTACAAATGGCAACAAAGATTTGGACAATAGTCCGAATAATGTAAATAGTGTAAATACTACCTCATCTCAGAAATATAGACTAAATGAACTTCCTAATTTTTAATTTAATTCTACTTGAAGCAACATCAGAAATTATATAACCAGCCTAAATTGCTAAATGCAATTAAAGGAAAATTGTCCTTCCTGAAAGAAGCAACTGCCAACTATTTTTTGTTTCTATTAACTTTTTCTGTTACTTCTCCATTGTTAAATAGATAAAGATTTCACTTCATTGCTGCCACTTCAAGCAGGCAATTATCTATCTGCTTTATACTGTATGAAAGTATGTCTGTCATAAATAGAAGAATACCAAATTTCTGTTTTCAGTCTAAAGGGAATATACTACAAGTTAGTCTTTTCAATTTTGATGGACTTGTGGCCATGCTTTAAGAATCAAGCATTAACAATTGATTACAAAGGAAAATACCATGGTCATTTGAGTGCAAACAGGCCAGTCACAGATGCTAATATGACTCATTAGCCAAACTGAAGTATAGAATTTAAACTTCTTTATACACACTTTTGTGCAATTTTTATGCTTGATTTCTGAATACATTTTTTGAAGAGTTTGTTTTTATTAGTGTTTGGTTTTCAAATCTTGACAAATTCTTTTACAAGGTCCTTTCTTGTGTATCTGCTCTATTTAAACAGGTTGCTTGGCTCAGATTCACTAAGAATCAAATTTTTAATTTTAAAATTTGATCTTTGAAGATCAAATTTGAAAATACGTTACAGTAAAATTCAAACTTTTGAAGTTTGGGTTCTACTGTAATAATTTCAGTTTTGCTGTTTTTGTTTCAGGAAGTTGATGATAATAATAACCCCCCAAAAACTGAATATTCGACTCAAATGGATAAATTTACAGGATATTGTTTAGTCTGACCTTGTTAGAGGGGGGGAAAAAATCCCAAAGGCTAATAGTCAAGTGGATTAAAGCGTTGGTTTGTGAATTTGGTGATATAGTAATTGTGACTTCAGTCTCTGAACCAGACAATGCAGACTTAGTTAAAACAGGACTAACAATAACTGAGCAGAACTAAAACAAAACTAGGCATGAAAGGATTCAGTTAAAGCTTGCCTGTGTATGCCCCCCCCCCAAAAAAAACATGACTTTGTACTACATCCTGCCTTTGTGAGGAGGAAAGGTAAATAATATTTCTTGAAGGTTATCTGGATTGACAATGGCCTGATGAAGGCAGGTGGGTACAATGGTTGAAACATTGTGGTTAGTGAGATCAATGGTCCACAGATACATGTAAATAATGTTGATAACTCCTTATCTTAGAAATTAAAAAGAAAAAAAAATAAATTGTCAGTATGCGTGCTTTTATAGGTTCTATAACCACTTTGAGGAAAATATGTCATAAGGTGACTTTTTTTCTTTTACAGTAAGAAATTGGTTTCAAATTTCTGATAAGGTTTATGTGAATTTAATTTGTTTTTTCTGCTGATAAATTTTACTTACAATTTGCTTAGTTATTGCCTCATTTCTGCATTTACTTACATTTTGAAATACCTGATGAAACTCTTTAAAATTAATTAAAAAAAAAAATTGCAAATCATTTTTATATACTGCCACTGGTGTGCAGGAGGTTACATAAGAGGAAAGTATTAAGAAAGAGGAACAAGTTACAGAGGAGTGTTAGGAAGTGGCTAACAGAAGGATGAGAATATTGGTGTGATGAGAGTAGAGTGCACAGAGAAAAGAACATGAGAGAAAGGATGCGAGTCAGAGATAGATGACAATTGACCTTACATTTAAATTCTTGGAGATTATATCTGTCGGAAGCAAGTATACGGAAGAGAATTCCACAGGTGGGAAGTGTGAGAAAAGAAGCTGATGGAGTAGAAGTTGCAGTTACATTTTATTGGTCTCACTGTAAAAGGGTGAGACCTAGTTGCTAATCTTGTGGCTAGAGTAAATTCATGCAGAGTGGACACCAGTGAGCTAAGCTCATCAGAGTAGAAGCCGGGAAAGTATTTGTAGAAGAGACACAGGGAAGCCATGTCATGCTGGTGAGAAAGTGACTGCAGCTGAGCTACCGAATCAGGATCGATCACATTACAGATTCTTCATTGGATTTTGTCAAGAACCCAGAGGTGAATAGCAGGGGCAACCGACCAGATGTGGCAGCAGTATTCAATACACAGGCAGATGGTAAATTTATATATGTGCAGGATGGATTCAGATGAAAAAACTTCCTGCTCCTACACAGTGAACCGACCTACCTAGCAGCAGATTTAGCTATGGATTCGATGTAATCATTCCACTTGAGGTCTGCTAAGAGAGTTAGGGTGAGGAGGCGCAGTGTTTCGCTTTCAAGAAGACTAGCCTGATCCATGCTGATGGTGGGTAGAAGTGATTGTTTGTGATGGTTAACAGATAGCAGCTTTGTTTTGAAAGCATTAAAATTCACAAGCCATTTCTTACCCTAGTCCACCAGAGATTAAAGGTTCTTTTCAAACTCAACAGCAAAGTTCACTTTGTCAGCCTCAACGGATTTTTGATCAAGATGAAAGTAAACGGTGGTATCATCAGCGTGGATGCCTACTTGGGATCTGATTACATTGGGGAGATTGTTAATGAAGATCAGAAAAGGTGTGGGACCTAGAATAGAGCCTTGAGGGACACATGCATTCATATGATAGTATCAAGAGGCATGTCTGTTCAATAACACCTTCAATATTCGATTTGAAAGGAATGACTGGATTAGATCAAACAATCATCCAGTTATACCATAACCCCATAGCTTGCATAGAAGGCCAGCATGCCAGACTCTGTCAAACGCTTTGGAGATATCCAGGGCAACAGCTCAAGCTTCGCTGTTCTTATCGAGAGCCTGGTATATATACTCAGTGATGGTCAATAGCATATCAGCAGTAGACCTGGTGAGGCGGAAACCATACTGTTTGTCAGAGAAGACTGTTGGCTGTGAGATGTTGACCCACCTTGGCGTTGATAATAACTTAGAACACTTTGCCAAAAATCGGTAGGAGGCTGTTAGGGTGATAATTAGAGGGGTCAGAGAGTTCTCCATTATTCTTAAATATAGGAACCACGGCGGAGGACTTCCAGCAAGCAGGAAAGCAAGAAGCAGAGATGCAGTAGTTATAGAGTTTGGAGAGGACAGAGGAGAGTTCAGGGGCACATTTCTTCAGGACAATGATTGGGATTCTGTCACCTCCACTCGCTTTATGGGGGTCAAGCTTTGAAATTATGTTAGACCAGCAAGGGAATAATGTGGATGCTATTCAGTTGGCCCTTAGTTCTAGGTGGGCAGTTGGGTACAGATACTCCAGACAAATCCAGTGTCAAGTTGGAGAATCTGCGAGCAAAGCACTCAGCCTTGTCCACTGAAGAGGTGAGGACCTCAAATTCATTGATTAGAGTGAGGATTTAGGGCTTACTGTCATTTAGTACACTTTAACAGAGCCGCCAGTAGTCTTTGGAGCCAAACTTACAGGATGCTATGTGCTGCTTCATTCTTGCTTAGCTTCATTAAGTATCTTCTTGCACTCATTATGAGCAAAGGCAAAAAGGTGCCTGTTATGGTCCAATGTGTGGCTCCTATAAAGCCGCAAGAAGTGATTCTGGTGGGCAATAATGGTCGAGCAAGCAGGGTAGAACCAGGATGAATGGGATTTAAGTCGCAACTTTTTAGATGGGATGAAATCATCAATGCTAACCTTAACCCAAGAGGAGATCTCAGATACACAGTCTTCAATGAGAAGACTAAAACTTTGTTCCAAGAGACATCACACAGGAAATTGCAGTCTGCTCTTGGATAGCAGTAAGATATTCTGCTGATCTGAGGTTCCTGGGTGGAGTGGGAGTTGAAGGAGATGTTAACGGAAACCACCGCATGGTCAGATTTTTCTAAGAGGGTAGAGATGCTTGACATTGCAAGAGTCAGAGATGGAAGTGAAACAACTCTAGCAGTGAGTCAGGTCCATTATGGTTAGAAGAGATGTTTTTTTATCCTTTTTTGCTGTGATTGAATAACATTTTACTTAAAAGTGAAGTTAATCTCAATTTTTAAGTAGTTTTTTTTTTTCTTTTTCAAGATTCAATATTGGATTAATTTAGTACTTTGTCTCCATTGCTTACTTTGCCAGTCATTATTACATGATGCTGTAATTTATTGTTATCCTAGCATAATTCTTATTAAACATATTCTCTCTAAAATTTTAAATCACATGGATTCATTTTTAAAACAAATTTTAACCCTGAGGTTCAGATGTCCTGAATCTGCATATTGACTTCTTTAAACCAACTTTTTCTTTTAAATCAAACATTATCCTTGCTTACAGTAAGTATTAAAACCCCTAATCTATATCTCAGATATTCTATTCTTGTCTTTTCTACTTAAAGAACCTACTGACTTTAATCTGGAAGCTAAATTTGCCTAATTTCAGTTAAGAATTTGCACTCAAAAAAAACCCTGAAGATATCCTGATAGCAGAAAAACTGTATAGTGTAATGATACAGTCAGTCAAAAAACAAATACAAACCCTGTCAAGACTAATAGTGGGATAGATTTTGCTTTTTCTTAGCTTTTTTTATTTCCGCTCTCCAGTATTGCCAAATTTAAGAAGTAAGTGAAAAGGGTTTGGCATGTGTATGCATTGAGATTTCAATGAGTATTCATTTAATTGCTGGGTCAATTATGTTGGTACAATCCAACTTATCTTGTTGCAAACAATTTACTGAAAAACTTTGATTGGAAGAAATGGCAATTGCATGTTTTGATCTGTGGCACACCTTGTTGGTCTTTCTTATTTATGCTACACAGCTATTGTAGATGTTAATAGTTGAGAACTAATTGTTGAAGGAAAGGCTTATTTATTCATAAAATAGCACCTATGCTAAATAACAATAATGCCCAAGAAAAATGATACAGAATGACTGTATAATCCATTAATTTAATAACTTATTTGCTTTCAAAATAGATCTTGTATTAGATGGTTTATAACGGACACTTAAATTATGTCTTTAGTTATAAAAAGCAATGTATTTGTATCACTCTCATAATTTTATTTTTTAATCAGATGATCTGCTATACTATTTTTGAGTTTTTCTATTTGATGTGATTATGGCATTCTTATCTTTCGAAGATAGGGTAAATATTTGACTTCATCTTTACAAGAAAATCTAGCTCTGTTGATTGAACATCTAGATAATGTTTTATATCTGAATTGCTAAAGGGTAAACATTCTTGGGAAAAGAAAGAATTTATATTTTACTACAGCTATAGGTAAGAGGTGTTCAGAGTACTTCATGACATCATAAAAAAAAATCACAATTGCTATAAACAGTGATTGGTCCTCTATGGAGTCAAAGATCATTCAGTGCCTCAAGTTTTGAGCCATATAAGCAACAATATGTACGAGCATTTAAAATGGTACCCAAATTTTCAGGGAACTTGAGCGGTGGATGATCAAAGTGAATATTACCCTTTGTGACTCAGTGTGCAAACAGGAGAGAAGAGCTACTGAAAATCTTCCACCTTACTCCCTAGTAAAAGACTCCAGAAATTGGATGGCACTTACTACACTGGAGGAACTAATTCATTAGCTCATCTCATTTTGACCTTCCTGGTTAGGAACTACCATGTTATGCACATGATAGTGAACCATCCTCATTCCCTCTGTATTCCAGGTCCTGGGTAAACTGCATCTGGCAGCAAGGCCTCTCATGGGGAGGTTGTGAGGAGCATGGAACCACCTCTTAATTGCTGTTGCTCCCAGGTCCACTATGACGCAGAGTGGTAGCACCTGTTAGGGTCCCAACTATGGGCAAATAGTTAACCTCCAAACTGGGGTCAGAACACTATGAAAGTATAAAAATAGACTTTTATAGAAATATCTACACAAAAATAGACTTTTATAGAAAAAACATACATTTTTGAAGAAAAAAATATTACCATTTTTGAATACGAGACTAGAAGACGAAGACATCTTCAGTTTTTTTAAATAAAAATATAAACATTTTTCATAAAAAGCTGTCTAAACCAACCTTCTCACTATAACTGAACATTAAAAAAATATCTTAAAACTCCACCTTTTTGTCATTAAATGACCCACAGAGGTTGATATGCCATTAAACAAAACTCATAATCAAATCTGTATTCCATTGGTGAGAAGTTATTCCCACTTCTTCCTCAAACCACTGCTCTATGGGGCATCGTCCTAAGAGGATGTTTTTTCAATAACTACAATCATAACCTGTTCAAATCTAGGGTTAACACACATATCCTTATAAACTGCCTTTTACATTGTAATCCTCTTTCTCTAGTGGCTTCCAGGCCTTATACAGGGTGAACCTCACTGTAAAAAAAAATAAAATAAATACTTTGGTGTAATGTATATGTACATGTAACAGATACTCTCTTACTAAGCAACTTTGTGTGCTATGGTTCTTGCTGTGTTCATTGATTCGTATCCTTTTGTTTATATCATTCTTCTATTTGGGTGTGGAAAGAGAAGGATAATATCTGATTGTCTATATTAACCATATCAATGGGGTACTATTAAGATGGAGGTGACAAAAAAAATTCATCTATATGGTATAGCTAACTACTTTGACAATGTTTCTGTATTCTAATACACAATGTACAAAATACAGTTGAAATTGATATTTAAAAAAGTTATTAGTTTATGTAACTTGTAAACAACCTTTCGTGCTTGATATATACAAGTAGCTATCCACAAGTTTGATAGATTTAAGTTACCAAATAGTTTTCTCAAAGAATGAACGAAACAAAAATCAAGAAGTTTACTCTTCTGAACCGAAGATTCCAAAGAGATGTGGGGAAATATCTAGAAAGACAGGAAATACAAGAAAATTTGATAGGTAAACAGATTAGTCGCCAAATCCTTAAATGTTTGGTTAGTACTTTATACTTATATATATATATATATATATATATATATATATATATAGGAAAAACTACTAAAAAGTTGTAAGTTTAAAAATGTATTTTTCTGACAGTATTTATTTATTTCTATTATTATATTTGATATTTCAGACCGTCCTCGGCCTTTCATCAGAAACAAATGATTTTAAAATTTAAATTAGAAACGTATTTCGCGAGAGCGTTCGTGGAGAGATTGTTTCGCGAAATACATTTCTAATTTAAATTTTAAAATCATTTGTTTCTAATGAAAGGCTGAGGACGGTCTGAAATATCAAATATAATAATAGAAATAAATCAATACTGTCAGAAAAATACATTTTTAAACTTACAACTTTTTAGTAGTTTTTTCCTATACATATTATTAAGACAGTATATGTGGATCATCACTATGTTATATATATATATATATATATATATATATATATAAAAATAAATTGGAGAGCCAAGTTCAAATTCCAATTGAACTCATTACATTTGCTTGCACGCAAATATTCTTGGAAAACGTATTACTCTATCTTTTCTGTCTCTAGCTATGGGTTAAATTACAGGACAGTGGGTTCTGTGGCGTTGGTCAGCAGCCAGTCTACTGCAGAAAATAATGGCAACCTACTGTGGGAAAAATCATGCCCAGTTAGTCATGTCTCTTTTGAGACATGATTACTCATGTGGGTATCACGTATGGCACTTAACTAATATACACATGTATCTAAAATCCCAAATATACATAAATAACATTTTTCAATTTAAATTTGGTCACAAACACTTTCTAATGAACGTTCAGTTGCAAGTTTCTAGATATCAACCTAAGAGACATTCATGTCTTTAAAGAGATTCTCTCCTCTATACCATTAATAAATTCTCTGCTTGTGTATTTAATTGCATTTTTAATGCATTTTAGGGATGTGGCTTAACACAGATAAATGCAGTTCACTTTAAATATTTTGTTCTAAACACAAAGATTGAAAAATGCTTATTAAATTGAACTTACAGTATGTAGGAAAGGAAAATGTGAAAAAAGTACTAAACATAAACTACAAGACAGAATGCATGGTCATCAGAAAAAAAAAAGCCCAAAATGCAAATTACAGTTCAAGGATACTAAAATCAAGCAGGTACAGGAATTTAAATACCTGGGAAGTGTTCTAACAGAAAACTGACAGTGCAACATTTGAAGACCTATTGGGATAGCCAAAGACGTATTCCAAAAGCTCAGCAGAGTATTAAGAAACAGGAAAATTTTGTTGGAAGCAAAAAGAAAAAAGTACAGAACTGTTATATGATATCCTTCCTCCTGTATGTCAGAAAATGCTGTACAATTTCCTCAGTGATGAAGAGACTTGAAGCAACAGAAATGTGGCTCTACAGAAGGATGCTTGAGGATACCACAAGTCAAACATGTGAGCAATAACAAGGAAAGAGCAGAAACAAAAAAAACTTACACTTAAGTTGAAATTTCTGGGATATGTAATGTGGAAGGAGGGCTTAGAAAATCTGATACTTACGTGGCAAATAAAGGAACTGGAGAAGGCAGCACATGACATACTTAATGGGCTTGTGCAGATGGATGGTAAAACAAGGTTTGGGAGAAATAACGGGCAAAACTTAAGCACTACAAGGGAGAGGATTATGTGGAGGGCTATGATCGCCCATGTCCTGAAGGGACACAACACCTGCAAGAAAAATTTTTAAAAATATATCAGTATTTACATTATTCGGACTATTGTCCTGATCTTTGTTGCCATTTGTACAATGTTTTGGCCATTGTACGCTCCAGTTTTCTTCAGGTGCTAGGAATTTTGAACAGAACCCTTTATTACAATTACTGGGGTATATCATCTCCATCCCTTGCATAGAGCCTCTTCTGGTAGTCATGAGTTATCTCCCTCTAGCCATGTAAGTTACTTTTTCACCACTGCTTCTTTTCAAAATGACCAGTTACTGAAAAACCATCTCTAAATTGTAACATAGAAAACCAAATAAAATTAGACATTATTTAATTCGAAAACTGTTTAATTGCTTTTATAAATAATGTATATTAAAGACAATATTGTTTTTAAGAAAAAAAATTTCCATGAAAAATGAAGTTTACAAGATTTTTTCATTTTATTACAATTTTAAATTGAATAGTTTATAAAGTTTTTAAGTTTTAAAACTCGGTTTCAATTTGTAAATTTTAGGAAATGGTATTATTAAATAGATTTCATAAATTTGAAAGCTTATCTGCAATAAGTCTGTATTTAAAAAAAAAAATTACATCGTTTTTGAGTGTGCATTTTTTTTTTCAAATATATGGATGATTGTACATGAAATTAAAAGGCATTAGATACCTATATTATCTATGAAATTTTTATGGTATTTTTATTTATTAATTTTTATATTATCTCAGTTATGAAATTTTTTCTTAACTGAGATAATATAAAAATTAATAAACGAAGTGGCATGGCTCATAGAATGAGAACAATATACCCCATGGATCGAAATAAAGGGTTTGATTTGAAATTCCAATCACCTAAAGAAGGCCAGAGTGTACAATGGCCGAAACAGCATAAATATGGCAATAAAGATTAGGACAATAGTCTGAACAATCTAAGTAATATGAATAATAGGAACTAAATTCTTCTCACTCTCAGCAAGTTTTTACTGAGTGAACATTGAGAAGAAAAGATAATAAAAGAACAGGGTTCAGAAAGACTGATGATGATTTACATTGCATTTTAAGAAATTCTTCCAAATAAGCAATTGACCATCTTACAGTTCTCATTATGCAGCTTTAACAGTGAGAAAATTTATCCTCATTTATATTCATCTTTCATTGTTGAGCCACTGGTTTGTATTTAAATAAGCTTTAAGATATTCAAGATAACCAGGAGCAGGTTTTACAGCCAAAACAGAAATAAACAAAAACTAGTTAGACACTGAAACTGGTTTTTCACTGCAATTGAAAATTAACATTAAAATGATTTCTCAGCTCCCTAACTCAAATAATAGTGAAATACTGTTTTGATTTTACAAAACCTTTTCTGTCATATTCATCAAGGAAGTTTTAGGATCTAACTCTGAATTCTTTGTTACAATATTATTTAAATAGTTAAATATATAGATGTTTATATAATTATCATGTAAATTATTAATAATTATTTAAATAATAGACTTGATAATGACTAGCTACTCATTTTTAAGCATGCCTGTCTGCTAGGACAACTACTTAATCCCTGTTGCAGATGCTTGCTCAGGCACATTTTCTTCAACACTCACATAGCCCAGCTATTGTTTATGCTGCAACTAACACATCACTCAATAAATCCCAGGCATAACTAATAAAACAGCTTTTGGGTAAAATTCAACTTTATTCATCAATATAGTCTCCTTCTAGGGTGATACACTGATTCCAACGCTTCTCTAACAATTCAATGACTTTTTTGTAGGACAGTTGGTCTTGGCCTCAAAATACGCCTCAGTTTCCAATATCACTTCTTCATTAGAGCCAAATTTATTTCTCTAGAGCATTCTTTTGAGGTCTGCAAACAGCAAGTTGTCACTGAGGGCCAGATATGGAAAATAGAGTGAATGTAGAAGCAATTCAGAGCGCAGTTCATATAGTTTTTCCATCGTTGTGATCGACTTGTGATACAGTGCGTTATCTTGGTGAAAGATCATTTTTTCTTCTTCATTTGTGCTGTTTTTTGGTGATTTCTTCCTTCAAACACGCCAATAATGCTATATAATTTTTGCTATTGAGGTTTCTTCCTTTCTCAAGGTAATTGATGAATAAAATACAGAGGTCAAAATCTTGCCTGCTGATGTTTGCATCTTTGGACAGCTTTCATCTGCTGCTGTCAACCCAGCTGACTTCCAATTTGACTCCAGAGTGTAGTGGTGGATCCATGTTTTATCCATTCTCATATTTACGCAAAATCCTTCTTGATGCATAGAAACAGTTGCAAACTATACTCCAAATTATCGCTGTGTTGTTCTTTTTGATTAACTGTGAGCAAACGGGGTGCCCACTTTCAACACAGCTTTCTTATTGACAAACGTTCATGCAAAACAGTGAATACACCGCCTTCTGGTATGTTCAACTACTCTATCTCATACAATGTCAATTTACGATCAGCCAAAATGAGTTTGGATTTTTTTTTTTTTTTTGTGTGTGTGTGTGTGTGTGTGTTTTCCGGGACAACTGTCTATTTTGGGCAACCTGAGTGTTTAGCATCATTTGTGTCTTTACAACCACATTTAAAGTCAACATACCACCTCTTAACCGTTGTTTCTGATGGAGCAGAGTCCAAATAACACTGGTCAAGCAATTGCTTTGTTTGAACAGTATTTTTTCCATCAGAAAGCAATGCTTTATCAACAGATGCAATTCAGATTTTTCCATTGTTTTGAAAACTTGCAACAGTAGCTTCCCTTAAATAACTAATTTTTAAACTAATAATCCAGTTGCGCCCAAATATTGTTACTGTGCCATTTCAAGGTTAGTACATCATAAAGATCATATATTGAGTGATGTGTTGTTTGAATAAGGCCAGTACATTCAGCCCCTTGGTCACAATGACTTGTGACTTTGTGATTGCACAACCATTAACAACATTTACATCTACCCAATTTTATGCATTTTTAATCTTTATCACTTTGTATGTGATTTAATTTACTGTACTAAAAGTTTATCCTGCCACAGAAGATGACTCTAATCCCTGAACAATAGTGTTTCAATTTCATAGTTGTGTTGTCATATGCTGCTACGGCAACAGAAAACAACTTTGAGTGAAATTAACAATAAGGATACTGCAATTGAGATACTTGGAAAAATAATGTATTGAAAAGGGAGTAATATTAATAATTCAGAGTGCTAAAGGTTAATTATTATTATTAATCCTTTACTTGTTTTTCCCCTCTTTTCACTTTATGGAATCACATTAGTTTTGATAACTATTACATAGCTTGAATTGTGAGAGCATAGTAGATTACTTTGTATTTTCCAACTTGTCAATCTTTTGCAAGTTATTTAAAGGTAGAAAATATTTTATATTGTAAGAATTTTCTGAAGATAATGATTTACATTTAAAATCCCTACTAATTAACCCATAGCTGGGAGTAGTAAATTTATGACTTTTTCCCAAGGTTATTTGCACATAAGTAAATATAATGAACCCAGAAGAGATTGAGACCTGGCTCCCTGATTCTGAGCCATCATCTGGTACATCACCCATAAATCTTGAGTTTACAGCACCTGTTAAATGGTTACCTGTCTAGGTATTGGCCAGGCTTGGCATTGCTTAACTTTTAGTGATTGTATGAGAACTGATGTTTTATAATGATGTGGCTGTAAAATGAGAGTGTAGTAGTGATTGGAAAAGTACAGAAATATATCAATATGTGGTTTCTTTAGATTATATCTGTGGATGGACTTTCTGGTTTTATCAGTAAAAAGCCAATATTGTGGTAAGACAAGGATAAGGCATGTTGATTTGAATCTTAGCAAAAAGCTTTATTTCTAACTCATGCTGTTTATTTGTCATAAATTAAATGACTCAAGAGTTTCAATAAAAAACAATAGAAGTGTGACAAGTTAAGATTAATTAAAAATCAGTAATAATTAGAATTGTATTGCTAAAGATACAGGTCAGTTTCTTGATCAGTGTTTCTGCTTCAGAAATTTTCAATCCATACAACTATTCTTGTATTTATCATTGACTCCAATGTATCTATGCCATAAACAGCAATTGTTAGAAAGTTTTAACAGTGAGAAATCATGTATTGAGATTCAATAAAGTGATGATAAACAATTCACAAACTAAATAGAGATATTGTATATATTTATATATTGTATATATTTTATTGTATATATTTATTTATTGTATATATTTATTGTATATATTTTATTGTATATATATGTATATATATTGTATATATTTAACATATATTTAATATATATTTAACAAATATTATATATATTATATATTTAATATATATTTAATATATTTAATATATATTTAACAAATATTGTATATATTTAACAGACAAACTAAATAAACTGTTCATTTAATTTATTCCCTTTATATTTTTTTAGACATTCAGGGGTATCAAGGATTCATTGATTATTCCTTATATTGTATAAATTGCTTTTTTCGCAATATTTTTTAATGTTCAAAATTTCATGTGTTTAATAAAAATGAAATGAAACTATCTCTTGGAAGAAAAAGATTAGCAACAGAATGACAAAACCTATTTCAAGACCGAGTTGAAACAAGGTGATCAATTAAAAGATAAAGGTTTTGGGGTGTCTGACGTGAAAGGCTTGAACAAGTAAGGCTACAATCTAAGAAACAGGAGGACGAGAACTGTTTAATTAAACAGTTCATTTCGCTTGGGGATTAATTTTATCTAAATGCAGATAAATGTTTGTATAGATTTAAATGACTAAAGGAAGTATACCCTCATCCAAGGAATTAGTATTTCTCATATTTTTTCATCTTATTTTAAAGTATTTCTTTTGTTTCTGTTTCATTTGTATACATCATCGAAAGTTACAATTTTACAAAATATGCAAAAAATAATTTTCAAATATCTTTGTTTAAAAAGCCAACACTGCTTGATCTGACTTGATTTTGTTAATTGCTATCTTCATAAAAAAGAATACAAGTATGTCTATCAAGAAATATTGTGCATGCAAAAGTTTTCAGAGATTATAATTTATTTATAAAAAAAAATTATTGTACATTGTTCTTTTATTTATTTTTATTTAATTTTATATAATTTATTTATAATTATTTTCTCTCCAACGAGGCAGGACTGGTGCACAGGGGGTTACAGTGAGAGAGGGGGAAAAAAAGAAGAGTACAGAGGATGCCTAAGAAAAGATAAGAGGTGGATGGGATTTATGGTGGTAGAATATGGCAATTGATATTGCATTTAAACTTTTGGAGATTATAAATATCAGGAAAAGCAGTTCCATAGGCAGGAAGTGCAAGAAACAAAAACTGATAGAGTAGAAGTGGCCCCTTTTGATGTTAAAAGGGTGGAACCTAGATGTCAATCTAGTAGTACAAGTAAATTTATGTGGCCAGGGCATCCGGAAAAAAGCCCATTAGAACAGAAGCTATGAAAATATTTGTAGAAAAGACAGACGGAAGTTACATTCCATTGGTGAGAAAGTGACTGAAGTCGAGCTACTAAACCAGGATCAAATACCTTACAGATCCTTCTTTAGATTTTGAACAGCAGAAGCAAAAGACCAGATTTGGCAACAGTATTCAATGCACAGACAAATATTAGATTTATAAATTTGCAAGATGGATTTGCACAAGAAAAACTTCCTGGCCCAACACAATGATCCAATTTTACACACCTCTAATAAATTGTTCCTGATAGTTTGTGCTAAAGCTGTTCCTTGAAGATGTTGAATAATTGAATGATGGTGGTATCTTTTAATGTAATATTGCCTGCTGCTTTTGTGTTTGGCTGACGACCAAGGAGTATAAATGGTTGCAATTGAGTAACTCTGGAGTTGAATTTGATGAATTTATGAATGAAATGATGGAAGACAGGAATTTTGGATCAAATAATCAGACCATTTTTACATTAGAGTATTAACTAGATACAATTTGATGATTCATGTCAGTTGGTGTGTGTATGTGGGTTGGTGTATGTTTTGGAGGGTCAGCCCATGCTGAGAAGGGTTCATTACAACTATCCCCATGTACATAACTAATGACTGAAAATATGTAGGAGTGGAAATGATGGCAATTTTCTTTTCTTTTAAGCAACACAGTATTTCTGTAGGAGATGGGAATGATTTTTTGCTTGTCTTTCATTAATGTTAATAACTGTAAAGCTGCACTAAATCTTGTAATTCAAAATGCAACTTGAATCACTGGTTGTCATAAATCAAATCTAATGCGAAACACTGTTGCAAACCAACAACCGTCAATTACTTTCTTTAAGCAAGCTTGTTACTCCAAAGAAGCCAAAATCTTCTTGCTTCATGGATTCAGTTCAAGTTCATATGTAATGACAGAATTTGCATGAGTAGCACAAGGACACTCCAGTCGGGGTTTTCTACCTAATTCCGAAACTTGCTACAATATGTGCATACTAACCTTGGCTTTTTTCTTTACTACAATTTGTGTTATAGAGTAGGACTCAGCATACTCCCTGCTCTTCTCTAATACTGTGATAATGAACTGCTCCTACTTATAAATATGACAAGAAGCCAAATTAGAGTAGGATTTGAGATGTATTCTATTTTTCTGTTCTATGTATAAGTATTTAATAAACCTCTTGTTTCCTGTACCTAGTCTTCTATACTCTTCAATACTCTAACTATAGCCTTCCTAATTCTCAACTATTTTAAATAAAGGCAACATTACAACAATTTATTTGTTCTTAGATTGTGCATTTTTATTTTCAACAATTTTAATTACTACCCATCTAGATAATTTTCAAGTTATAATAAAATCAGGTGGTCAACATATTTACAACCATTTTCTGGGAAAGGATAAGCCCTTCTCTTTCTTTTATAAATAATGGTACTCCTGTAGAGTTGCTGTAAAAGTTCAAGATCCATTGTATATTGAATAGAGTGCCACATGCACACTGTTCACAGGTGTGATCACACTATTGATTAACACAGGGACCTTTTGTCTGCTGAATTTCCACCATTGACCAGGCCTGTCCTTGTTAGTCAACCAGATCAGCTGAAGCTTCTTTCAGCTAGTCATATTGATGCCAGGAGTGATGGCATCTTCCTATAATACATCTACTTAGGGTAGGTGGTGGTGACAAAATTTGCATACAAATGATACTGCCAATAAAAAGCATGGGTTTGGGACTGAGAGAGCTATATTAATGTCAGCTTCTTCTCAGTCATGGAAAAGTACTCTTAACATGCTTATTGTTGAAGTATTAAGTTTTAGTTTTGCATTGGAGCTTACATTTACTTTTAGAAAACCAGACAAGACAAACGCATACCAAAAGCAATTTATTGAACTCATTTTTTATAGAATGAGTTCAATAGGCTTGAACAACTCTTGAAAAAAAGAAGTTTTTAATTTCCAGTGCTCTCATACTGACCTGCAACCAATTGCTATTGGTAGTGTTAATAGCATCAACTGCAGACGTGAGCTGGAAAATACAGATAAGCATTTTCTGTATTTGGAATAATCTATTGTCATTTAGCTACAGATATGGCCTCAACAAATGAATGGTTTCTTATTCATAACAGATAAGGTCAAACTTGTGCTTGACAAGTGGGATGTAATGCTTAACAGTATGCTGTAAATTCTGGCTTTGCACTTTGAAAATGTCAAGGATTAAGACAATACTATACAAGTACCTGTCATTTTACATGTTGTTCATTAAATTTCACTTGATTTTCATTTCATATTTCTTTAACTTTATTATTAATTTTACAGGTCAAATGAATTGATTAGCAATTGGTCAAATTAAAGATTTCTTTTGCTTCTTTATCATGTCTGCAGTTGACAAAGTAAAATTACAAGATGAATGGTTCTATGTAGACTTGGTGAAAACAAACATTAGCCAGTATTTGAACATTTGCTTTTCTTTTTACTTAATACAAAAAAATTCATTTTTAATCACTTGCAATGAATAAGGACTTCATCATAAGAACTCAATGAAAACTATTGTGGCCTGATCGAGGAAAGCCTTCAGCATGTAAACCTAAACAAAATCTTCGGATGTGGGGAGTTATGTTCAGTAAGATTCAAACAAATTCTTTTATTCTGAATTGTCTGAACCTGGCCATATTGCATAATGCTACAGAGAGAACCTTTTTCTCAATAAATCAGTCTACAAGGGAACCTGATAAGTATAACATGCTTACCTCAAAGCAGCAATCATTAGTTGGTTAGTTTCTAACATTTTTTCCCCTTTTTATATTATTGTTCACTCAGTACAAGGCCCAAGAGCCATTCAAAGTAGATGTTACTGAATGAGGTGGTTGTAGCAGCATATAGGGAGGGAGTAAGAGGTGTATATTATAAGGATATGTAGGATAGATAATAGTTGACTTAAAAAAGTTAAAATTGTAATGATTGTAGAAAGCTTTCTTTTAGATATTTGCTCCACAACACATCAGTTATGAAAGAAGCTATCTGAGTGGAACTGCTTCCTTACCAATGGAAAATGAAGGGAATAAGGATTATTTAACTTGATGTATATGGCATGGCAGGTCTTACCTGCGAATGTCTGAAGTTCTAAGGAATGTAGCTCATTTGAACATATATGAAAATAACAATAGGATAGCAATATCAAATCTGGTCAATACCTGGATGGGTGACTGCTTGGGAACATCAGGTAAGATTGGATGTGAAGGTGGTGTAATGGATAACTTAGAATTGTTAATTGGAGAGCTATGTTCCAATTACTGTTGGGTTCATTATATTCACTTACGCATAAATAACCTTGGGAAAGGCATGAGTCCATCTCCTCCCAGGAAAGGGTTAATTAGTAAGACTTGTACTACTAAATCATTATCTACAACAACAAAAAAAAAGATTCTTACAATCTAAAATATATTTTGTGGCTTAATATAACCTGCAAAGTGTTCATAATCTGTAGAAAACAAATCAATCAAACCATTGCAGACACAAGTAAACACTTCAAAAAAAGTGAGGGAGCAAAAGTGATGCATTTACCACCCCTCCTCTGTAAATGATGAAAACTGGGAAGTGGTTTACAACTGTAAAAAAGTAGGTAAATGCTATGAATTCGAAATGCTGTTCCAAACTTGCAGAAATTAGAGATGGTTAAGTCCTCCTAATTTTGGTGTTTGTAAAAAGAAAAAAAAACTTTTTAATTCAAAAATAAATTCTTGTAGTAGGGTGGGTGAAGCTTAATTCATAAGATACTAATTGAGCCTTCTCTCTTTCTCAAAAGCATGAATTAAATTTATGCCTTATCACACCATGTGTCTTGTTTGTTATTGACAGGGATGAAAAAGAAAAATGATAGAAAACTGTCTTTCCAGAATTCAAGACACACCCAACCTTTTACTACAAAAGTAAAGTATGTTAGATGTTTCTTATTTGATTGTTGTGATGAAGCCAGTAAATAAATAAAAATTACCATATCTCCAACTTACTTTTCCCTCTCTCACTTGTACTGGCTTTCCTTGTGTGTGTGTGTGTGTGTGTGTGTGTGTATGTGTGTATGTATATATATATATATATATATATATATATATATATATATTTCTTCTGTCCATCTTTAATAAATGTTCACTTCGCCAAGGTCACATTTCTGAATTGTTGGAATTAGACTGACTTCATTTAAAATTAGAATGTCTTTGTTTCTTCTCCCCCACTCTCCGTTTCTATGCTTAAGATTTCCCACTGATCTCATTTTATATTTATCTCATTCAAACAAACCAGTCAACACCTTCTTATGCAGATTGTTACATACATATATACATACATACATACCTTTAGACATATACTCACACATGTGTGAATACACATTTTCTTGATTGAATATATCTGTATTGGTTGGGGTCTGCCCTTAAAAATCTAGTTCAGTAAAGGAGAAAAATAAAAATAAGGCCTTACTGTCTTCATTTTCATGATCTTTCTATCTGTTGATTTCTTTTCATTACAATCCATGTTTATAAAAAAAAAATAAATCATTTTCATATTTTAAAAACTAATCTCAAAAACATTTTTTTGCATTCATTAATTCCTAAATTTTGTTTGCTGAATGATACTACACAAGAAACTTGCTCATTGGGACACACGGTTGTTTTTACTGCCTCCTCTTCGCTAGAGTTTTTTTTTTTTTTTTAATGCTTTAACTTTTATACACACACACACACACACACACACACACACATATATATGTGAAGTCAACACCTAGAGGCAACAATTTTTCATGCTAAACACTATCATCAGGTGTTGGCTTCAATGTCTACTTTTATATTTACATATGCTCTATCCCTGATATTGACCACTTTAATGCGTGAATATAGCATACCTTATAAATTTTATGCTGCCAAATTTATATTGCTTTAAAAATGGAGTGAATGCTTTTTTTTTTTTATTTAAAAGGAACCTTTTTCTTTTTTTTTCTTTTTTTAACAACAGTTATGCAGAATGGTTTTTAAAAAATTAAAAAAAATAATACATTAAATAAAAAAACAATTATAAACAGCAAAACTGATTTTTCTTTTTTCTTTTCATACTAACTAGGAGTATATTTACATTGATTTGTTCTTTTAGTAATAAATTTATTTTAGTTGTGACTTGCTGTTTACACCCTATGCACTTTGCAGTTTCACCATTTATGGTTGTTTTTCGTTTTTTCTTAAATAATCTTTCTAAAAAAGTGTTGGACAAAAAAGTTCCTTTTTTCTTTTTTTTTTCTTTTTTTTTTTTTTTAAGAAAAAGAATTCACTCTTTTATTTTTAAAACTCATTTATGCATGCATATATTACAATTCAGTATTTTTTGTTGATGCCTCATTACATAATAAATAAATCACTACTGAATTGTAAGTTCAGTCATCACTGGGTCCCTCATTAAAAACAAAATCTTTGACATTAAAAACCCCAAGAAAGTTGGCATGTTGTAAAATCAATTAACTTAACTAAGATTATTAATAAAAATAGGAGACTAGCGTTAAATATTAATATACTAGATTTTACAAATGCTAGTTTAGAACTATCTCGTATCGCTCAAAGACTTTTCTAAGCATGCCTCAATTTTAATCGGTGTCAGTGTAAAGATGAAATATATCAATGACCTAGTTATAAATGGGATCTTTTTTTCATTCAGTTACACATTTTACTAATTGAGTTGTCCTATTGTAGATGATTAAATCCTTAAAATAGCCACTTACATCCAAATGCTGCCTAACTATTCCTTGACAGAAATGTTAAGAAAATCATCTTTTGAATCAATAATTTATATTCCAGTTTGAATGTTTTTACATCAGATCAGAAAATCCAGGTATTGCAGCTAACTGTATGCAGAGATATTCTATGAACGGATTTTGTCTTTAAAAGATTTCAGCTGATTTTAATTGTCAGTGATTGTGACTCCTACTGATTAAGCCGGCTCTTGCTATATAAATAAAGCAGAGAGAAAAACATTGTAGGACTGACTCTCTAGTCAGTCATCATAATCAATCAGTCTGTTAGTTTGCCTCAGGTATTTGGAGTATCAACATTTTATATCCGACTATGATTCGGAAACAAGTCTCAGGTAAGACTATTAATAGTTCTTCTAATATATATATATATATATATATATATATATATATATATGCTTGTGTAACTGCAAATAAACATTAGGTTTTATATACTATTGTTTTTAGCAGCATTTTGGTGTAATTTTTTTCTCTTAATTTTTTTGCTGGAATTTATTGAATAAATCTAAACAGTGCTGTTTATAATGTGAGCTTGTATTGTTTTAAATATTGCAAAAGATGACACATGGATCAACCTTCATTGCAACATACATGTTATATGCATAACTTTTAATCATGAATATAAATATATTAATATATAAATATTTATGCACATAAATTTAAAGTTTATCTCTTTAGCTATTGTTTATACTTATTCACAATTGTAACTGATTGTCATAAATTCTGACATGCTTGTTGTCAAATATGTGCATAATGTGCAGGGATGTACTAGCAATGGTGCACATTTAGAGAAATGCATGTTAGGAGTGTTGAAAAGTTATCAGCTCATCCGAGAAGCTTTTCCAAAAAAAAAATAAATAAATACTGATGTTGAGGTTTTGGAAATTTTTATAACTGCCTTGTAAATGCATCATGCATTTTTGGTTGGTTAGTTGGTTTTACAGCATGTCAGCTCTTATTTGGTTATTTAAAACTTGTACTCTTCAGACATCTGACATCTATATTTTACATGCTTATATACACACAGTTGTTTTTTTTGTTTTTTTTTTGTTTTTATATATAGCCCCAAATAGAAAACACAATCTTTATAAATGTACACCCAATGAAGACAAACCTGTTGCTACTCTTATTCATGCTTTCTTTGAGTCTACATCATCCATGGTGCAGACAATTTTAAAATAAAGAGGATAAACATCATTTCTAAGAAATAATCATGTCATTGACAAGCATCAAAGGCAATTTTTGTTAATTTTTATTCAAATCTTCAAAACATATGAATGAGGACATAAGATCTTGCCTAAGCATTTGCCCTTGTATTTATGTGCATGTGTACTTGTGTGGGAACATTGTCTATGATAGCATAATGAATATGCATCAGTTTTTATTTATAGACTCTGTGTGTGTGTGTATGTATGTATGTATATATATATATAAGTCAACTCCCAGCTAAGAATCCATGCTTAACTTTCACCTATAAATTTAGCATATCTTCAAACTACTATATATAAGTAAAAGTTTGTTACTTAGCTGACTGATATTACTTTCAGCATCCTAACTCCAGTGTTTCATAGACAGATCTGCCTGTTCACTCTTCAGGGGTATCAGCAATTGACAGCTTATATTTTTTTTTATTTTCTTTTCAAACATTATTTTTAGTGGATATCTGTATTTGGTACTCTTTTCTCTTTGTTTTTTTTTAATACTACCGGTTGTGCAGACCATTCAAGAAAACTTGTGTGCAGGCCAGCAGTCAAAATAAACATTCTTTAAAAAGCACATTGTCTACTCAAATATGGGTAGCTAGTAAAGTGATAAATATATCTAATCTGTATACCTGTGTATATAGACAATGCTACATTGAATATCAACTCCAATAATTTCGGGATCCCTGTTCCGTTGATTGATCTTCCATACACTTTTAATTTATTTATTTTTTTTTTTTTTTAATCCCATTGTTCTATTGAGCATCCTTGTATTATATTCATTGATGCTCTGATGACTGAAACAATATTTAATAAGATGGAAAGTTATTCAGATGAATCTTATGTTTTCAAGACTGAAATTCTTTAAATAAGCATGTGTAAAAATATCTTATGGTTAATGAAAATATAAAATTTATTCTCTCATGTGTAACATTTACATTTTATTCAATTCTGGGCATCATTACTTACCCTCAGTCAGTGTGTATATGTGGTGCTATGAGCCCTCATTAAAATGTGGAACCTACATTTCTCATGTTTGATATAATATAGCAACTCCTTCTCTGGGATTGTGTTTATATATATATATATATATATATATATATATATATATATATCCTTGTAGCATCCCCCCCCCCCCCCCGCGCGCCATGTTCACATGCCAGGTGCAGCAGGGTCCATCATGTATTCTCACATGTCAGAGCAACCCCTGTCTATTCTGACATGAGCTAAGGTAATTCTAGTACATACTACAATTGCATATATTCTCCTAATTTAAATTTATGAATGAAATGTAAGTCTTGTTTAATTTTTTTTTTTTTTTTTTTTTTTTTTTTTTTTTTTTACAATCTAACAACTTAAAGCCAAAACATTTTGGGGTGTAAGAATATATATATATATATATATATATATATATATTATAAATTAGAACATCTACATAATTTCTTCTATATATGTCCTCTTCCCTACAATCATATGTTTGTTTCAGTGTTTGGATTTAAACACTTCTTTGAGGGGAAAAAAAATATTTGGTAAATTATACTGTCTTTGTATAGTGATTTACTAAGCATAGCATAGTTGTAATATAAGGTCAAAATTACTAAGTCCTCAGCAAGGGAGGACTGAACTCACTACTCAGTTGTAAATGAAATAGTGAGATAGGTTTGCTAAACATAGTGTTGGAGTGCCTATATTTTTGTATAACTCAGGGATAGCTAGAGCTGTGGCTGCCAAATTTTCCATGGCTACATGAATTTAGCATTTTAATTTTTGAAAATTTCAAAACTTAAATTTTAATGAGGGGCTGCAATTTGCAACATAAGTAATATTCTGGATTATTATTTTGGGTATGTCAAGTTGAAGCTAATCTTTATCATTTTGTTTAACTGTATAAATTTATTCTACTTTATTCCTTTCCATCTCTTATCTTTACTTCAACATCTCCTATGCTTTGTTTTTCCTCACTGTAACTCCTTGTACACCTTCTTGGGGTTAAATGATTATTTAAAAAAAAAATAGACCTCTTCACTGAGGTGCCTTAGGGCCATATCATGTTAAAACATTGGTTCTCATATGATTAAAATTAAGCAACATCACCCATTTGGTTGGTACCTAGATGGGTGATTGCAAGGGAATGCCAGGTACTGTAAGCTTCAATATGTGGCTGGTGTAATAACAACTTGGAACAGAAAATCAAAGAGCAATGTTTCAATTTTAATAAAATTCTTTATATTTACTTACATACAAATACGCTTGGTAAAGGTATGAATCTATCATTTCTGCCACTAGCTATCGGTTAATTAGTAGGATGTAAAAAAATATTTTCTTGTTTCAAACAATCTGCAAAAGATTAAGTTGTAAAAAAAAAAAATCAATCCATCTTAGGTTCTGAATGCAAGAGTTCTTAATAATTGGTGGGGTGGAATTTTTCTCACTATGCAATAAAAGTAGGGGCCATTAGAAAATCAGTTAAAGGATCAAAACATGCAAAATTTATAAATATGATTGTCTAAATACATTCAGGATTGGCAGGTTTAGGGGTTCAAAAATTTCTTTAAAATGAATGTACCCAACCTCACCCCACCCCCTAATGTCAATTAAGCATATAAGAGTAAACGAAAATTTCCTGACCTGAAAATAAGGTTATGACCCTATTGAATGTTTTTCCAGTCCCTAGAAAATCAATACTTGAAGAAAAAAAATGGTTTTGTGGTACAAGCAATAGCCACTAGCAGAACATTTGTTCTTTCCACAGGAGTTAGCTTGAAATCTTGCCAGATTGGCATACTTTCTAAAACAAGTTCATTCGGGTTTTCTAAATACTTGTAATATTGGGAATTCTTTTTGTGTTAATATCTGTCAACAGGTCAGTCTACCTGCTGACCAACTCTTAGGCTTCATTTGATATCAAGTTGTCTCGTAATATATCTATTTTCAAGTAGGTCTTGTCTGTAACATGTACAATTGTTAACACATGCTCATGAAAAATGTAAGGTGAAGGGAACCCTTTTACTATTTGTAAAATTACAAATATCTTCATGTTAAATTTTTCAAAGATTTGATACCTATGTATACCTTTTGTGAGGTGAGATTGAAAAAATAACAACTGAAATTAGATAATTTATAATTTGTTAAAGTGTTGTTGCCTAAGTACATTTTGGTTCAGCTTGATTTAAATACTCTTTGAAAAGCTCATAGCAAGTTTAATTTTTTGTGTCCATTGTATAATGTTTTTGAAGACCAAATTTTTAAGAAGAGCAAATTTAATAGATTCTGTTTAGCAATTTAATGGCTCTGTGCAGTTTCATTTACACAAAGATAACATTTAATATCATTTTGCACATTCTGATATTCTAACCCAAAATTTCAGTGTTATGTCAGTACATTTGCTTGATATTTTGATGGTGATTAGCATTGTTCTAATTAGACAAGATTTACAATTCTTGTTTTTTATAGAGTAGACAGTCTTCTCCAAATTTACATTTTGTTGCGTTGTTTACCTAATTGTTTTTTTTATTTAAATTTTTTATTTCTTGCTTTAGTTCAGACTGTAAGGTAATTGGCTATGGTTAAGTAATTGACAAAATTCTCAACAAGTGGAATTGACAAAGTTCTCAAAGAACAATTTTAAAATTGGAAGAAAAACAACAAAATAATTCTGTACAAATAATATATGTGCAAGTCAAAACGAGGTAAATCAGCAGTATTAAAACAAAATGTCCACAAAAGTATGAATTGTGTTCACATGCAAAAATGAGACCATCAAGTGGTTATAGAATTCTGACTACAAGAAAAAACAAAAATATGTGAATGAGGGGGAGAAGTATTCATTTTTATTGGTTAGGAAGAAATCCCACCCTGCATCTATATTATTATTGTCTATAAATTAGGAGGAAATGTTTTTAAGTCATTCTGTTCAGAATAAAACCAACACACCCACTAAGAGCCACTCAAGGTAGAGGGTTACCGAGTGAGGTTATTGTAGGGGAAAAGAGAAATGGCTTATGAGAATATGTAAGATCGATATCAGTTGATCTTAGAGATTGATTGTAGTGATCAGGGTAGCATCCTCACGAGAACTTTCTCGAAAATGGTGGGGTGAGGGGCATCTACAGTCATACTATACATAAAATAGTACTAATAAAGTAAATTTGTTTGCGTGTTATCAGTTTTATTAATTACTTCAAAATTGCCTGGACAACTTGCTATAATAAATCTATGGTACACATTTCAACTTATTTGCCTCTCTATAATAATAATAAAAAATGTCAAGAGAACTCCTCAAATGCTTGTGCATTGAAGATATACACTTGGCAATCAGAACACTTATTGAAATACTTAGAAAACTTACAGATTCCATGCTCACAAAAAAATGTAGCATTACATATTTAATATTTGTGCTAATTTATTGGTGTTGACAATTGTAGATCTCCTTGAACATCATTTCTTGCATTTAACCTGATTTTTGTTGCCTGACCTGAAGCAAGTTTCTATTGGTTTATCTAATCAGTCTTATCTTGATTACTAACTGCCTGCAATTAAGACAAAGCTGATTGCTCAGATTTAGGAAAATCTCTCATTAAGTTTTATATAAAAAGCAAGTCCATTAGAACATTATTTTTAAAATATCCAAGGAATAACCACTTGCTTCTTTATTCTCTTCCCAATTTGCAATTATTCTAGATATGTGGCAGTTTGTTTAAATTACAGACAAAAGGGTTGAGGGTTCACCCTGCATTTCTTTAAAAACACCTTAAAATGAATCTTTTTTTAAGTAAAAGATAAAATTTCTCTAACTGCAGTGTATTTGCTTTTATTTGGGGGAAAAATGCACTTAACTATAAAAACAAAATTATCATACAACAGCATCATATTTTGTTTTCATTAATAAAACCACCACCTGCTTTAATTAGAATTCTTTCCAACAATTTTTAAAAAGTAGATGGCAGATCTTCCCAAGCATTCTTCAACTGAAAAAGCTCACTCTAACTCTTTGAACTCTTCTTGCCAATTACTAATTCAATTGGAGAGAGGTCAGGAGATCATAATTTTTTTTATTTATAAATTTGTAAAAACATCCGTGAACTATTAACCAAGAAAATTCTAATATATTTTCTGAATATTAGACTCTTTCTTCTCAGATTATTTTATATTCGAATACTTTTTTTTAATTTTCCAAGGCCTGAAACTCCAACAATTAACTACTTTCCTGCACTTTTTTGAAAAATCATTGCTAATTTTGAAGAAATATTGGCAAAAGCTATCAACTTGTTATTTAGAATGGTTTTCAAAATAGTGACTAACTGCCAATCAATTCAACTATTCGCATATTTTTTTAATCTTGTAAATAGACATTCTTATAAGTAAATAGTTTCACATTTTTCTTGTTATTAAAATTGTAAACAGAATTTTAAACAATAAAAATTGCTAAGGAAGTCTACAGTAATAATGGTATCAAGAGAAAAATCATCCTTTTTAGCACACTGTTTTTGTGAGTTCATAGGTTAAATATTACCTAAATAAATATATTATTAATAGGTTACTTTTTGTGCTATGTTGATAGTATTTTTCTGTTTCTGTTGTGCAAATTGTTACATGGTTGAACTGGTAACTATCCTTTACCAAATCAGGCTTTGTGAAAAGAAAAATGCCACAACAGAAGTTGCTTAGTTGTTTTACAAAACAGAATATTTTATGAGTGGGCCTTTGCTGTCAAAAATGATGTTAAAATATTTATATTGATAAGCTGTCTAAAATGATGGCAACATGCATATATTGATGTACCAACTATTGAGTATTTTACATTAAGACATAAAAAAATATAATGTAAACCCCTGAACATAAGAGAGAAATATATAGATACACAATGGTCTCTATTATAAAAATGTCTGTGTGTGTATTCTTCACTACTTGATAACATAATTATTGCAAAAAAAATAAGGCACTGTTAAAGAGGAAATTTGTGGCAAGAACTTTCATAACTAGTAGTAAATAGAATGAACTGAGCAAACACTGCCTTGCTATTGTTTATCTCTCCATGAGCATGACAGGAGGGAAATTGTGTGTGTGTATATATATATATATATATATATATATATATATATATACACACACACACACACATCTTTATTATAATAGAAAGGATACTATTTTTACAATAGTCTCTCTCTCATCTCTTTAAGATGCAAGCAATCATGGCTCTCCATAATTTCTTGTTAAAGAGTCTAGATATAATTGTTCAGTTGACTCATTTCATTATTAGAATGTTATTTTGGTATTGATATAAACAAAATCTTTAATCGGTTGTGTGTGTATGTGTGTGTGTGTGTATATTTTAACAAGGCCAAGACCAATGATATAAGAGGTATTATCACAAGTCAGGTGATAATGCCACCAATAAGCAAGAGACTACCAGAAGTGAAATAGCAGAAAAAAAACTTAAGAGGAAATGGGATACCCAATTCTAAGCAGGAAATTGGAGAAATACATCTACTCCTGTTCAAAAGAAGAGGAAAGGAGTATGGACAAGATGACGGGTACTCCTGTTTTTAAAGAAAGCAAATGAATAGATTAGGCGACAGGATATCAGCAGGGAGATGTTTACTTTATGAATTAAGACAATTCCTCTTTCTATTATTGTTACTCCCTATCATGGGTGAGTTAGTGGATTACATAATTGATAATATACTGTTAATTTCTTAAATTTCAATTTAGTATAAGTAGAAATATTTCCTACCAGAATAAAATCTCTCAAGAGTAAATATATTAATTAGTTTATATTTAATTCTTTATTTTGTAGAACTCTCTTTCAACCACTTGTGTGGGTATGACAATAAACTACATCTGACAACAGGGCTTCTGATTGGGAGGTTTTGAGGAACATAAAACAAACTAAACCAAATCAACTTCTTGCTTTCCAGTCAATTTTGAGCTTCAAAAATTTAAATTGAATGTCAATCATTATTTTTCATTTACACTACTTACATTATATGGACTACTGTTCTCATCTTTGTCATATTCACAATCTTTCATACTTTGGTCTTCTTCAGGTGATATATGTTGAAATTTTGAATTAAATCCTTTTAGTCCACAAGGGTAGATTGTTCTAGTTCCACATGCTATGCTTTATGTGGATCTCGGTTTCATTTAAGTCTCTTTAACTCAACTCTCCAAGTTTTTGTTTCATGGACTAAAAGGTTTTGGTTTGAAATTCAAATATATATCACCTAAAGAAGGCTGGAGTGTACAACAGCCAAAATATTGTGAATATGATAAGATGAGAAAATAGTTACAATACCTCATCTCAGAAATAGATTATCTTTTACAGTATTTACATTACATTGAATTTCAAAATTCCTAGTACCTGAAGAAGGCCGGATCATACAATGGCCAAAACATCATACAAATGGCAACACAGATGAGGGCAATAGTTCGAATAATGTAAATACTACCTCATCTCAGAAATATAGACAAATACTAGATTATCTTTCGTCTGTTTAATTACTGCTCTTGTATTGTTCTCCCTCTTTAATGTTTTTTCTTTTTCTCATTCTTTTGCATCCAGTAACCCCTTGCAGTTTAGTGGTTTTATTGCTTTACATATTAGATCATAATTATATAGTCATGGGAGGGGGAACTGTCCTTAAATAAATCAGAATAAAAGCACCATTCAGCATTTTGTAACCAAAAGCAATATATAGGCAGTGCTACATGAAATAGCAAGCTCCTATGGTATTTAGTTTCAGGTCTCCTTGTTCTAAATTCCTGAATTTAAGTGTAATGTGCCAACTCAGTGTCATGATTTAAAAAGGGACCTCCTGTATTTAAGAATTGTGGTGAACCCTTGGACCCATCCAACTATCGTCCTATCAGTCTTCTACTGATAATCGGGAAAGTATTCAAGTCCATAATCAATGCTGAAATAGTCCAACATCTTACTGCCCACAAACTCTTCTCTATCAAGCAATATGGCTTCCACTTTGCCATGTCCACAGCCGACTTGCTAACAATCGTAATGGAGTACATGCTCCAGGCCCTTGATGAGTCTGACGAGCCTCACGCGGTTGCTCTGGACATCTCCAAGGCTTTTGACAAGGTTTGGCACTCTGGCCTCCTATGCAAGCTACGAGGTTACGGTATTACCGGTTGCCTGCTTGACTTAATCCAATCCTTTTTACATAACCGCAAAATGAAGGTTGTTTTGAATGGGCATGCCTCTTCATCCTACAGCACAAATGCTGGTGTCCCACAGGGCTCTATCCTGGGCCCGACGCTCTTCCTTATTTTCATCAACGACCTCCCAGATGAAACCAGTTCCCAAGTAGGCATCTACGCAGATGACACCACAATATACTCCCGTACCAGTAAGAAACCTGTCGTGACGGACAGACATAATCTCGCTGCTGACCTTGAATGGGATCTACACTCTGTGGTGAATTGGGGCAAGCAGTGGCTTGTCAACTTCAATGCGTCTAAGACCAAGCTGTTGTCTGTCAACCATCACAGGCAACCTCTCCTGCCTCCCATAAGCATGGACCAAGCGATTCTCCCTGAGAGCAACACACTATGCCTCCTTGGCCTTACCCTCTCCTCAGACCTCAAATGGAACCACTATATTGATTCCATAGCTAAATCTACTGCTAAGAAGGTTGGGTCACTTTGCCGATCCAGGATGTTTTTTCCGCCTGAATCCATCCTGCATGGAGTACTGCTGCCATTTATGGTCAGGAGCCCCTGCCGTTCTCCTCAGTGTTCTCGACAGGCTCCAAAGGAGAGTCTGTAATGTGATAGGTACTGATCTGGTAGCCACTTCCCCACCGTCGAAATGTGGCCTCCCTTTGTTCTGTAAATACTTTCATGGCTTCTGCTCGGACGAACTTAAGTCACTGGTGCCTCCTCAACAGGTGTTTACTCGTGCAACCAGATTGGCAACTGGGTCCCACCCATTCACAGTTAGGTTAGCCAAATGCAGACAACAATTCTACTCCTGCAGCTTCTTCTCTCGCACTTCCCGCCTGTGGAACTCGCTCCCGTATTGTTGCTTTCCTGACGGCTACAACCTCCAGAAATTTAAATGCAATGTCAATACTCATCTCTTAACCACTGGACTCTAGCTCTCTCCCCACCCCCGTATATCCTTCCCTTTCTCTCCACCTATATATCTGTCATCGCACCTGCATTCTCAGCTTTCTGTTGCTCCTTTCTAACTAGTTTGTACTCACTCTTTTCTTATTAATCTTTTTACAGTTATGTAGCACCCAGCTCATCAATGGCATTTCTGCCTTGCTCGGGGTGAAATGATTTAAAAAGAAAAAAAAATATTACTCAAGTCTGTGTAGAATGTAGTTCACCATCAGTTATTTTTATGTGTAGCCTAAGTTAGCAAATCTCACATAAATAGGATTGAATAGTGTTACAGGTTAAGTGTAACAAAAGAAGAAAAAATGACCAAAACTCAGAGATAAATCACAAATATTTAATTTACCAAAACATTAAATAAAAATATTTACAAATATAGTTTTTGCATTCAAAAAGTAAAACAGGCAGGCGAAGTGTTACGAAGGTGAAGGAAGGTGCCAGATATCTTTACCCAGTTAAGATAATGAAGAAGTTTAAGTGCTAGATAGTTAGTTGTTTTTTGTTAGTCGGAATAAGATACTTTTGCTGTGATAGGCTTAACCTGTCCCTGGCCAACAGTATGACCCAAATAATTTACTGTTGCATGACAGAATTCACTCTTGTTTAGGTTCACACATAGGTTTGCTTCTTCAAGCTTAAGAAAAAATTGCTTGATGGTGCATACATTTTTATCCCTTGTCATTCTGTACACAATTATATCATCTATGTAGACCTCATATCCCTGAATTTTGTGTAAATATCCTGATGTTGCAAAAGAGTAAGAAAGGTAGAATTGGTGTAAGAAGTAAAGCACAAACAATTAAAAATTATGTAAGTGTCTTACAATTAGAATACTCTAATTCTACAATCTGATTTTCAAAACTAAACCTTGTGTACAAAAAAAGTTTTTTTTTTTTAATTGCCTCTTTAACTTTCCAGTATAGATAACAACTTGGCCAGTGACAATGTAGTATCTAAATATATGGATGTAATAATAATTTTGTGTAAAATAACATAGATATAAGTTCTTGTTGTTTTCAGATGCTGTTCCGAGAACTGTGTGCATGTAGTTTCAGTTGGTAACTCATCAATACGGATGTACTATAAGCAAGCTTGAAATACAGTGTATGTCATTTTGACAAAGTGGAAACAACTTTGTTTTTCATAGCATTAAACATGTTGAATTTTGTGCCAAAGAAAGCGGGGAATTTTACTGCACTACTTTATTCAAAAGGAATCTACAGCTGAAGCACACAGAATTCTTGTTGAGACTTACAGCAACCATACTCTCTCAGAAATGATCTCGAAGATTAGTTTAGACACTTCAAAAATAATGATTTTGATGTTGAAGATAAAAAATGCTCAGGCGCACAAAAAATGTTTGAAGATGAAGAACTGGAAGCATTACTTCGTGAAAACTCATGTCAGGCACAAGCTGAACTTGCAGAATCATTAGAAGTTGATCATACAACAATTTCAAGACATTTGAAAGCATTAAGAATGATTCATGAGATGTCGAATTGTATCTTTTGATATATGAACAACTGCTTTAACAGCAGAAAAGGAAAAGTGTTTTTTTTGTTTTGTTTTTTTTGTTTTGTTTTTTTTTTCTCATCAGATTGTGACTGGCAATGAAAAGTGGATACGATACAATAATTCTAAGTGTGGATCATGGTGTAAGCCTGGCCATGCATCAACATCAGCGGCAAAGCTTCTCTGTCAACGTTGATATACTAAAATTTAAATTTAATTCTTGTTTTTTTATTGTTCTATCATTTTAAGTGTTGGTTTTTCTCTAACACTCAGTAATCCCTTGCATCTTAGTTGCTTTATTGCATTGCTTAGTGTCAAATGATTTTTAAAAAATGTTTAGAATTTAGGGCAATATATATGAGGAGAAACTAAGAACCAAATTGATTACATTACTATCAACAAGAGATTAAAAAAATGCAGTCCTTCACTAACAAAGCCTATCCAAGTACGGATTGCCGAAGCGACCACCTATCAGTCATATGCAAACTAAGGATAAAACTAAGAAGATTAAAGAAACCTAACACAACCCTGATACTTCAGTACAATACTCATGAATGGCCTGAACCTGCAGGAAATGTTTACAGAGAGCATGAAAATGATATATGACAGACAAATTGGAGATGGAAGCTCAAAATGGGGCACACTAAGAGCGGCTCTAGTGACATTAGCAAATGACATCATTCCAAATGAAAAAGCACGCCGGAAGAAAAACAAGTGAATCCCCGAAGAGATTCTTGACCTGATGCAAAAGAGACCGAAAATGACGCTAAGAAATGGAACGGAATACAAGAGACTACACAAAGAAATATGGAGCAAATGTAGACAGGCTAAAGAAAGATGGCTTAACAACAAATGCGTCGAAGTAGAGAGACTGAGTACAACAAATAATGGAGACGCATAAAATTATAAAAGGACTAAAAGAGCAAAGGACATGCTCAGCAACAGAATGAATAAAAGCAAAGGATGGCACAATAATATTAGAAAAAGAAAAAAATCAGAGATGGGACGACTATATCGGAGATTTCTTCCACAAGAGAGAGCAACCAACAATGCACAAAATTACAGATGGACCAGAAACATTAAAAACTGAATTGGAATTGGCAACGGCCAAATTGAAGAGAAACAAAGCAGCAGGACCAGACAGGATTGTAATAGACGTTGATGTCCCTAGAAGGCTTTGGCATAGACAGACTAACAGAAATAATAAACAAAATCTACAACAGCAGCAATATACCAGACGACCTAAGCAGATCAATCTTCATAACATTACCTACAAAGCCAGGTGCAAAGGAATGTGAGCTCCATCGAACAATCAGTTTAACGAGCCGCACAACAACTCATCATCTTGATTTTAATGAACAGTGTGTGCAGCAGATTCAACCTAGAGATAGGACAAGAACAATGTTGCTTCGTTAAAGATACCAGAATGAGGAACATTATATTCATGCTCAGAATGTTATCTGAATGAGCAATACAGATGCAGAAGCTCCTTTTATCTGTGCTTTATAGACTACGCAAAGGCGTCTGACAAAGTCAACAACCTCAACATTTTTAGAAAAGACGTTAGAATAATCAAGAATCTATATTGGTAGCAAATCACTTGTGATGGATAGGAAGTGAACTCAACAGATATGCAAAAATAGAAAAAGGGTGTAAGACGAGGATGTGTTTTTCTCACTGGATCTTTTCAACCTGTACAGTGAAGCAATTATGAGAGAAATAAAAGCTTTGCTGGGATTCTTCATTAGCAGCCACAATCTCAACAATATCAGATATGCAGATGACAGTGCGCTGATAGCAGACATGGAAAGGAAAATGCAAGACCTTCTACAGAAGATAGCAAAAGAAAGGTAGAAAAAAGAACTGAGCATAAATTCCAAGCAAATTGAATGTATGGTCATCAGCAAAAAGAGGAGCCCAATATGCCAACTACAAGTCAAAGAAACTAAAATAAAACAAGTAAAAAAAAAAAAATTCAAATACCTAGGAAGTGTTTCAACAAAGGATGAAAAGTGCAACATGGAGATCCAAAGATGCATTTCAAAAGCTAACCAGAGTACTGAAAGACAGGAAAACCTGATTAGAAACAAAGAAAAAAGTGCTGGATTGATATGTGATATCTGTCCTTCTGTATGGAAGTGAATGTTGGATGATTTCATCAAGGATGAAGGAGAGGCTTGAGGCAGAAGAAATGTGGTTTTACAGAAGGATGCTGAGGATACCATGGATGGGGCATGTGTGCAATGATGTTGGAAAGGATGCAAACAAGAATACTTAATATCAGGAAGAGACAAATGAAATTCTAGTGACAGGTAATGAGGAAGGAGGGCCTGGAGAATTTAATACTCACAGGTCAGATAAAGGGAAGGAAAGACGGGAAAACAATGCAAGACATACTTGTTAGGTCTGAGCAAATGGTTGGAAGAGCTTGGTTTAGAAGAAATACCAAGAGAAAAATATTGAGTGACAAGAGACAGTCAAGTGGAAGTCCATCATTGCCTATGTCCTGAAGGGACACGACACATGAAGAAGAATATGTTGTAACCATTTGTATTATTAAAAGCCATATTTCTATTAATTTCAACATGATTTACAAAACAGATTAAATTCTCGTCTTTTTAAAGTGCATTATCGAATGTTCTCTTCTAATAATTTGCTTTTATTCAAAAAAGGTTTAAAACATGAAACAAATCTTATAATTTCAAAAAATTGAAAATTGTCTATCAGAAGAATTAAAAATTAAATGTATAAGGAAGCAAATTTTCTTGATGAAAGCTTCACATCCATTTTGTGGGCACGTGTGTGTATAATTAGGGTTAGCCTCAATTATCTCAACCTCGTCTACCTGTGGTTCAGACTTTGTTGCACATAATATCTCATTAAAACTCTTCTGGATTGAGACAATCATGAAGGGAGCAAATACCCACCTGCTGTTTTCCATTGATAATTCTCATGTGGGGTTTCATTAGTAGCTGTACACAGCATACTTCAGATGCAATGAAGAGCATGTGGGAGTATGATCTTCCACATGGAGGCCTGGAGACTTTGCGAATGCAGAGCCAGATATGTGGTTTTCCAAAAAGAAAAAATGTGAGGGTTTTTTTTTTTTTTCAAGAAATGACTGATCTCTATCAGAATTAATATATGCTGGTATTCCAAATAGGCAGAAAATATTTTGTCAAAAGTTGATAACTATTTGAAAGGTCAAGTCCTTACAGGGAAATGGAAATCTAACATACACCGATTTTTATTGTTGGTAGGGGTCCTTTAAAATCAGTGTTAAGTCTCTCAAAGGGTAATGTAGCCTTTTATTTTCATCCTTGACATATCAGGGTTTTATTTTAGTGTACACAGGACAGGGTTTTATCACATTTTTATGTCTTCCATTGAATGTGGATTTTTATTTTGTGCAAAGTGGGCCATACATGTTACTTCAATGTGACACAAGGAATTTTGCATTTCTACCAATTTTGGGGTATTATTGGCTGTACAGTGTGATTTTTACTTCCTGAATAAGTGATATAAGAATAGCAAGAAAGTTTGAGTTGCCATCTTGCAATGTTTTTCTTTCTTCTGCTCTTTTTTCTGCTCTTCTTCCATCAAATGGAAAAATTTTGTTTGATCTGTTATTAGTTGAAAATGCTTTCCCAGTTGCCACTTAACACAAAGACAGCGTAATCCTCTTTTTCAATGGATGAATGTTTACATTCAATGACTATTAATATCCTAGAAAAAAGGATATGGTCTGCCATTTCAGCTGAGCATTGTGATGACTTTTCTGAGACAGCAGATTCAACAATAAAAAAGTATGTTATTTTCAATATTAAAGACCACAGTGTTTATGAGGTCTTGCTTAATATTTTTAAAATATCTAGGCTCTCTTTTGGATTTTGTTTACATTTGGAGAGCAAATGTTGTGCAATTATCTCATTCTTAGGCTAATAGTAACTGCAGTAGTAGTAATAATAGTTGTGATAGTAGTTGTAATGATGTAATAATTGTAGTAGTAATGTTTTGCATAAATGAAATAGGCTAGAGAAAAGCAATTGCCTGAGCTAAAATTATAGCCTATGGTAGAGAGAACTTGGGGATAAAATTAGCCTACAAGAGGCTTGAACTTTGCATTTAAAACAGGTGTTTATGTTTGTTTGTTTTTTGAAAAGTGTCTTACATGCTGTCGAGCATGGTAAATTAAAATATTACCTGGAGAGGGGATTTTAATTAAGTCTTTTAAAAAAAAATTGTGTGTGATTAAAGTGATCAGTTCATTATTATTTATTTATTAGGGTAATGGGTTATTAGTATTTTCTTTTTATTGGACTATGGATTCATAATCACTTGTATTCTTGATCATGACAGCTGTTTTTATTTACTCTTGATCAGGTTTTGTTAAGAAGCATTGAAATGCAAATATTTTCGTGTATGTATATGCAAACATTTAACATATATATTTAAACATTAAACAAACACCAATAGTGTAATTACCAGTGTAACAACAACAGCTACCTGCTGTCTCTTAACAGGTTTGTTATTCATCCCTTTTTATCTACTTCTCTTTTTTTTTCTTTTTTTTCAAATAAAAAGAAAAGTAAAACCATCTAATATTGTAGAGTGTATCAAATTTGATTAAAATTGGACCAATCCTTCTATAACCCGATTTTTTTCGATTATTGATTTTTGATATTTATCGGAGATACCTCGACACAAAACCTAGCTAAGAACACTCGCAGACACTTATAGTACAACTGTGTAAATTTTTAAGAAAATCGGTTTGGCCATTTCAGAGTCTATAGGTAACGGACACACACACAGTTCCATTTATAAATAAGTTTAGATTTAGATTATTTGATAAGACAATGTGTTCAGTTTTTACTTACTGGATGCTCCTTACATGTAGTCTTGTACTCTGCTATACTTAACTTAGTAAATAAGCTAACCTAATAGTTAACAAACTAATCTCACAAACTGTTGTAATGAATGTAATCTTCATTTGTTGTCTCCAGTTCCTTGGCCTTTTGCCAGACTAAGTGCAATTAATAAATAAAACTTTATTTTTTAACTTTAGTCTAGGATATCTGGGCTTATGTATTTTCTTTATTTCATTCAAGAGTTGTTGAATATGAGTAGATAGTTATCTTCTGAAAATTTCTTTTGGCACGATTCTTAAGAAATTTTAGCTTATGGCCACTTCATGTTGAAACACTAGTTCCTGTAAAATCATCGGGGTTAAGCAACATTGAGCCTGGTCAGCAGCTAGCTTGGATGTGCAGGTGGTGTAATGGATAATGACTCTTTATATAAAGACACCAAGAGACAACTTAGACATGATTAGAGAAAGTGTAAAAGATCCAAGAAAGACCTTATTCATTTTGTTTCAAGAGTGTAAATGAATTCAAGTCTACATCCTTTTTTGTTGTCTTAGGTTCTTTTGATGGAAGTTTGAAAGTCACCTAATATCCAAGAAAGTTTGTACTGCCATTCAACGTGTGGTAGTTACCAGAGCTCTGAGGTTGGTGTAATAGCAAGCTAGTCTGATGATTATTATTGTATGGTGCATTCTATCATCACTAGATGTCCTATAAATGTGGCCTTGTACCAAGATAAACTTAGTAAATAACATCTAATACTTTCATTTAGGTACACCAGAGTAAGAAACAGAATTGGGGTCTCTCTCTCTCTCACTCTCTCTCTCGCTCTCTCTCTCAAGTTGGGAACAGGACCAGGAAGATTCTGAAGTCTCTTGGTTTGACCTTTGATGATGTTTTTTTTTTGTCAGATGTTTAGGAGGAGATGACTTGGTATACATACATGATGCAATTCACTCTGCTAGAAATTTGAAAATAGCATGCTGTACTGCTTGACATTTGTGCTGGAAGCTTCAAAATAAACATTTCAGAGTGTTTGGGTATCAATTTTAGGACAGTGCAGAGGATTTAGAAAGAGATGGATGAGTCTAATGTTGATTACAAAGTTGCAGCAGCTTGGAAAACTTACTCTGTTCTTTTCTGATTAAAACAGAACTCCCAAATTTATTGGCGGTATTCAAGCTATGACTGACAGTGATCCCTCCAAGTCAATCAGGTCTATATCCAGGGACACAGGAGTATCTGAGTTTCTTATAAGGCATGAAGATGTTTAGTATTTTTCACACAAGATGAGAAAGGGCCACTTTTTATCCCAATCTATGAAGGACAAAAGAAAAGGCCGTGCTACAAGCTTTTGAACATACTGACATTTCCTTCAACCACCCATGCTTTGTTTTTTCTCAGACAAAAAAAAAATTATACTAGAATAAGCTGGTGATCATACATAACAACCATTGGCTTACTGTGTCACCAAAAAATGTACTGAGAGTGATAAAAACCAAATTCAGTCAGCATCATGATGTTTGGAGTGACCACTAATGATGACCTTGAGGAGGTAGTGTTGTCCTGAGTCAAAAGGATGGTTGCTGGAAGTCCTTATATCTGACTACAAGACTCTGCACCATGCCACACAAGCAGAAGAATCAAGTCATGGCTGTCAGACAATTTCTGTGGCCATATCAACCCTTACATCTGGCTGCCTAACTCCCCAGACTGCACCCCCCCCCGGTTATTATGTTTGGGGTGCAGTTGAGTGAGAGACTGACAAAACTCCTTGTAATACCAAAGTTAAACTGAAGGCAAAGATTATGGTAGCATTCATCAACTCAAACAAGGAGGCTATCCAAACGAAATAGAGGAGATTCCAAAGTCATTTGGAGGTCGTGGTTGAAGTCAATGCCAATTTTATTGAATAAATTTACTTTAGTATTTCTATGTATTTTTGTGTAATTTTGATAAATATATCTGATAAAAAGAGATATTGGTTTTATTTTTGAGACAACAATTTATGCATTGCACCCCTTATAAGCATACCCTTATTTGAGTTGACAACCATAAAATGACATTTTCTCTTTTCTTTTTTTTTTCTTTTTTCTACTCTTTTTTTTTTATCTGATTACATGTGCCGAATAGAACAAACATGTTTATTCTCTCAGTACATGATGTGCAGTACACTGACAGTATCATTTTTCAGTGATGGTGAAATACATTAGCGCCTTCCTACTAACACAGAAAACCCGCTTTACAATGTAGATAATTTGAAACTGAGCTTGTTTATTCAACCCTTTTTCAAGCTCATGTATAAAGCATTCTTCACCCCAAACATTCTTCAATGGATTTTCATATGACTTTACATAATGTGACAAAGATGAGGATATTAGTCTAAATAATGACAGTGACTCATTTCAAATAGTATGTTTCTTTGTGCTTGATACTTGTAGTCTTTTTTTCTTTTCTTTTTTTTTTTTTTTAATCACATCACCCCAAGCAAGGTGGTAAGGCTACTGGTGTGCAGGGGGCTACGTAAGAGTGAAAAGATTGGAAAAGAAAAAGCCGGAAACCACATCCTAAACAGGGAACAAGGGATGAGCCTCTACACCTGTTCAATAGACGTGGGTGGAGTGTGAACCGGGCGATAGTTTAGTCTATCTACTCCAATTGTCTTGAGACAATGTTAACTAAAGAATTCTAAATGTCTATTCAACGTAAGTAAAGATTGAACTGAAACATTTTTTCTGCTGAATATTCTCTATTTGGAGACATAAGTCTTATATTGCTATGCTAATAGACTGAAGAAACTTTTTGGCTAATCTAATAGTTAGATTTCTGCATTCACTGAGTATAATGTGGAGGTTCAGTGCAGAAAGTTCAACTACATTGGGTCACTTCATCTGTTCATTACACTTGCTCATGTTTCTTCTCACATACATACATGAGGGGAAATGACAATATCAATAGATAACTCAATAGTGTTATTACTGATAACAATCAAAATATACTATCATGTCTGATTCAATTGAAAACAAATGTTCAATGTCAAGCATACATAGTTACTATAATTGTAAAAAACTCGAATCAAGAAGAAAAGTAAACTTATATGCCAGTTTCACGCTTAGGCAAGCTTTGCTACCTAATCCCCTGATTAAATGATCATGGTTTCCATAAAAAAAATAAAAACTGCAGCTTTACTAAACACTTAAAGATTGCCTAAGTGTATTGTTTTTATGCCTATACTGGGAAAGTGTTTCTCTTTCCTATTTTTATTTCTTGTTTTGTTTAAGTGCTTGTTCTGTTGAGAATTTTTAAATTCATTTTATTTCTTCCAAGTCCAGTTTGGCATGCAAATCTTAATCTTCCAATTGTCTATTCTATCCCTACTTTTGTCTCTTAATTGCCAAGTATACCTCAGGGTTGTGTTATTGGAATACTGCCTTCTTATAAAAAGTTTGGCAATTTGCAGAAACATTAATATAAAACACTTTTGTTTCAGCACTGCTTTTTACCATTGTCAGGTATATTATATTGAAAGTTAAAAATTTTTTTCCCAAATGACAGCTATCTTTATTTTTGCTGTTACAAAAACAGGTTAGATTCATGTCATGTTTGCTCCATCAAAATCCCTGATGTGTCACATCAAATGTATGACAGTTTTGTTTTGTTTTTACTCTTTTTTGTTTTTTATTTTGTTTTTTACTCTTTTTTTGTTTCTTACTTTGTTTTTTACTCTCTTTTTTTTTTTTGTTTCTTACTTCGTTTTTTACTCTTTTTTTTGTTTCGTACTTTGTTTTTTACTCTTTTTTTGTTTCGTACTTTGTTTTTTTACTCTTTTTTTTGTTTCGTACTTTGTTTTTTTACTCTTTTTTTTGTTTCGTACTTTGTTTTTTTACTCTTTTTTTGTTTCGTACTTTGTTTTTTTACTCTTTTTTTGTTTCGTACTTTGTTTTTTTACTCTTTTTTTGTTTCGTACTTTGTTTTTTTACTCTTTTTTTGTTTCGTACTTTGTTTTTTTACTCTTTTTTTGTTTCGTACTTTGTTTTTTTACTCTTTTTTTGTTTCGTACTTTGTTTTTTTACTCTTTTTTTGTTTCGTACTTTGTTTTTTTACTCTTTTTTTGTTTCGTACTTTGTTTTTTTACTCTTTTTTTGTTTCGTACTTTGTTTTTTTACTCTTTTTTTGTTTCGTACTTTGTTTTTTTACTCTTTTTTTGTTTCGTACTTTGTTTTTTTACTCTTTTTTTGTTTCGTACTTTGTTTTTTACTCTTTTTTATACTCTTTCTTTTTTGTCTCTTCTTTTTCTTGCTTTTTTCTTCTCTCTTTTCCCACTTTTTTGTCTTTATTTGGCCTAATTGTCCCAATGTTGCACACATTTCAATGACCCCTCAATCCTTTTTTGTCTCAAATATTTTATAAATTTGCTAAGTTCAGATTTGTTTGTCACACACAATTGATCTTACAACAACAATAATGGTCTACTTGATTAGCTTATGACCCATTCTTGCTTAGCAAGACACCAGCAAAATTATTTCATATTAGTTTCTTTTAAGGCTTTTTTTATGTTCCATGTCTGTTCAGGGTGTTGGTCAACACAGTTTTCCACAGTTTTCTATCCTTTGTGGCTCTTAATAAATTTTATCTTTCTTTCCCAAATCCTGTTCTATTTTCTCAAGCTCACTAGGTAGGTTATTCACTGCTTTCGTCTGTCATGTGAGTGCTAAATTTTCTAAGCTTCCTTTCCTCATTATATACCCAAGAAGCTTCAACTGCTTCTTTCTGATGCTAAAAATATGCCCTTGTTTCCATTTTCTCTAAAATTTTGTCATATTAGGTCTGTGATATTAACATTGAGACATTGAATATTTACTTTTGCTTTGAAGTTTTTTCAAAGAGTTTGGTTTTCACATCAGTTTGTATAAATTTGTATTATGGACCAAATGTGATCAACAAAGTTTTAGAGAAAATGAAAACCAAAAGAACACTTATGCTTAGCATTAGAAAGTTAGTTTCTTGGGTACATAATGAGAAAAGAGGCTCAATTGTAATTGTTCTAAAATTTTGTGTTTATATGAAGCATCATACATATCATCTTTTAATCTCATGATAGATAATGCCTCTTTTTCAATGTTTGAATAAATTAATTTAGGTTGATATTTTTCTTCTAGGAAACTGACTTTTTGAGACATAATTATTGATATAGCACACTTACTTGCATCTTAAATTTGCAATTCTTACGTAAATTTGCAAAGGGTTCTATTAATTTATTATTATTATTAGGATCACCATAAAAAAAGGGCCAAAAGTTACCTCCCCTGAACCATTCAAAGGAGTCCGTTCCCCAGCTAACAGATGCATGCTGGGAGACAAGGAGAAGGGACATCCGGTAGAGGCGAGCAAACATGGCAGGCTGAGATTTGCCACACTATCTATAAACACACGGTGGTTCAACATCCACAACTGTTCACTGTACTCATGTTTCCACAATAATTTCCCTGGTTATTTCCAATACTCGGCGAGTGTGTCATTTTTCCATAACTGTTTCATTTTGTCATGTTAAAAACATAATTATATTTTGGCAAATATCTGCTAACCCTAAAAATGATTACAATTATTAGGTTAGGGGGCAGTTTGTATGGATAGGAGAGGACGGTAACTGTTAACCCTAGACTTGAACAGGTTAAGATTGTAGTAATCAGAGAAACGTCTTTTTGGGAGTTGATTCCACAGAGCAGTGGTTCACAGAAAGATGTTTGAGTGGAACTTACTCCTCACTGATGGAAATGGAAGGAATTTTGGTAGTTTGCTACAATGTAAGTTGCATGGTGAATCATTGCCATGAAAGTTAGGCCTGGTAAAACCAAGGAATGTAGTTCTTCTGAGAATCTTGCATAAAAGTAGCAATAGAGCAGTGAGAGGCTTGTTAAATTCTGCCCATGAGAGAAGGTGGAAGGTAGAAAATAATTTGTCACCTGCAAGGACACAATGTTTTGGACTCTATTGAGGCTGGAAAGTGTGGTTCATGCTCAAATATAACAGTACTCCATTCTTGACCTGATCTACCTCTTGTAAAGATAGAGGATAGCATGTGGAGTCAGGTACTTTCTAGAGTGGTACAGGGAGCTGATCATTTTCCCTGCATTTTTAGTGATGGTGCCACTTGAGATCAGGTGCCTGATAGACTTTCAAAGCTCGGTGCCTCTCTAAGAGGTCATCCTCAAGGCATTGAATGTTACCAACCATTTTTTTTCTCAACTAGGTAATCTGTGTTAGGTCTGGAAATAGATTAACTGCCAATCTCTGATTAATAGTTTTAGAGTTGCACTGGTATATGATGGTATCATTGGTCTCTGACAACTGGCCATTTATAGCTATCTTCAGAAACCTCCCTTTTATTGAGACATTGGAAGGTGGGATGGGCTTTGTTGTCTAGTGTTGTTTGAGGTTAAGATCAAAGCAAAAACTTTTCTTTGTCCATTGAAGTATGACCTTCGGGGCATTTATATTTGCAGACAAAGCCACTTTACCTCTATTAATGATTTCATTGGTGATTTTCCAGAATTCACAGGATCTAATTTGTTTCTTTTTAACTTTGGCATAGACAGTTTGTGTATAGCTGCTCTTGGTATTTTCTAGAACTTTTTTGCATTGTTTGCAGGTGGTTCTAAATGCAATAAGGGTCAAACTACACTGCTCTTTGCAATAGTTATTGAAGTGGTGGTTTTGGTGTGCTATGAGATTACGTCCAATATTTTTTTTTATCAAATTTGTCTAAAAATTCCATCTTTTAAAAAATCTAGTATCCCAGATGCTGTGATGTCAATTTAATACACATTTATTCTTGTTTATGGTCATCCCAGCAATTTTTAAATTTTAAAACATAATCTGTTTTTTGTTTTACTTCTTTACTAGAAACACTAATGCATATATCATCTTAACATCAGTTAATACATTTTCAGTTGCTCACTGAAAAATAGCACCTGCTGTTTTTAAACTAAAAGGTATAGGATTTCATCTGAGTAACCCTATTGGAGAGTTAATCATAGCAACTTCTTTAAATTTATTATTAGTTTGTATCTGGTTATATAGAAAATTTAAGGACAATTATGGCAAAGTATTTAATTCCCGACAATGCATGAAAAGCAGTTTCAATGTTGGGAATAAATCAAGGCCTGTTTTGTGGTTTACACCTATTTTGTAATCTCCATACAGTTTTTGTAAAACGGGAGCAGGGGACATGCTCTAAAATTCCTTGCTCCACCTTTGCTTCTAGTTTAGCAACTACTAAAGGTAAGATGCAAATATCTAGTCTGCGAGATTCAAAATAAGAAGGGTGGTTATTTTCCTTTAATTTAATGCTTGTTTAACCTCTTAAACACATCACTCAATAAGTCCCAGGACTGACACATAGATGGCTCCACAAATAATAAAAATGTGATATGATTTTTATGAAGTACTAACCTTAAAATGGCACATTACAAAATTTGGGCTCAATTGGATCATTAGTTTACAAATTACAGTTAAGTGAAGCTACTGTTGAAAATTTTCAAAACAATGAAAAAATCTAAATTTCAAGTGTAGATAAAGCATTGCTTTCTAATGGGGGGGGGATACTGATGGCTTGATAAGCATTATCCGGAAACAATGAACTTGTTTTGGCCAATCATAAATTGAAATTGCATGAGATAGCAGAAGAGTTGAACATATCAGAAGGCAATGTATTTGCCATTTTGCATGAACATTTGTCAGTTAAAAAGCTGTGTTCAAAGTAGGTGCCACGTTTGCTCAGAGTCGATCAAAAATAACACGTCAGTGATTCAGAGCATTGTTTGCGACATAGTTTTTACATAAATATGTTACAATAGATGAAACATGGATCCACCACTTCACTCCGGAGTCAAATCAGCAGGAACTGAGTGGACAGCAGTAGGTGAAAGCCATCTAAAGTGATTAAAGATGCAAGCATCAGCAGGCAAAGTTTTGGCCTCTGTATTTTAGGATGCACAAGATATTTTGTTCATTGATTATCTTGAGAAAGGAAGAACCATCAATAGCAAATATTATATAATATTATTGGTGCATTTGAAGGAAGAAATTGCCAAAAAATGGCCACCAATAAAGAAAAGTGATCTTTCATCAAGACAACACACAGTGTCACAAGTCTATCACAACAATAGCAAAACTAGATGATTTTCTCTTTGAATTGCTTTTGTATCTACACTATTCTCAAGATCTGGCCCCCAGCGACTACTGGCTGTTTGCAGACCTCAAAAGAATGCTCCAGGGAAAGACATATGTTTAATATTGAAGTGGTTGTTGGTCTTAAAAATTTTTCAAAACAACCTAACATTTTGATGGGACGACTGTTGAACTGCCTTAGTTTCAAATAACCTTTCCTTAATTTGGGTTTGCCCACTTGTTCTCAAAAATTGAGATTAGGATGATACCCCTCCCAGTATTTACTTGCATAGGAAGAGATATACTATTTAAATTTTTTTTCTCTTTAGGTCTTTGTATTGCATATACTTCTGTATTTTTCTGAGGTGGGTTTAAATTTTCCACTTTTGTGTTTTCTTTTAATATTTGCAGACGGACTGAAAATGATTTTTTTCTCACTAACTGAATTTCTCAATTCTAATTTTTGTAGAAACTATACACTTGCATCTAAGGACATTTTACTCAATGGTAATTCTTTTAAAATTTTGTCTATATTAACCATCACATATATCTTCTATTAACATCAACTGTATCAACTCATCTTTTATGGTCACCAAGTTTTTCATACTCATACAGATAAGCAGCCTCAAGATATATATATAGATATATATATATATATGAAAGGCCGAGGCCGGTCTGAAATATCAAATATATATATAATAATAGAAATAAATACATACTGTAAAAAAAATACATTTTTAAACTTACAACTTTTTTTTTTATTAGTTTTTCCTATATATATATATATATATATATATATATATATATATATATATATATTGTATTATCGTTTCATTCAGTTCTTGTTTGTCCATGAGAAACTTTGAACTCTCAGTAATAATTTTTTTTTTTTTTTTTTTTATAATGTCTGAAATTTATGAAAACTTGGGATACACCATGACTGAGTGGCAGTTAGTAACAATCTTGGGAAGATATAAGAAAGCAAATAAAGACTGGAGAAATTAAAGAATTAATCACCTTTGCTTATTTTATTGGAATTAGACTGGAATATTTGCAATGTCTAAGTCACTGAAGGTATATTGAATTGGATGGAAAGTAATGACTTAACTGGTTGTTTATATTCTGTATATGATGATATTTTCCTTCTTGCTGAAATTGATTTTATTTTTAAATCTATAAATCCTACTTTTCTAATGAAAGTATTCAGGTTTATAAAAATGTGTATAAACCTTGTATCCACGCGGCTATTTTGCATGAAAATTCCAAGTGTATTTTTTTTTTTATAAGAGCAAATTTAAGCTGTCAATAAAACAGATGCTTGTTTTGTTTCTCTTACCCTTTTCTTATTCCCTCCCCCTCACCCACGATTGAATTATTCATGTCTTACCCTCACTCTCTCTTCATTTCTCTATAGGTTTACATTTTCACAATGATATTGTCTCATGCCAATGATCTTCATAAAAGAATTAAAAAAGTGTTTTGTACATTCCTTGGGTTCATGATCCCCCACCCCTTTTTTTATATAGTGTTTTTACTCTACTACTTACTTAGCTCTGACTGTGAAGTGAGCCAGGTTGGGTGAGGCAGAAAATAAAGCATTCTTTGCATTTTTATACATTCTTGTGGGAGGGAAAGAAATATTGCTAATCTTAAGATTCTTTTTTTTCTGAGAAGAGATTTGACTCTTTACCCACCTGTCTCTACCCCATCACACACATGCAATTACACTCATGCACTCTCACCTACAAAATATGCTGATTTACAAACTTTAAAGAAATAAGATTTTTTTCTGTCCTTGTTAAAAAGAAATAACTATTTTAATAAAATCAATTATTGGACTTTTCATGTTTTCTATTTGAGATTTCTGTTTTCTTTAAATTGATTTGAAGAGTGGGGACAATGCTATTGATCTTTAAAATTACCTCATTATTTTTTTTTTAATCCCATGTTATTTATAGCCCCACCTAAGGAAGGTGTAAAAGAAAATGATTTTAGCAACTTTTCAAATAATCCATCTTTAGGATAAATGAATTCATTCATAAAATGCCATTAGAAACAAAGTACTTTTAATAAATATTGTAAAAATGCTACTTTTATTGTAATTTTCTAAGTATAGCTTAGATGTGTCAATAAGTGGAAAGTATGGAGCACCCAGTGTGGATCAAACTCACTAATCAGTCAGTTGTTGTAGCAAGTCAAATTTGCTAACCATTATTCTATCACATAGCTTACATATGGAACAAGATCAATAGTGTAGAGCGCCCAGTGAGAAACTCATTACTCAGTTGACTAGAAATGATTTTCTACGCATATTTTAGATGTGGCACAAGGCTAAAAATGTGGAGCACCAGTGAGGATCAAACTCAAATAATTGATTTAGCAAGACAAGATTGCTAACCATTGCACAACTTTAAAGTACCCAAATACTATTTATGATTGTATATGATTGCAATTATTTTTTAAATAAATTCACATAGTGTATAGAGTAAAACTATCAATACTTGGATTTTATTATTAAAGTCACTAAAATTATCCTATAATTTTGGTGAGTTTTTAAAGATGTACTTGTATAAGTAATATACAGTAACTTATGTATCAATAACTACTTAAAATCTCACACCAACAAATAAATTATTGTAAATATTTCTAATAAAAACAATGTAAGCTGAAAATAACCTGACATATTTATCATGTTAATTCTGGTGTGAAAAATTGTCTAGCACGGCACAGTCAGCTAACATTCCTAGCAGCAGAATTAGCAATTGATTCAATATAATTTTTCCACTTGACATCAGCGGAAAACATTAGCTCAAGAAGGTGTAATGAGCCACTCTCCTGGAAATTAATATCAGCATGGATTCTCTCAGATAATTAAGAGAGCAGTTTTGTTTTGAAGGTAATAAAATTGACAAGCCATTTCTTGCTCCAGTTAACAGATAGTAAATCATGTTTTAAACCAGATGTCAGTTATTGCCTTATTGTACTGATTATAATTAATATTAAGACAGGAGTAAATATTTGTGCCATCAGTATAGATACTAGGTTATGAACTGATGACATCAAAAAGATCTTTGAAAAATTAAGAACAACATAGTTGCAAAGATAGATCCTCGGGGAACACTGGCCTTATTGCAAAACAATCTAAAAAAGTGGCTGCTCAAGGCCACTTTTATTTTGCAGTTTGATAATGAAAATTCTCTGTGAATGTTAAGGATCAACTTCTTAATGTTTCCTTTGTCCTGCAATTTTAGCTGTTTCTTTCTTATTGTTAGCAGCAGTTTATTTTTTTTTTTTTTTTTTTTATATATCTACTGTTTAGAACTTACTCTGCTCATGAAATTCTTAGTAATCATTAGTAGAATCATATTTGTTGCTTCAATTCTCTTCCCTTTGTGTAAGGAAATTGTTCAAACATTCACTACTATAAAGATTACATCTTATATAGTAGTTCAGCACTCTTCTTGTTTCTAATGACACCTTGACATAGTGTAATGGTTAGCAAGCTTGTCTTGCTAAAATCTTTACAAACAAGTAGTGAGTTTGATCCTCATTGAGTGCTCCATACTTTTGGCCTTGTGCCACATCCTAATCTGCACTATTGATATTTTACAATCCTGCAATACTTTACTCAGTTTATGAATGGTATCTTTACTGTTTTAAGGCCTTTCAGATTTGTCACACTTTCTGTCATTTGTTACCCAGAAAGTTCAATTTCTGTACTTGATTAATTCTAATATTGACACTTTGGATGGACTGTTTTCTACATTCTCTCTTCTTAAAGTTAATGGTTGGTCCTTTCTTTCTTTTTTTCTTTTTTTTTTTTTTCTTTTACTACTTTGTCCGAGAGTCCTTTCAGTTTTCTTTAAGTCTTCTAGCTTATGGCCATATCACATTGAAACACTGGTTCTCCTATGATCACCAAAGTTAAGCCATGTCAAACCTGCTCAGTACCTAGATGGATGACCACTTGGGTATTATGAGCTTGAATATGTGGGTGGTGTACTAGATAATGACTTTGAATTGGAAATTGGAGAACCAAGTTTCAATTCTAGTTGGTTCATTATATTCACTTTTGTGCAAATACTTTTGGGAAAGGTATGAATCATTATCTCCAAAAAGTTCTTACAATCTAAAAATATTTTGTGGCTTTAAATAACCTGTAAGCCATAAAAAAAAAAATCTTTGAGTCTGCCATTGGCATTGTTGTTTGCACATGTTTTATTAAGATTAAATCCACCAAAAATAAATCCTGATTAGTCTTGTTCTTTTTAGAACAGTCTCACTGCATAGATTACATCTGATGTGAAAATGCATCCTTGTCTTACTACTCTTCCTATTTTTGTACATTCAATGAACCCATTGTCAATTTGTGTGCAAAATGTTACCAGTAAAAGTTATGGATTACTTGAATCTCTCCTATAAATCAAACTTTTCTAGTACTTCAAGTTGACATTCATGTATTTCTATTAAATGCTTTTGTATAATCTATGAAACATTGCACAAAGATGTGGCCGATTAGATTCCAAGTAATCAGTTACATGCTACTTTTTCAATTCTGTCAATCCTGTTATGCTTGTAAAAGAGGGTGTCGAAAAGATAGCCCACTTTTCAAAATCTGATCAAAATGAACAAGCATCAAAAGTTTTCTTTCTAATCCTTTCTTGGTCATGACCTTTCAGTATCCCCTCGTATACTCTGTAGAACAGTTGTTGACTATGTTTCTGAGTTTTCAAGTATTTCATCAAATGTTCATAAAATGACCCCTGATCCAATTTAAGTGAAGCCTTTTTTTTCTCTTATGAGCTAATATTTGCGTATTCATAATAAAGTTTTTGCTGTAAAGATTGGTAATCAATGAGGCAGTTGTATTTCATAAACAATTTCTCTTTTTGTTTTCTTTTCTCTAGTTTAAAAAAAAAAGGGCATTTGATTGTAAAGGAAAATGAATTAATATTGCTCTCCATTATTTATATTCTGAAATGGTTTCTTTAAAACTTTTTTTTTCTTTTTGAATCTTACCACCTCCATTTGCTTTTCTGCTTTATTTGTTATGCAGTTTTTTGTTTTTGTTTTTCTTTCTCTTGCTTTCGTTCCCTTAATAAATTCTGCTTCATCCTCAGTTTGTCAATTTTATGAATCTATCACTTTCTTCTTTTTACTGCACAATATACTTTTATTAGTATAAAATCACTCTCTCTCATGTCCATACTCGTGTATTTCATGGCTTCCGCTTTGCCAGGTCCACAGCCAACCTGCTAACAACCGTAACGGAGTACATGCTACAGGCCCTTGATGAGTCTGACGAGGCTCGCGCGGTTGCTCTGGACATCTCCAAGGCTTTCGACCGGGTTTGGCACCCTGGCCTCCTATGCAAACTACGCGGTTATGGTATTACCGGTCGCCTGCTTGACCTAATCCAATCTTTCTTAAATAACCGCAAAATGAAGGTCGTTCTGAATGGGCGTGCCTCTTCGTCCTACAGCACGAATGCTGGTGTCCCACAGGGCTCTATTCTGGGCCCGACGCTCTTCCTTATTTTCATCAACGACCTCCCAGATGAGATCAAATCCCAACTAGGCATCTATGCAGATGACACTACAATATACTCCCGCACCAGTAAGAAACCTGTCATAGCAGACAGACATAATCTCGCTGCTGACCTTGAACGGGATCTACACTCTGTGGTGAACTGGGGCAAGTCAACCATCCGTCCGTGCATGGAGTACTGCTGCCATTTATGGTCAGGCGCCTCTGCTGTTCTCCTCAGTGTTCTTGACAGGCTCCAAAGGAGAGTCTGTAATGTGATAGGTACTGATCTGGCTGCTCGACTGCAGCGACTTTCCCCACCGTCGAAATGTGGCCTCCCTTTGTCTGTTCTATAAATACTTTCATGGCTTCTGCTCGGATGAACTTAAGTCACTGGTGCCTCCTCAACAGGTGTTTACTCGTGAAACCAGACTGGCAACTGGGTCCCACCCATTCACAGTCAGGTTAGCCAAATGCAGACGACAATTCTACTCCTGCAGCTTCTTCTCTCACACTTCCCACCTGTGGAACTCGCCCCCGTATTCTTGCTTTCCTGATGGCTACAACCTTCAGAAATTTAAATGCAAAGTCAATACTCATCTACTAACCACTGGACTCTAGCTCTCTCCCCACCCCCATATAACCTTCCCTTTCTCTCCACCTATGTATCTGTCATCGCACCTGCTTTCTCAGCTTTCTATTGCTCCTTTCTAACTAGTTTGTACTCCTCACTCTTTTCTAATTAATCTTTTTACAGTTATGTAGCCCCCTGCACATCAGTGGCATTTCTGCCTTGCTCGGGGTGAAATGATTTTAAAAACAAAAACAACTCCTGCCAACCCTTGCTCTGCCATCCACTTGCTCAAATCCATCAAGTATGTCCTGCATTGCTATCTCCTGTCTTTCTTTACCTCTTTCTGTCCTGTAAGTATCAGATTATTCTCTTTCTTCATTTCATGTCCTAGAGACTTCAGCTGTCTTTTCTTGATGTTAGATATCAGTTTCATTTCCATCCTCTCTAAAAACATTATCATTGCTCACATGTTCAGTCCATTGTATCCACAGCATCCTTCTGTAGAACCACGTTTTGTTTGCTTCAAATTTTTCCTTCATCTTTGATAAGGTTGTCCTGCATTCACTGTCATATTGAAGGACAGACATCACATAACAATCCAGCAGTCTCGTCTTTGTTTCCAACTATATTTCCTGTCTCTTAATACACTGCTTATCTTGTGGAACGCATCCATGGCCATGCCAATACACCTTTGGATCTCAGTGTTGCACTTTCCATCTTCTGTTAGAACATTTCTCAGGTATTTAAATTTCTGTACATACTTGATTTTTGATTCCTGATGTTGTTGGTATCTTGGGCTCCTCTTTTTACTGATGAGCATACATTGTTTTCTTGTAGTTTATATGTAGTAATTTTTTGTTTTCTTTAGCCACCTTCCATAGGAGATCTTGTAGTTTCCTTTCCATATCTGTTATCAGCACTGTATAATCTGCATATCTTATATTGTTCAGATTATGGCCGCCAATAATGAATCCTGGCAGGACTTCTAGTTCTCTCAGAATTGCCTTGCTGTATATGTTGAATAGATCTGGCGAGAAGACACATCCTTGTCTTACACCCCTTTATATCTTTGTATATCTGCTGAACCCATAGCCATAGTCACTGACCTATCTGGTTAAATATTTTCTTTTTCACTAAAACACCTCAGATATCATAACATTTTCTCTTCCTCCTGAAATATAGCAACTTTTAAATGATATTTATGTGGTCTCCCTTTGTCTGTTCTATAAATACTTTCATGGCTTCTACTCCAATGAACTTAAGTCACTGGTGCCTCTGCAACAGTTGTTTACTCGTGCAACCAGATTGGCAACTGGGTCCCACCCATTCACAGTTAGATTAACCAAATGCAGACGACAATTCTACTCCTGCAGCTTCTTCTTTCGCACTTCTCACCTGTGGAACTCGCTTCCATATTCTTGCTTTCCTGATGGCTACAATCTCCAGGAATTTAAATGCAATGTCAATACTCATCTATTAACCACTTGACTCTACTTCTTTCACCACCCTGTATATCCTTTCCTTTCTCTCCACCTTTGCAACTGTCATCACACCTGTATACCCATCCTTCTCTTGCTCCTTTTTAACTGGTTTGTCTTTCTCTTCACTCTCTTCTAATTAATCTTTTTACTCTTATGTAGCCCCCTGCACATCAGTGGCATTACCGCCTTGCTTGGGGTGGTACGATTAAAAAAAAAAATTTTCATTTGCCTTTATATTTTTCTTTTGTTCATGCAATACAAGGCCAAAGAGCCAACCAAGGTTAAAGGTTACTAAATTAGATTGTTGTTAGGGAAGGAAGAAGAGAAAATGAGTGTGCTGCTTTGGAAGATAGTCAGGGATCCTAACCTTAGAGTATCAGGTGGATAAGGGGTCAGCCCAGAGAAGCATTTACTTCCAGCACTCTTAAAGAGGCAACCAATCCAGAATTAAGAAGAAATTACCACCCAAAGTTCAACCATACTGGTTATCTAGGAATAATAGCAAAAAAAAAAAAATCTTCTCCTTGGGTCAGAAACATCATGCCTAAGCAGGAACCAGGCACTGAGAAAATCTCACTCGATCATGAGAAATAATTGTCTTACTAGGAGAAGGGTGGTTACAAAATCTGCTCAGATCAGCTAACATCTCTTACCCTCATTTCATATAGAATTGCTGAAGGACTGTATCACTAGAGTATACCAATAGGGAGAGACAAGTTTATTAAGCCTGCAGGGGAAACATTGCAAAGTTGTTGATTTATAAGGGGTTTAACAAATGTCAGAATGTCTTCTATATAAACAAGAGAAAAGAACACTTGATTTGCAAAGCAACAACCAGTTGATTACAAAGTTTTGACAGGAAAGTCATCTTACGGATGGCAGAAACAGCATAATAAAATTCATAAAGTTTTAACATTATAAACTTTGTTTTTCATTATGTAAACATAGAGAAATGGACAATTTAAACTGTGTTCCTTTCTAAGAACTTTGCCCTTAACAGGAATCAGAAATTAAATGGATGTATAAAATAGGCACAAAACAGAACTTATCTTTTACACCCTACCTGTTAACTCTGATTTACTTTGACCTTAATGTTATTACATATTTGCTTTTAACTCTCACCATATTAAATGGACATCCTGTTAATAAACTATCATTCTTTCTCTTCTTTTTTTGACTGTGACATATATCTTCTCTCTCTGGTAACCTCAAGAAATCAGCAGTCAAGTAAGCCAGACAATGACCCTTAGAAACAATTCACTGATGGCTAAAAATAGCACATGTGCAGTCATGTGACCCAGTATTAAGATTGCACAAAAAAAAAATACTTGAGAACTTGTTGGGCAGTGAACCTCAAGCAATAAACACTTTTTATGTTATCAAATATATGAACAGACCAATCCAACTCACCAATATTAATCTCATGCTACATGGATATTTACTTAATTGATTAGTCACAAATCAAGAAGCAATAGTGAATTACTAAGTGTATTAATCACCAAACATAAGGGCATGTGTGATTCTTCCAGTTAAGGAAAACTGAATGCATTGGTCAATTCAGCATTAAATCTTTACAATTGAAAGAAAATTTATGCTGTCAAGACTGCAAAAAGAAAACATCACTGGGTAACAGAAGCTTGCAACTTTGAAAAAAAAGTAAACTGAACTAAAAGAGAAGCAAAATATAAAAAGAGAAGAAAAAAGTGCATTTCTTTTTATTTCAGACTATGGACAAAAGTTAAATGCTTCTTTTTATCCTCATATCATATACTCTCCACACATACACACACATTTTTTTCCCCTTATCATTTTTGCTTTAAATTAAATTTTGTTAAATTTTAATCCCAGCTTTTGTTGTTTGTCTTTGTTGATATTTTTCTTACCTATGTATCTGACCCTGCAACTACCAAACTGGAAACCTTGGCCATACCTTTTGGCAAAAAGTAACTTTTTTTTTTTTACTTTTCTTTTTATATTTTATGCTGTGGTGCTACAATTGGCATGAATGGCCATTGTTACAAACTGACTGGAAATGTGGTAGACTGATTATATGTTCATCTTTAAATATACTTTTTTTTTCTAATCACATGGTGTCAGATTTATAAGTTTATACAAATAAGTCTATACTACTGGATCCCCCCACAATCACCAGTTCTCCCAAATAAATACTCTATTGCTTTTATTATAACTACTCAATATCCACAATAGATCAGATGATTAGGCTTGTTACATTTCTTATAATCTCCCCCTCCCCCAATTCCAATGTCTTTTTTTTCTGCTTGTCCAGTTGTGTTCAGTCTTTCCACTGCTTAGAATATCTTCCACGATTATTCAAGAGTTAATGCCATTGACAATTCCAACCTGAAGGTAATTTAATTTTTAACAATCATAATTCAAATTCTATTGTAAAGAAAAAAGAATACTTTGCTAATTTAATTTTTTAAAATTTATATTCTTCTTTTGCATAAAAATAATCTTATGCTGGCATGCCAAACATCCATGTTAGCTGGTGATGGTCTCATAAGTGCAAGGTCGATTAAATATGGCATTGATTCCATAAATGGTCAGAAAGCCTCAAGAGACATCAAACCATGCCTTCTCAGTATTTATCCATAGCTCTCCGATATTTGTAGGTACAGAATCTGATAAATAGATCTCTTCACCAAGTCCCAGGAATGTAGGCTTATCTGGTTGAATATGGTGGCCAAACTCTTTATCAGAAGGCTCCTCAAAATCAATTCTGAGAAAGCTGGGTCAAATGACACTGTAATATCTTGCTGCTACTCTTGCAGTACATACAGTTCATGAATTGGGTGCAACTAGTCACAAAGCATTGGAACATAAGTCACCAGTCAATATTTAGGTAAACCAGCAGATTAATCTTCTATTAATGAACATACTCTACACCATTATAGACCAACCACCAATCTTTACAATATCTAGTTGGCAACTGATGTTAATGTGGTTTACACTACACCCAAACTTCGATCAGTTTGAAACTACAACCATGATTGCTTAGACCACTTGTCGTCAGCCTTCCAGGGAACATTTAGTGACATAACAAGCTTAGGTAAGATGCTATGTTGGTGGGTCTTTTGCACTGAAGCTAAATAATGATAAACTAATTTACTAAATAAACAGTCAGTATCTTCTGCATTGGATGTTATATGTGCCAGTGTTAACTTATCTATTAGTGCAGACAATTCGAGCATGACTGGTCATGTGCATTAAGGACCTGTAGTTGGCAACTGCACTGTCCATGGTTGGTGGGAATTCCTTCCATAACACCATAGAACAAAAAATGTTAGATATCCCCCATAATTTAAAAATGGGATGACCCATATGACTGCCACCCACAATCATGCTCTGCTCAACTCTGCTCACCTCACCTTACCATTAGCAGCCTAACTAATGTTCACACTGACTCACCGGATATCAAAGCCCAACTGATGTAGGTCTGGGCATTTCCATGACATCAAGGTCTGATAATTTCACCTACCACTAGCTCTATATACTGCTACTCTGATTTTTGATTTGTCAATGTAGTCGTTTTCAAGGCATTTGAATTATTTTTCAGTTTGATTGATAGTTTTTGCCAATTCACAAAAGGCGATCTATTAATTTTTTTAATATTATAGATACAAATGTCTCTTTCTTGCATGAGTAATTTTTGTACTTGTCCGGTTCACACTCCACCCACGTCTATTGAACAGGTGAAGAGGTTCATCCCTTGTTTCCTGTTTAGGATGCGGTTTCCGGCTTTCTCTTGTCCAACCTTTTCACTCCTATATAGCCCCCTGCACATCAGTGGCGTTACCGCCTTGCTCAGGGTGATATGATTAAAAAAAAAAGGTCAATCAATATTTAATAGCAAAACATGCTGAAAATGGAAGATTTAAGCATTTGGTCATAAATATGAAACTTTTTACAAATATTTCTTTAACTGATCTAAACAAATTTATAAATCTATAACTATTTTGCTAAAGTTAAAAAAATTAATCTCTAAACAAAATTTTATCTTTATAGAAAAAAAAGTTTGCATCTTAGATATTTCCCCTAAACTGTCAAATTGTTTTATTCATTTATTAAAAGAAATTCTTAAACAAGTAATTAAAATTTGTCAAAAAGTAAAAGCATGTACTATACAACTAATATTTCAACCATAAATAAATGAAAAATAATCAAGCTTTTTTTATTTATTCTTTTGTTTTTATCAATTATCAAAAGTTGTCTTTTTAAAATCAAATGTAATGTGAAAACTGTAAATGAAATATTATTGTACAATATTATTGTACAATAATAAACTTAATTGTGTAAAAGTTTTAGGCTAAATTCTGTATATTCAGTTCCTGTACAGAGCACCCAAATAGAAAATGATTTTTATTTTAATTTGGAAGTAAAATGTTAACTTTCTAAATGTTTTTCATATGACCAGATAACTAGCTAACAGTATTCTACTAGTTAACAAAAGCCTCCCTGAATTTTAGTCAGTTGAAACTTGCCAAACATTGTGTTAAAATTACAGTCCATTCATTCTTTATATTATTACACTAGTTATGGTTAATTTGACACATTTTCTCCTATTTTGGCAGATTAATAGAAACAATTGGTTTGAACTCAAAACTGAAACCTTCAGTTCTGTTGCCAAATTCAGATTAAGCTTCATCATGCAAAAAGGTTATCGCTGCCAACTTTGGATGGTTTTACTTCAAATACTATAATTAGTTACCTCTGTACAAAAAAAAAAAATGACCAATAAACACAGTTTTTTTTTTGTTGTTGTTGTTGTTGTTTTGTTTTTTTTTAAAATAAAAATAGTACCAATTAAGTGAAATGCTTATAATGTAAGGTTTGACTAATTTTCTACAAAGGTCAGGACAAATATATCTGACCCTAGATAAGGTACTGAAAATAGAAGAATGAGAATAATGGTCTACTTTCTGATGTCTCTTTAATTAAAAATGACTTTGAGCAAACTAAGCCTGCAGGTCTTAGCAAGGCCTGTCCTTTCTCAAGGTGTCAGTGACATAATGGATATTGTCTTAGAACGAGAAATTGGAGAGTAAATATGTATGAACACATATCTTCTTCTACCTAGGCGTTAAATAGTAGGACTTGTATCTGAAAAAAAAAAAAAAACATTATCTCCAATAAATTTAATGAAATGTTCACTCCCAAAAAGTTATTCTGACAATCTAAAATGTTTTGTCTTTAACCAGCCTACAAAAGTTCGATAAGCCATAAAAAAAAAAATTAATCCTTCCTTCTTTAAATCTCATGGAGTGGTGCTTAAGTATCACAAATAACTCTACAAAATAACAAATCACATGACTTGATTTTTAACAGTAGCAATTGCAATGGTTAGTACATGTAACTTGAGAAAATAATCATATCATTAAAATGTTGACATTCCACACTAGTTCAAACTAAAGGGTAGAAAAAAAAGCACCCCTCAATTATGCCAAACTGTAAAAAATTATACTAATATAACCTTACCTTTTTTTATTTGTATAGTGTAATCTCTTAGGTCAACACGCAACCTATCATAATTTGAACCAAATAATTCTTTATAACCAATGTTTGTCATCTGTTTCATATCTACATGTAAATTCAACATCATAAATAGATTGTTTAGTCTCTTCCAAGAAACCAGTTGCTTTGTAATCTTGTGTATTTGAATAAGGACAGTGACTATGACCATAAAGAAAAGAATTCTATGTGAAACCAATTTGTAACTGAAAACCTCCATCACTAAATGTATATTGCATTCTGTTTTTAATTATCATCTGTTATCAATTACATAACAACCGTCCATCATGCTTTACTTAGCCAATGTCTTTTTTCAGTATCCAGAGATCAACCTGCTCTCAAAGCTTTAAGATACTAGAGGATTGTCATGGTAACAAACACTCATACGCAGTAATGCAGTGCAAGTAGATTGGTTTAAAATGTTACTGAACTGTGAAGAAAAATCCTTTTTTAAGGGATTAGTACTATGGAAGATTAAATCTTACATTAATCTTGGATGTGTGGGTTGTACTGGCTGTTTGGGAAATGAAATTGACAGACCTAGTTCAAATTTCTGCTGAAGCTGTTGTGTGTTTATTTTAATTTTTTTGTTTTTGTTTTTAATTTTAATTATATTTTAATTATATTTTAAAAAAATAACTCATAAATTATTACATTTCTTATAAAAACTATTTTAGAATGTTGATTTACTTTATTAAAAAATGACATTATGATTTACTTTATTAAGAATAATTAAAAAAAACTGCTTCATTTTGTTGGATATTTTTTATTTACTTTATTTAAAACATTTTTTTTAATCATTTCACCACAAGCAAGGCATGGCCACCAGTGGTGTGCAGAAGATTACAGTAAGAGAAAAAGAAACAAAAAAAAAAAACAAGGTACAAGAGATGTTGAAGGAAGGATATGAGTTCAATGGGAATCAAGGAGATACAAAGTAGCAATTAAGTGTTGCATTTAAACTTTTGGAGATTGCTGTTATCAGGGGAAACAAGCAAATGGGGGTTCCACAAAAAAGAAGTTTGAGAAAAAGAAACTGTTAGAGAAGACGCAGTTACATTTAACTATTTCAATGGTAAAAGGGTGGGACCTTGATGCCAATCTAACTGCTTGTGTAAATAATTAAAAACAAGTGTGTTTTATTGAATTAAAATATTTAATTTACTTTATTAAAAAATAAATTCCCTTACAATTTACTTTATTAAAAAAATAAGTAAACACAAAAAAAACTGTATTTTACATAATGCCTTTTCAAATGCCTTATTTGAAGAAAGATTTTACTAATTAATGTTTTAATCCTAAATAAAATTACTTTTATTTGATTATATAAGTTATGCTTTCTGATGTTGAGCTGTCCTGCACACCTTTCAAATGTCATGTCTCCTCTGGACATGAATAATTATGGCCACTATATTTTCTCTTCGTTAATGAATTGCCATACCTTAAGATTTATTGGAGTGGTTTCCCATTGCCTTATGCACAATTTTGAAAAATCACATTTTCCTTCTCCTAGACTGATTATAGAACCTAGTCTATCCTGCTGTTTTCCATAGGAAAAAAAATGTGGTGGAATGATTATTTAAAAAAAAAAAAAAAATTGTTTTTAATAAAGTAAGACAAAAAATACCCAATGAAATAAAGTAAATAAACATTCTAAAATAGTTTTATAAGAAATGTAATAATTTATGAGTTACTTTATAAAATATAATCAAAAACAAAAAAACTGGTTCATATAATGCCTTTTCGAATGATTTATTTGAAGAAGAATATTAAATATACTTAATCTTTCAATCCTTAATAAATTTTATTCAGTTATAAAAAATTGTTTTTCTGGTGTTCAGTTGTCCCTTCCTGCTTAAAAAGTAGCTCATGAGAGGAAACTGATAAACTCTTCTGATTTTTTGCTGTGATAAAGTGATGTTCATTTGTTGGTGCAGTTTTGTTTTGTAAATGAACTTGTTTAAAGAAAACTATTGTGCAGGGTATTTTTGCTTGCAATGTAGGTTCTGTTTTTCATCATAGGTTCTATAGAATAATAACCACGCCCCACCCTGTTAACCTTATCCTCGTTCTTCAATCCTTCATTTGTCCAAAGAAATATGAAAGTTACTAATCAAAATTAATCATGCATTTATGTATTTAGTCATTGTATTATGCTAATGGTAAAGATACCAGGGTTTTTCTTTTCTTTTACAGAATCCTATATTTAAATAAACTATATCTTTTTAAATTATCCCATCTTATTTATGACTGTATGCTACATTTCAACTAAATTCTTTTGTCAAGATTAATTTTAATAATCTAGGAATTATTTCGAAACTTTTGTTCTCATTTAGGTTGATATAGGTGTTATAATAGACACAGTGTTTCAACCAAGTACCCTCTGGTCATCATCAGATGTCCATAGATTGGCTGATATAGATTCTCGTTGATTATTGTGAAATATCCTGTGAAATCAATTATTGCTCTTTTCATGTTGGATTTTATTATAACACCTATATCAACCAAGATGAGAACAAAAGTTTGAAATAATTCCAAGATTATTGAAAATTACTCATCGCAGAAATAAATACAAATTCATTTTAATCTTGGGCAAAAATATTGCAAAAGATGCCAGCAAGAGAACAAAAAGCAGTTTATCAGTTCACATTCAAGATAAGTATAATTCTCATTAATCTAAAAGGAAAACTACAGTTGATATTACATTTTATCATAAAATAAGTTTTCAATTTTCATTCAAGGAATTCTTTGAGAATATCTTATTAAACAAGAACAGTTGTATAGAGTAAAACAAGTGCTAGTCTAAAGGTAACAAGTTTGAAGATTATGCAGTGTATAAACAAACATTCTGTCACAATTTCATAACTTTGCTGCATTTCATTGGCAACCCCACAAAGGTGTGACTATGGGGCAAAAATCACTGATCAACTTTTTTATTCATTAAAAAAAGAAATTTATTCTACTGTATCATTCAAGAAAAATTGACTGATTCACCTTTTAATTTTTAATTTTTTTTTTTTATAAGCCCACGTATTCAGTCTGCTGCATCTTCCTCCTTCAAAAGTTTCTCAAATTAATTAGTTTTCAACTTCTGCCATTTATTTTGCATTTATAATTAATTTTTAGCCTTGATAATAAAATCTTTTTAAAACTTTGACTCATTTCCAATATTGCACCTTCTGAATCAATACCATTATCTTAAATGGTTTATCTGCATTTTACCCCCAAATTAAATAGGAAGAACAAGAGTATAGATGTGTATTTTATATGAAGCCACAATTTTCACCAAAATAACTAAAATATCACTTTTCAACAATCAGTTCATTTTGTGTATACACACACTCACAAGAAATAGTCAAGTAAATGTCAAAGGCACTTGTAAAATATCTTTAACATTGGACTAAAGATAATGTTGGGAGCATTTGCTTCAACTTAATTATTGTGATGATTGTAGCAGGTGCCTAAATGGACCAGCTTTGCTTAATTCATTGAAACTGGATAGAAACATAATGAAATGGGTATAAGATTTCATAATATATATTCAATCATTTCCTCTGTTCAAATTTCTGGTTTTATTAATTTTTGTTTTTGCTTTTATTGGTATCAATTTGTTAGCAATAGTTTGGACTTGTTGCTGCTTCTATACAGACCTTAGAAAAGCCATATTAATGAAATGATATTAATTAGACATGTGCAATAAATGTCAGCATTTCTTTTATTTGTAGACTCTTTATTTTCTCTGCTGTTCATTTATTTCATTTGGCCAACCTTTCAGTTGCTCTCCATTTCTATTTTATTCTCCTTGTTTTTTTTCTTTTCTTTTTTTTTCTTTATGCTCCTCACTTATTTTTTTCTCTTTCTCTTTCCTTTCTGTACCACTATTTCCCCCTTTCTTTCTCTCTCACTCTTTTTCTTCCCTTCGGCCTCCTCTGTCTCCTTCCCTTCCCGGCCTCCTCTGTCTCCTTCCCTTCGGCCTCCTCTGTCTCCTTCCCTTCGGCCTCCTCTGTCTCCTTCCCTTCGGCCTCCTCTGTTTCATATACTGTGCATGTATATTTTCCAACCAAATTTCATGTTTCCTTGTATTCATTTTTATGAATGTTTAAAAAGATTCTAAATAAATTTAGAATACAAGATTCATGCCAGTAGATTTTTGAAAGAAATGCACAAAAATGTACTCGGAAACAGATTTCAACTTTGCTATTTATAGCTCGATGATTCAAATTTTGTTCTGTGCTAAATTTGTTGGCATTAAAAATAATTCAGCATAACATTAAATACAATCTATCAGAAGGAAATTATTGATGCCTCTCAAGTTGAGAGAACAAAACCTTGCAGAGTATCACATTAGAATGGCTATCTTAATAAAAAATAAGCTCTTAGAAGCATGAAGAGATAGTGTTGAAATATTCACATAAAATACTACTATATAGAAAAAAAGTTTTATGCTTCAAAAATAGAAAGTTGTTGTATATAAATGTGGAAAGTGACTTTCATTCAATATGACTTTGGCACAATTAATACTTGATAAGCTCTTATGCTTCAGGGAGGTTTGTCGATAATGTTCAATTGTAGATGCAATCACATTGAAAACAATGTGCAATCATTTGGATATGCATAAATGGGACTTTTTTTTTATTTGAACATGATTAATTAGATAATTTATATTTCAAAAGATCATTAGATAATTTATATTTCAAAAGAGCAAATTGTAAGAAATCCTTAATTCTGTCTTTAAGACATTGCTTTTGGCATCTATTTGATTTGTAGTCATGTGAGTGGCAAACACTATATTTTTTAATGTTGATTTTTTTAATTTTTCTTTTTTAAAATTGCTATTTTAAATCTTGAAATTGGCCAGTTAAAGAGAATAGTATTTCACTAGAGAAATCCGCCCGTTTTATTCTTTATCTCCAAGCAAATTCAAACAAGAAAAACAAGATTGGACAAAAAAAATACATTACATTCGGTTCAATTTTTTTTTTAATTCTTTGAGTAGCATTTACAAACATTGAGTTTCCATGTTAGATAAGAATCCTTTAGATCCCAGGAACACTATAATCAAATTAAACCAATGTAAATGGCCATAAATGGAGGAAAATAAACCACATTGAGGAAAGCATATTTTTTATTTCAACTGACAAGCTGACATGAATTAAAGGCTGTTTTGGCTACAGCTCTCTCACTCTCAAACTGAAAGGTCATATCCTAAAGACAGCTGCATTGGAGGGAGAGTAAAAACTGCTTTAAGCAGTGAACTCAACTAAAAAGTTTTATCACAAACTTTTAGGCTAGCTTAAAGCTCATTATAAATTTTAAAAAAGGTGAATCATTGCCAAGAATGATATCCAAAAATGCTCATCAGATACCTGTGTAATTTTTTGTTCTGATTTTTGTAAATGTTGTGTATGGATGTCTATATTATCAGAAAATAAGAGATAAATATATTAAGTTTAATATCAAAGCACCTAAAATTCAATAAGACATTAGAACAGAGAATATTTCCCTAAATTTTAAGATAACCTGTTAGTGAAAAGTTATATAAAAAGAGCACACTTGTTATATTTCTCGTGTATGTTTTACAGATATGTCCCCTACCCCCAGAAAAAGTAGTTAAATTTCTTTTTTAACAATTTATAAAAAAAATATCTTTCCTTAATTTGAATTAGTTTTGAAATGTAGCAGAGTAATATTAATCTATGAAATTTGATGATGGCAGCTTTGACCTGTATCCAAGAATTTAATTTCTTTGCTAGTTGCTTCCTTTATGATGATGATGTTGATGACTAAATTCAGCCCCAACATGCAGGTTTAGGACTAGAAACTTCCATATTCACCAAAACCTGCACCCATTATCTATTCTCTATTACTGTTTAGCTTTGCAAGAGTTGGTTGATGGTGAATGAAAATCAGAGTAGAAGAAAGTGCCAATGACATGAATTTATTTATGGTGGACTTTCCAGGAAATTACCCATTACCCTCCTCTGCAGTACATATGAATTAAGACATGCAGAATCCAGTTATGAAACTGCAAAGAACTGTTGCTGACTGTTATAATTTCAAGTGGTGACTTTTATAGTATGTCCATCATGCGCTGGTTCAACCATTGTGATCTGTTGTAACCATCATCTGCTCATTCCCTCATTGGGGTCTTTGGAGTTAGTCACACTTAGTATGGGTTCTTATCTTTGATCTTGCTGAACTGTTTACTGCGATATTCGGAGTAAATTATATATGTGTATCTATGCATGCATGTTTCTATGTGCATTCCTCTGATAGTTGCTCCTTATGGTTGAGGGGCTGGGTCCAATGATTCTGAGAGCAATGCCATCAGGAGTTCTAAGCTCCTGGTAGAGCATGAAATTAAAGATAAAATAAAAACTTAAAAAGATTTTTCATCTTAAACCTAAGGTATCATGTTTCTTTGGAAGTACCTACTCGTATCCTATAAGTATATGGATAGTTGTTTTTTAAATTTAAGATTAACATTTTAGATTAATCTGATAAAACAAACAAGTTTTCTGTTTATCATAACATACAAGTCATCAGATTTTGTATCTTCAGAACTTTAATTTTCTAGGTGTAACACTAAAAGCTCAAATAAAACTCTAAATTTAAAAGTTGCAGTAAGCTTATACTGTTTAATATTTTAATTAAAAATTCTTAATCTCCTTAATATTTTATATGGAAGCCATATACTGACAAAACTTGTAAAAACCTGAAATTAGCTTGAATCAAATATCAAACTATTAACCTGAAAAAACTCTTTACCAGTGTCAATCTGGAAAAAAAATTCTTAAAAGAAACACACCTGTTTACCAAAATCTGTTTAAAAAAAAAAAAAACTTAAGTGCAATTCATAAATACTAAAACTAAATATTACTTTTGACACAACTGTTGTAAAGAAAGTAATTTCACTATGCAATAATAATACACAAATATAAAATCCCAACCCTACTCTTTTGGCAAGATGACTCACTAGGAATTGATATGATATTAAATAAACAAACAAATAATATTTTATACAAGTACATAAACAAAATGAAAAATAACTAAACAATGCCCATTTATATCAAGTTTGATGAGCAATAATTTTATGAAGATGGTACCCCTTCTCTAGCTCCTCTCTTCATACATATATAAAATTCTTTCAGATTACCACTACTACTGATTGTAAAATGTCATGTTATTTCAGGACATATGTGATTGTGGCTCTTCACAGGTTCCTTTTCTTTATCTCATAGGAATTACCCTACTTTTTGGGAAAGATACTTTTGGGTTTCTTTGTTTCCTTGTCCACAGTCTGAAAATTAGTTTTTCTTCTCTTAGACTGGTTACCATCCAAGACTAGAGTACCTAATCTACTCTGCTATTTAACACATACCTGGAGAAGAGAAGATGAATGCAAGGCCTTTTCTATGGACATTTGTGCAAAACTTAATATAACAGGCTTGGATGGAATTTGAACTCATCATACTGATTCCTCTTTCGGTATTTATAAGTTATGTTACACACTACTGATAATGATGATAGGTAAATAAAAACTTAACAAGGACTACAAAACTAAAACTTTAAAAAGTATCCTACAAAAAAAAAACCCCACAAGGTCATCAGTCGCTGCCACAATTATGAGAATTTTCTGATAGTCATAAACAATTGTTGTGTGATCAACTTTGCCCATGCATTGAATACTGTTGTTATATCTGGTCCGGTGCTCCTGCTATTCATCTCAAGGTTTTCTTGACCAAATCCAAAGAAGGATCTGTAACGTAATCGATCCCAACTTGACATCTCAACATCAGTCCCTTTCTCACTGACATGACAACTACATGAATTTAAGAGTGCCACAAAATTGGCACCTAAGTCCCACCTGTTTACTGTTGAAATAGCTAAATGCAACCACAACTTCTACTCAAACAGTTTCTTTTCTCACACTTGCAGCCTGTAGAACTCCCTTTTATTTACTTGCTTCTCTGATAGCTGATTTCCATCTTCTGTCCTGAATTCTGTTCATCTTTTATCCTTTCTTCAATCCTTCCTATACTCAATTTTTTCTCTTGCTTTCACTACTTACACATACACGTATTAGTGATATTTCTGCCTTGCTTGAAGTAAAATTATTTAAAAAAGAAAAAAATGCCATTAATAAATAATGCAAACACCAAATAAAGATGAGATGTGAAAATCTAAGGGTTAGTTTATCTGCATTTATTATCTTTCTAACAAAACACCAAAAAAAATGCATTGATCAGATCTTTCTCATATAGATTCTTTCATTCTAAAACTAAAATCTAACATTTGTGGGATAGAAATAATTTTTTCTATAATCAACTTTGACAAAAGTAAAATTTTGAAAATGATATTGAAAGAAAGCTTAACCAATGAAAAATTTTATTTTTTCTCCATATCTCATTCTCTGAAGCTTTAATAAAAATGAAGCATGTTAGATCTATAAATGTTGCCTATTTGTTCTTTCTTCAATCATGGTCTTATTTTGATTCATATTTGATCCCAATGCATACACACACACACACACACACACACATATATATATATAAAATAATAACCAACAAATGTACACGTAAATACAAATATTTGTAGTAATCAACAAATTATTAATGAGTAAAAAGTTAATACTATGAAATAGCTACAAATAACTGCAATTGGATTCTCAGTTATTGCTACTCAATATCTTCTGGAATAATTTGAAAGATAACCATTATGATAATACAATAGACCTTACTACCCATAATGCACCATTGACAAGCATAGTCTAGCCAAAACACAACACACTTAGTCTGAAGATTGCATTCAAGCATGAAGAAAACTGTTAATATTTTTACCCATAAATATAGCATACTTTAAAGGTATATTGTGTGTGTATGTTTCGCAAATTAAACTCAACCAGGATATTTCTGGAAGATAACAAACTGTTATTGTAATTAAAGTGTTGAAAATTAAGAGGTAAAGTATTAATAGTAACTACCTGTAGCCATAGGAATTCTCCAGTTTTTATGACACTGATTTTTAGATTAAATTATAAATGTAAATACTGTTTACTCACTGTCAAAATTGTTGGAAATAAATTACTTATGCATGCTTCTTAATTTTAATTGCTCATGTGAAAATACTTTTGACATAAAGTTGTTAAACACCAGGTGAAGATCTGAAAGATAGATTTATTTATCCAAATATATTTACAATGACTGTTTACACTTCTAGATAACCATTTTCAATATAGATTCAATGAAAATACACTCATTTTATACTATGCAGGTTCATGCTCTACCAAAGTCTGTAGGAATTTCAATTAGCCATGAACATGGATATACATTTTTTTTTTTTCAATACCATAGTTTAGTCAAATTCAAGGAAAACATTTGCAACTACAACAGTACATCTTTATTTGTGTTCATTGGTGGAAAGATAACTGTCACACCTGGTAGAGGAACATATTGTTTCAAAATACAAAGGCAAATTTATCATTATACTGTCAATCTTCATCCAGATACCATGGCCACAATACATGATGTCATTAATGACTGCAATTTTTATCATACAAAAATATGCACTCACTAGTAAAATAAGTTTAAATATGAATCGACCAGATTCTCAAATGAATCAATTATAAATCAAATAATAGATTCAAACTTGTAAGCACAATTTTAAAAAGCCAATGAAATTTAAATATCAAATCAAACCTTTAAATAAAAAAAAACACACTTTACAAAAAGTTTGTTTTTGTCAGAAATGGAATGATGGTTTAATGAAACTTTAATTAAAAAAGTAGAAAGGTAAATTGTTCAGCAAAAATTAGTCGTTTACACTAGTGGTTCTCAACCTTTTTTTGTCTATGCCCCACCTAAGCATCTTTAAAATCCTGATCCCCCTCCTCCTCCTGGCCTGTAATTCTTATTATCCAAAAAAATGAACTCCTATTTATATGAACAAGCTTCCAAAGAACATGGCATCCATGAAAGAGAAATAAAATATAAGAATGAAAGGACAGTTGAAGTATTGAGGAAGAAATAATATAATCAGTTAAATGCTATACGTGACACACGCTTGGGCGGTCATATCTCTTCCAATCCATGACTGACTAAATGGAATTTTCCCACATTTAGTTGCCATTTCTTTTTGACAGACTGGTTGCCAACCAATGCTATAGAACCCAATCTATCCTGTTATTTAGCTATAGGGAGAAGAGATGGACTAATACCTTTCCCAAGGGTATTTGTGGATAAGTGAATTCACACACTCACACACACACACACACACACACACACACACACACACACACAGTGTAACAAACTTTTGGAGACGGTTTCTCACACCAAGATGAGGACAAAAGTTCATATAAACATAAATTTGAAAATCTTTCCATTTTGAGTTAAGTTTACAGAAAGTTTATGGTAGATGGTGCTGTGTTGCCATGTAGACTAGGTTACATTTGCAGCAGACATAAATAATGCATAGGAGCTTCATTAATGTGTCATGGGGTCCTGCGAAACCATTTGACACTGGAGTATTTCAAAGGATCTGCCAGTCAATAATCTGATGGGTTTATGCATGTGTAGAAGCAAGCAGATTACATTTTGAAAATTTGTTATGTGTTTTTCTGAGGTACAATGATGGCTTTTTGGACGTTTATATAGATATTTTACCTAGTTTTGGTATCAGGAACCCACCCCCAAGCTATGTTTGAAAAGGTAAACAAAGTAGATACTCCTATACTATCAATGTGGAAGCTTTTTTTTTCTTTCTCTTAAATAGAAGCAAAAATGACTACTCTCATTTGACAATATTTGCCAAAAATCAGGAAATTATCCAATTTGCACAAAACTTTTAATAGTTATTAAGGAATAATTTTTTTTTTTCTTAAACAATTTTGGGGAATTATTTTTTTCAGATGTTTTCCACCCAATTTTTTAATAGTTTTTATAAAGAAAAATTGCTGGAGATATTATTTCAGTAAAAAAAACTGCAATATCAACTGAGCATTATGGAAAATTCAGCCAGCACCTTACTACAAATAATTTAATAAAACTCAAAAAAAAAACAAAAAAAACATCTTTTTAGAATTCATGCTTACATAGTTTAGATCAAACCAAAAAAAAAAAATCTTGATATTTATCTTTTAAAAAATATCTTGTAATTTTTATTGGGAAATTCACCCATTGCTGTTTGTCGCAAGAATTTATTCAAAAAATGTTAAATTTACTGTCATTTTTAAGTGCAAACCTTTTTTAAAAGAAACTTATTTTTCCTTTAGCAACTGTTAGATTATTTTTTGTATAGATGTACAAGGACATAATTTTGATATCTTGCTTTGACTGACTTCTATTCAATATTGGAATAATAAGCCAATTTCATCTCTTAAGTCAGTTTTTTTTTTTTTTTTTTTCTCAGTGTCTCTGTTTCCTTGCATATATTTAGATTCTTATATGAAAGAATAACCAATATTTGTTTCAGTAATTAAACACAATTATTGTAAGTTTTTATTTTAAAAACAAATCTTTGACTTATTTTTTTCTGGCATAGTTTGTCACCCCCTCAACCACCAAGAAAACTTTCAAAATTGTAGCAAAAGTATATTTCATTCATATAAAAAGAATATTTTAATTTTTCTTAAATTTACTCTTAGAATAAATGTTTTCCTTTTCATATTAATTTAACAAATTATGTTTACACTATATTCTTGTTTACGTAGCACCTTCATACCTTAAAATTTATTCATTATCATCAGTTACTTTCTCCACACTGTTGCAGATTGTACATTAACACAAGATATTATTCTCATGTTTATTTTTTGAGCCTACTCCTCCATGCTGGCTCAAAGCATGTTGGAAGAGAACACTTAGATTTCCTACATTAGATTGCCAGTTCTTTCTATGGTAGACTGTTTGCCAACCAAAGCTATATATAATGGTCTGTTAATTCTCTCCTAGATGGTTTTGAATTTAGCTTCCTTTTTCTAGACTGGTTGCCACCCAAGGTTATAGAATCTGGTCTACCCTGCTATTTTCCCCAGAGAGAGAAGAGGATTTTCTGGAGAGAGAAGAGGATTCATACCTTTTGAAAATCAAGATCAGGTTGACTTTAGTAGGCCTTGAAATATTTTTTGTGCTTCCCTACCAATCTTGACCAATCACTATTTTTCTTATTCCAATTTAGACAACAGACAAGTCTCTGCTTATCATGGGTAAAGAAAGTATTTGTGCATTGCAAGATGTGATGTGGATTTTTGGCCCCTTTTTATTTACCCCACCCCCGGTCATTTTTTTATATCGGACTTGCAAAACTGATTTATTACCTTTGCAGTTATGACCCTGAACATCTAATTTTCAGACTTGAACCATTCCATTGTTATTATCTCACATTTTCTAATCCAACATAGTCATTACTATACAAATAAAATATTGTTCCTATGTTACTATGTGACTTTTCCATGCAGCTATCATTGAGATATATACCCTTGTCACATTGGTGCATGTACCAATGAATACCCTCATCAAAGAATGTAGTGTTAAGTGACTGGAGTCACCTTGACATGTCTGTAATAATGTGTGTGCAGAATATTTTTCTAGATAAATGTAATTTGAAGGAGCTAAGTTGAAGCTATGTGCTATATGCAATAAAACATCCCAACCAATGGCAAGCCTACATTTTTGTGACACTGAAGTTTAAACAGATACTGGGGCCCCTTTTGCAACCAGCAACAGTAGATTTGGGGGTTGAACTGCCAAAATGTAGACTATGGATAGATTATAGTGAGCTCAATGACCCCCATACAGCTGGAAGTGCAGGTACTGTAAACACCAAGAAAATTTCCACTCTTTTGTAAGGTTGGCTTTGTGCAGTGCAATATCTTTATGCAAACATCCTGGTCTCAGCTTCTCTCAGTATCTGACAGCCTTAACTGTCTGACCATGCAGTATGAAGTCCAAAAGCAGCACAATTTTTTTTTCTTTTATCCCTGAATAAAATTGCCATTGATTTCTTTGATAACTGTTGGACTGTTAATTTTTAGGGAAGTCAGCAATTATGGATGTTTCATTTTTGGGATAATATGATGTGCCTAGCTCTCATTATGTGTGATCGTGTGATTCAGAAAGCATCTATACTGTTCCAAAAGCTGGAAAAAAAAAATGCAGTCCTGCAGTTAACTTCTTTCTGACAATGAGATGGTACTTCCAATAGTCCAACTTTCCATAGACTGTCTTTATAAGATCACATTGCACACCCAAGTCATGAAGCTTGTGTTATATATCATTGCATGTTAGCCACACTCAAAAACATGTGCATCTATAGTAGAATTTCGATTAAACTTTTGCCCTTGACATGCAAAAATCTTATTACACCTCCCACTTTTGTTTGGCAGTTATCATTATGTCATATATGAATGCACTCATTGTTATGGATATTGAAAAAAGTATTGTATGCCCCCACCCTACCCATTTGGTTTGTTCATGTTTGCAGCTTTCATTTCATGTTTTAGTTCCAATCAATGTATGCCTACCTGTGCCCTTCTGAAATATTTTGTCTTTTTTTTTTTTACAAATAAGGATTTTGTATGTTAGTTCAAATAATTAAAATCAAGTGTTGATTTAAACAATTTAATTTAGTTTTAACTTAAAACTAAAACAAAAATTTCCTCTTTGCAATTAGTTTCATACAGATTAACATTTCATGCATGCTAACTCTAATAATGATGATATTGATTAGATCAAAGTTTAAATCATTTTCAAAAACATTGGTTGTCATTTTATATACTTAATAAGTAAAACTTAAATTCAAATAGTCATTTTATTAAAAGCTATTATGCACAGTGCTTATATAGAGTGTTAATCAAAGAAATCTTTTTATTTACACTTTTTACATTATTTAGAGCATTGTCCTCATCTTTCTTTGCCATATTCACAATGTTGCGGCTGTTGTACACCCTGGCCTTCTTCAGGTGGTCAGAATTTTGTACTGGGCCCTTCATTTCACCCACTGGGGTAGTGTGTTCTAGTTCCATGTACCAGACCTCTTCTGGATGTCTGCACATCAGTTATCTCTCTTTAACTCAACTCTCCCACCTCTACTGTATCCAGGTATTGAACTTGCAAATCTTTGGGTAAAGTTACTAGATTCAACCAATGCCTTTATCCACTGAGTAACAAAGTGTAGAGGAGGCTTAGACAATTTTTCTTCAGTGTGGTCATTAAACTTGCTTGAAACCTTGATCTTGTGTCCTATCTAGTTGCAACGGGGGGCGTCCTAGTAAATATCTATATTGAATATTCAGTTGTACAATAGCCACTGCAACCAAAAATTAATTTATTTTTCGTATTATTGTAGATTAAGCATTCCAAATCATGAATTCTGTCTTTTTTTTATCTTATAAAAGTTGGGGGTTACAGTTTAGTATGTAAATTCATTTTAAATGGATCACCCACCAAAAGCAGCTGAAATATGGTCATACTTTAAGATTTCTTAAAAATAAACAAATTTTTTAATGCCTTATCAATAACAATATATGAAAAATTCTTAAAAATAAATTATTAACTGCTATTTTAAATGGGCAATACAAATTTTACTAGACTGTCTTATTGATTTTTATAAAATTTAGTAAGTTTTATATTCAAGTACTAAATCTATAATAAAACACAGAAAGACCCACCAAAATTATTTCTAGTATTTCAGTGCCTACTGTACAACTCCCCTTTTAGCATTAAGCCACAAATTCTAAAAATAGGCAACTTGTAAATATGAACAATGCCTAAAGTTTTCAGTAATACTTGGCACAATTGAAGATTGTTAAACTATCCTCTATTGATTGACAAGAGAACAAAAATATATTCAGTATTGAAAATTAAGAAGGAAGGAATACTCCCCACCATTCAAACCCTCACTACAAATCAAATAGATGCCAAAAAGCAATGTCCTGAAGTTTAGATTTTTACCATTTGATCTTCTGAAAATATAAATTATCTAACGATCAATTGATCTTTTTCAAAGCAAAATATTTCATATATGCACATATATCTCCAAATTACAAATATTGCACATTGTTTTCAATCTGATTGGATCTACAATCGAGCATTGATAAGCTCTTATTCTTCAGGAAGGTTTGCCAAACAACATTTGTGCCAAAGTCACTTTCAGCTTTTATATACAACTGCAATCCATATTTAATGTTTTAAGTCAACCCACCCAAATCTACTCCATAAATATCAGCGCTCTATGTTCAACCCACCATAACCCATCCCATATATACTCTTCCATAATATGATATCATCACAATGCAGAAAGTCACACAAATGGTGAGATTTTGACAGAAATTCATGGGGCAATTCTGAGCACATTGAATGCTAAAGATTGAAAGAAAGGAACATGGCCATTTTTGGAGGGGTGGGGGTCATTGTAATTAACAGTAGTTTACTTGATCAATTTTAACAATCTTTTCATGCTTCTAGGAGTTTCTTTTCTACTGAGATAACCATCCCAAAGTAATACTCTTTAAAGTTTTGTTCCTTCAATTTGCACACACAAGTCATGTGTACCACCTATACAACAGCCATGCTTAGGGTAAGATACCCTGAGTGAGTACATCCTTCATAAGGCTGATTTTTAATTCAATTTCCTTCTCTTAGATTGGTTGTTGCCCATTCAATCTGTTATCTAACTCTTGTCTGGATGGATTGATAGCTTTTCCAAGGATATTTGTGCAAAAATAGAAGTGAACTTTGCTGGAATTAAGTTTACTTGCAAAGTTATCTTTCCTTGTAACCATTACACTACCTAAATTTCCTTCAACTAAGAAGGCATCAATAATTTCCTTCAAAGAAAAAGAAAAAACAACACATAAATGACACGTGCATCCTTTAACCCTTTAGCATTAAACATGCTCAAACATGCCCCCTATAAATGTCAGATCTCAAAGTCTCTCTCTGTTTGTGTGACTTCCTGTATTAATTACAATGATGTTGTCATATATTATGGCAGAGTATACATTGAGAGTCAGTATTTATGGGACTTGTATGGGTGGGTTCAGTGCTAAAGGGTTAAATATGCAGGTTGTATCGGAGAACTGGCGCTCAGCAGGCCAGAAATGAAAGATCCCTACCCCACCTCAGCATGATGTCACATAACAAATTTTAATATATTTCTTTATTCCAGTCTGCCAAGTCTTAACATTAAAGGAAATGAAAAAGTACAAAAGCGAGTGATGATGAGCTTCTTGAAAAGAAAGAAGGGAAATATTAAGAACTATTTTTGTATTTTCTCAACACGTTCTCTAAAAATGGCATCTAGGAAAAATGATAAAACTTTTACCAGCTTTTTTTTTTTTTTTTTTTTTAAATGAAAACCTTTATGAAACTTGATGAACTAGAAGAAAAAAAGCAAAGTTCAGCAGTTGGTATCTTATTCCTAGAAATTGAGAGAAACTAAGTTTTTAGGGAACTTGAAATTGAAAGCTTCAGCAAGGACAATGAATAGGAAACATTAATTGTATTTCTGGACAACGTTTCTTTTTATATAATATATAATATATATATATATATATATATATATATATATATATATACCAACTTTGATGTTTTAGGGAACTAAATGAAATGTTTTCCAAAAAAAACTTTGTAACTGATTTTGATAATGACTTTACCACAATCTGTACAAAATTTAAATAGGTGATGGTCAGTTTGTACTAACAAGTGTTGACTGGAATAAAGAGACAATGCTTATTGGGAAAATGGCCCATACTGTCAAAATCTTATGATCTTGAAGATATCAAAATAGAATCTGTATATTTCTCATAAGAATCCAAAGATAAAACAAGAATAGATGCAGCTATCATATATATGAAAAAATTACTTATACAAGTTACTTAGACAAAAGATCATTCAGAAAGTAAAGTGATTACTAATTTACAAAATAGTGAAATCTATATTTCACTTTGCAAATTGTTGTTCAGAGCAAATGTTTTTAAAAAAAAAAAATGGAAAATACATCTTGTTCATTTTTAAGTAAAGAACCACAAACATTACTTATTGAATTAATGACTGCTGCAGTTCATGACAGTGCATATAATTCAATCAGATAATGCATTGTGGGGTCAACTTCTTTTTGCGTATTTTGAATTCTGTAAAGTTAATAAAGATGTAAATATGTGATTTTCAAATTTGCAAATACAGCAAGTTTGAAATCAATTGAGAAATTAACATTTTCCTGTAAAATTAAAGAAGCATTTTCATCTCCATTACAATTTTCTTAGGCAAAGCACCCACAAAAAAAGTGAAAGTGATCCTAACTCTTTGAAAAATAAAGTATCAATTTTTGGATAAACCATTGATTTTAGGGTGCACTTCATCAAGTCATTATCCTGACTGGCTGGTATTTCATTTGATATTTCATCCATTATATTAATTATAAATGAAAATTACACATGATCAAAAACTAGTTATTCACAAATTACATTACACAACCTTATCATCTTTACATTCAGCATCTTATAAGTTTGTTGCAATAGGTAAATTTTTATGTGTGTGGGATAACTGAGAATGTAATGATTGATGGATTAATTTTCTACACATTATTAACACTTTGTCAAGTGTTATTGTGCATAATGAATATAACAAACCCAAAAGGAATTGGAACTTTCTCCAAATAACAATACTGAGCCATTAGCCATTACACTATTCTCACATCCAAGCTTATAGTACCTGGTATTCTCAAGCAGTTACTCATTTTGATACTGACCATGCCCGATGTTGCTTAACTTCAGTGATTGTATGGGAACCTATGTTTCACTATGATGTGGTCTGTAAATCCTAAAAATTTAATGAATGAAGTTCTAAAAACAAGCAATAAAACACCAGCGCATTCATTGATTTGCATTCTCCTTGCTATGAAATTTCAAGTTTAAATTAGGAACTTAATTTTTGTATTTGATAGATATTATTGATATATGTTTAGTGATATCTCATCTAATTCTTATTTAATACAACTTAGTTATTGTTTGCCCCCTGTTTTCACTGAGTCATGGTTTTACTCCCTGCTCCAAGTACAATGGCTGAAACATTGTTATAACAGCAACAAAGATATTTTAACAGCAACAAGATAATTTTGGCCAAATAGTGACATTTAGATTAATATAGAAGTGGTAAAAATTGTCTTGTTTACTATATGCAATGAATCTGAATCTACAATAAAAGCCATAAACTTTGAAACACAAGTAAATCAGGAGGAGGACATTATGAAAAATGCCAACATCACGTTTCTTACCTGTTTCATGTCAATGTGAATATGCTGTTTAAACTTACTGAACAATTGGAAAACATTTCAAGTTAATGAAATGTTTGATATGGGAGAGCCACAACCAGATGGTATTTATCTGCATGACTACTCAAATGGTATGGAGCACAATGAGTTTGAAGTCCACAAGGGATGAGGGATAAAAATTGCTTAAGCTTACTTGGCATTTCCTCTTTCATGGATGTCTCAAACAGCAGGGATTAATCCTTGCCCCTAATCAAATGAAAAACGGGTCATAACAGTGAGAAACCAAGCTTACAACAGGGAAAGCAAAATTAGTGTTGTGTTGATTTGAGAATAAAAATTCAATGTGATTCTTTTTTAAAGTGTTCTTAGTAATAACTTCTTTGCTTAATTGGAAATACCAAAAAATTGACTTTAAAACAGATTTTTTTTGACGAAATATAATCAAGTGAGAAGTGTATATGAAATTGTCCATGCAGCTAATACTTTGGCAAAACTATGGCTTATAAAGAAATATCTGGATTGAATGAAGTTGGTATTAATGATGTAAAGAATTTAAATAAACTTACATACAAACAGTCTGAAATCCTTGATCATGATTATTTCAATATTGCTGAATTCATACAAGCCAGAAGAATTTTTTTTAACTTCAAACAATTTTCAAAATTGGCAAAGTGCTAAATGGCATATCAGTACATAAATAATGGCATTGATTTTTATCAAAATTCTTGTGTTGACAACATAGAATATATTCCAATAAATGTATTCTGTTCATCAATAAAAAATGAATTGAAATGAAAACAACACTTAACAATGAGCAACCAGATCATTCTTTTATTAATAATTGTATTATTAGCTTCTTTTTTCTTTTTTTTAATTATTATGATTATTTCACACCAAGCAAGGCAATAAAGCCACTAAGAAGCAGATTGAGTGTTAGAGAATATGAGAAAAATGTACTATTAAAGAGAGAGAGAATAATAAAAGAACAAGAATTAAGACAAAAGATAACAATTGATGTTGAATTTGAATTTTCTAAGATCAAAGCTGACTGGGAAGCAAGATGCCAGAAAAGTAGTTCAAAAAGTGAGAAGTGCGATAGAAGACACTGTTAGCATAGAACTTACATGTAGCCATTTCAACAGTAAAATGATTTTTGCCGTCAATCTAGTACTGCACCACTTAAATTCGTAAAGTCTAGGTACCAAAGAGGAAAGTGATGTTCTGTGAAATACAAAAATGTAGCACAAGGCTAACAGGGAATGAGGAAGGCTGGTCTTATTCTGTCTTATAACTAAACTTAGCTAGCCACAAACATAACACATTATTCTTTACACCAAAACAGCGCCTTCTTACCATTCTTAATACAACCACAATAACGCATCAATTTCTATGAAGTCTTAATTAATTCATGTATGTAAAATTTGTTGGCAGGTGGGGTGACAAAGAGCAAAGTTTATCAGAGCAATTACTATGAAAATATTTATAGAAAAGTCACAGGAGGGAAAGTGACTGAAGTCAAGGTGTCAGGTCAAATGACACAAGGAAACTTTCATTATTCAATGACTGAGCAGTGCAACTTTCAGTTGAAATTTGTAAACTTTTTTTTATTAAAACAAATTTTTTCATTTCATAGCCAGTAACTTGCTAAGATCTACATGCTTCATTAGCTTAAACAATGTTAGGTAATAATTATCTACATGAAAAAATTGTTTTCTGTGCATTTTCCAGTACTGACGTTTCAGTGTTTCAGTCTGGAAAGATTGTTCATTTTAGTACAATATTGTTTCCTCTTCTAATGAAAGCAAGGTTTCTTTAATCAGCTGGTTTAGGCTCAAACTGCTTTCTATTTTGATGAATCTTTTATTCTCCCTCTGTTCATTGTTTCTCAGACTTGTAACTGATTTGGCAATCAAATAAAAGGCATAGATATACAAATTTGGTTGTATATCTGTCAATCCTCAGTATATGTTAAAATCTGTCTAGACTATCATATAATACTGCTTGTTCCTTTGTTTCTTAGCTAACATATGCATCACACACTGCCATTGCATCAAATAAACAATGCACTGTTCCTGTTTGTTTGCAAGTTTTGATAGAAGAAAATAAAATACCAATGGTGCTGTTTGGTCTTAGGGAAAAGAAAGAAAAAGGCAATAACACTCATGTTTTTAACATCTGCTTCAGTGAAATGCAAAATATTATCAGTTTTGAAATCTTTTCATTTATATCCTCTTACTTAAAAATGAATGAAGGTCATTATTTAATGATTGTAATTTTAATATTCTGTTAAAATTCAACTGAAAGATTTAATGAGATAATAGCAGAATTTCCATGGAAATTTTATAGTTATGAAACTTGATATTTTAAGAATATTTCTTAAGATATCAATCATCAAGTTCCACAATAATTTCACCAGAATTTGAATGGTGAAATTTTTCCCAGTACTGCTAGTTTTGTCTTTTAAATGACACACTGCATGTTCCCGGCTTTTGCAAATCATCTAATGTAGGTGTAGATAGCAGTTGCGTGTCTTTTGAAGGAAAGAACAGTCATGATTTGAGCTAAAGTCAATAAACAAAGAAGCTAAGTTACTGAAGGTCAAGATCATTCTTTACAGTTCTGTATTTATGTCTCTGCTTTTTACATTAAAGAAATTGTAAAAATTTGGCAGTGGAGCTGTGAGTGATGTTTGTAATGTGTCAGACCTAATGTACACAATCTTGATAAAGATTTAAATGTCAAAACTTGCCAAAGTCAAATGCTCTGTCTGAGAGGGGGGAAATAAATATGACTCTTGCCAATTGGAGAAAAGGTATGTTATCTCTCTTTTATATATATATATATATATAATATATATATATATATATATATATAAAGCAAGCTATTTTGCCATGAAGAGGATAATAGTTGTAGTAAATGAAAGTGAGAAAAATAAATTCTTTTTCCAGTTTTGTCTCTGATTATCTGCCCTTTTCTCTTTCTTCAATAAATGTCTCTTTCTCTCACTGCAAGTTGAGCTGAAATGCCTGTAACTTTCCTCTCTCTCTCTAATCTACATTCATGCCATCTCCTATTTCCTGTCTTTCTCCGTGGAATGCGGGTTGGATGTTATCTGTCCCTGGCCTTAGCCTCTCCTCTCATACACACATACACACTACTTTATATCACCATAATTTTATCTTAGAGGAGTCAGCTTCCCATTTTACTGGATAAAATGAAGAGGCCAGAGGGGTTGATGATGATGATGAGGGGTGGTCAGCTCTGTGAGAATGTTTTTGTTCCCACTCATTCAGTTAATTCTGTCTTTGACATCATAACCTTTCTATCCAGAAGCAAGAAGAAAAATAAAGAGATCGAATGAAGTTTAATAAATTTCACAGAACTTCTCTCTCTCATATAACACATCCATACATTCATGCCATCTCCTATTTCCTGTCTTTCTCCGTGGAATGCGGGTTGGATGTTATCTGTCCCTGGCCTTAGCCTCTCCTCTCATACACACATACACACTACTTTATATCACCATAATTTTATCTTAGAGGAGTCAGCTTCCCATTTTACTGGATAAAATGAAGAGGCCAGAGGGGTTGATGATGATGATGAGGGGTGGTCAGCTCTGTGAGAATGTTTTTGTTCCCACTCATTCAGTTAATTCTGTCTTTGACATCATAACCTTTCTATCCAGAAGCAAGAAGAAAAATAAAGAGATCGAATGAAGTTTAATAAATTTCACAGAACTTCTCTCTCTCATATAACACATCCATACACTCTCCCAAAGAGAGCTGAAAGATTTAAAAAAAAAAAACTATTTTAAGTAATGAAGGTGAGATAAAAACATGACAAAATAAAGAAGGTTGGATGAGAGTGAATTAGTGAGGTAGGGGATGAAGAGTTGACTTCTGGTTGATATACACACATACACTTTTTGCTCTAGTTTTTCCTATATGTCCGTAATCATGTGGTTGTTTTCTTATGTCTACATAGTGTGTGCGTGTGTGTGTGTGTATATATATATATATATATATATATATATATATTTATAAATGGAACTTTGTGTGTGTCTCCGTTACCTATAGACTCAAACGGCTGAACCGATTTTCTTGAAAATTTACACAGTTGTACTATAAGCGTCTGCGAGTATTCTTAGCTAGGTTTTGTGTCGAGGTACCACCAATAAATATCGATAATCGAAAAAAATATAGTTATAGAAGGAGTGGACCGATTTTAATCAAATTTGATACACTCATAGACAAAGACATAAGAAACGATATTCAGAAGTTTCAAGGTTGCAGTTCTTACAATAGTGCAGAAAATAGATTTTATATATATATATATATATATATATATATATATATATATATATAAAAAAGGTAAGATGTTTGTGTATGTGTCTGTTTATCTGTCTGTATATCCTTTATACAAATCCACAATTTTTATCCAATTCTCATGAAACTTCACACAAATATTCTTTAGGCTGAGTCTGAGCTCCAGGACCATGGATTAGTTTTAATGCTTTCATTACACCCGAGCAACACCAGGCTATACTGCTAATATATATATATATATATACGCACATATACATAGGGTGTGATAGATAATTTCTCTAAATTACACAAAAGTGAAAACAATACTGACATCTCATTTTAACAGATATTTTTGTGCAATTTTTGTAAATATATCTTGAAATACTAAAGAATAAATTTATTCATTAAAATCCCTATTGGCTTCAACTGCGGCCTCCAGATAACTTCAGAATTTCCTGCGCTTCTTCTGGATGATCTCCCTGTTTAAGTTGGTGAATGCTGCCATAATCCTTGCCTTCAGATCATCTTTGTTGTTACAAGGAGTTTTGTTGGGCTCTCAATCAACTGCACCCCATACATAAGTCTCGTTACCAGACATAGGGTCTTCCAGTAGCCTGCTTCTTAACCCATGGCAGCAGCTCTCTCCTCAAGTCATTTGATGTAGGTTTTCATGTTGAATTTGAGGCCCTGTGGAAAGACTTATCCAACTCTTTCAGAATCCTCAGGTTTGACAGCGAAACACATTGAAATATTCATATTGGAATTTCTGTGACAAATGCCAATCAGTACAGCATACCATTTCCAAATTTTCAGCAGAGTGAATTGTCATAGTGCTCTTTGTCTCACAGGGCTCAGCTGACCCTATGGTACTATACCCTCATCAAAAACAACATCATGAGCAAAATTAAAAAATATGAAATGGCAATAATTTACCCATCGCACCTTTTTGTTTGTATGTATATATTTATATATATATATATATATATATATATATATATATATAAATTGTGTATTTAGCCAGCAATCTTTCTTTATACAAGTTTTATTAAATACAACTGACAAAGCACTGCAATTAAGTTTATTTAATTTTTCTTGTGTTCATACAAATGTTTTTTTTTTTTTTTTTTTTTTTTTTTTTTTTCTGAGCACAAAGCGTGTAAAAACTGTCCAAAAGTTCTGCGTAGCCGATTGATTTTGGCTATTCTTTTAGACACTATCAAGGATGATTTTTATTTTTAAGTGGGTTCTTTTTATGTATATATCCCAAAGTTATAAGAATGTTTTATTTTTAAAACCTGGTCAGCATGTTGTGGCCATAGTCATAGTTAATGCCATTGAGTGTTGGTTTTTATCTTTCATTATTAGTGCTTCCATTATTTTTAATCTTTATATGTGTGTGTGTGTGTGTGTGTGTGTGTGTGCACATGCACTCAGACTTTAAAATACCTAAAATTGTCCATTTTGTAGTGGTACATGTGTGAATGTCTAAATGAATAAAATCATCTGTAAATGTATGTTAACACATTCCACAGCACACATTCATACATAAATGTGTATGTGGGTATATGCACCACTAAAAAAGGACATAGTTACAAATATACTATCTATTTATAGGCATATATCTCTCATATGAGTGCTGAAAAGTTTTTGGCCAAAGCTATTTCCAAAAATCAGCATTTGATGTTTGATCATTGAAATAGGGATTTTGAGAGGTGGATCTGACCCACAACATCATTGCCCACTGTGTGTGTGTATGTATGTATGTCTAATACATACTCTTCTTTTTGCTGCTGCTGATGCCTTATTACATATACTGTCCTTTCCTTTTATTTATTTATTTTTCCTTTGGTTCACTGTTGCTTGTAGTTTTTCTCCCTTCATCCATTCCTAAGAATTAGTTTGTGGTCTGCCAGGCTTGTTGATAGTTGGAGGTTCACCTCAATTTCTTTTTTTCTTATCTTATGCCTCTGACATCTTGGCAAACATCTTTAGCTTTTGATGAACATTAACTTGGTTCCAAATTGTCTTTAGTTCATCTTCCTTTCCTGCTATCCTGGATCTGGACAATAACAGACAAATAACCTGATTAAACAAGACTCTGAAATGGATACTTTAAGTCCTGATCTGAGGATGCTGCTCTATCGAGAGAACTTTAAAGGTACCCCTTTTTTTTTTCCTTTTCTTTTTAGTTTGTTAGGAGTCTGGGGAAGTGGTGTATTATTATCCTTTCTCTCTTGTATGTGATTGAAACTTGATATGTCTTCTTTCATCCATTTCTCTCTCTGTATTTAACAGGTTTCAATGCAGATTTTACACAACATTTAGCTTTTCTTTGCATTTGTAAATATTCAATTTACCTTTTTGAAGCTCCATTAGATGGGTCAGAACAATTATTTATTTTTTTTTTTAAATTGACCCGACATCCTTATCTCAATCAACCTTTTTATTAATAATTAAGGAAATCTCCCCCCCCCATCTCTTAATTTAGACTGCAACCAATATAGGATAAAGTTTTGTTAAAGATTTAAAAACATTATTTAGAAAACAAAAATTCAGTTATTCTTTTTATTCCAACTACTCTATTTCAAATTTAAGTATAGATATTTACTAAGCTTAGCACATTCATTCATCCTGATATATAAGACTTGTTAACTAATGTTTCTGTACAAGTGCCTAGTGTGATATTCCAACTTCTTATCAGGACAGTCAAGACAAGTGAGGCGTGTGTGTGTGTGTGTGTGTGTGTGTGTGTGTGTTTTTTTTTAATCCCATTTTGTGGTCTTTGGAATCACCATATAAATTGATAAAAATTCCAGAAATGCTTTCTCTTTTTAATTCATCTGCAATAAAGATATGTAAGGTGTACGTTACCTAAAGGAATCAGTGTTCACTTAGCAATGCTTTTCAAAAAGGCATGAAATTATCTTTTCCTGTCACCTACCTATAGGTAAAATAGAACAAACTTGAGTGGTAACCAATCTAATAGGACTTTGAGTTCAAGCCAGAGAAAGAAAAAGGGATGGGTATATGGCTAGCAATTCTATCCCTTAAAACTTTAAATATAATTACCAACTATAGGGTTTGGTTGTGGGTTCTATATTCTACAAGACTTTTTTTTTTTTTTTTTTTTTTTTTAAGGAAGTTAAACACTAAGTGAACAGATATCACACTTTGATCTTGAATGTACTGCTCCCTCACCTACCCCAAAAAAACAAGTGTGCGGATGTCACCTTATCCAACCCTTTTTATTCTATTGTGTTGAATATAAATCAAACAATAATAAAAATAACCAACATACTTATTATTTTAGAATAATCAGGAAAGTTATTAAGGCTAAGCTCAGATATTTAAAAAAAAAAAAAAATTTCATTCCTTGTATTTACTTTTCTTTCTCTGTCTAGATTTTTTTTTTTTTTTTAATCATATCACCCCGAACAAGGCAGTAAGGCCACTGATGTGCAGGGGGCTATGTAAGAGTGAATAGAATGGCAAAAAGAAAGCCGGAAACCACATCCTGAACAGGGAACAAGGGATGAGCCTCTACACCTGTATAATAGACGTGGGTGGTTAATAGAAGTTTGTCACAGGAAGGCAGCATTAGATAGGAAGTGACAAATTTCTTGGCAGGCATATCTTCCTCAGGTTTTCCTTTTGTACAAGCTACAGACATGTGCCCCTAAATTATAAAGACCTACACATTATTCACTGACATGAGCATAGACATTTACTTGTTTCAATAAGTTCAACGACCACAACAGTTATTGTACTTGGTACTTACATAGCATACATACTTAAGTGTGTGTTTCACATTCCTTAAGTTTTCTGTAACTTTTATATTCCACCTGGTCTGATTGTAAACGTATCATATAAATGTTAAATGACTACATTTGCTTTTCACTACATTGGCCACATTTCTGTTTAAAGATTTTGTATATAAATATATCTTTCATCTTGATTTTTCTTCTATACACAATTTTGGGGGGAAAAATTTATTTTTATGTTGAAAATGTGATCAAGGGTTACAAATAGAAATCATCAACAAATCCTTGCTGTGTTATTTTTTACTTTAATTGCAATATTTCTAAGACTTTCTCCTAGTCTTTCTGCATCCCCCCCCCCCGCCCACTTTTCCTCTCACCTTTACTGTAGATTGAATTTTCTACTGTATAGAAGATTGGTAAAAGAAATGAATAACATCAGGTAGACTGATGAGTGAGATTGATTTAAAGAGCCTTTACACCTACCTACCTCTTCTCTATCCCCTAGGTTTGCTTTGTTTACACAACTGTTACCTTCATCAATACTCGTTAGATCAAAATAGAAATTCTCAATTACAAATACAAATAAAAGCACAAGTGCCTATCTGTGTGTATTTCTCTTTTTCACTTCTCTTATACTCATTCCTCTCTCTCTCTCTCCGTCCATCTCTCTCTCTCTCCCTACACCGTCCATCTCTCTCTCTCTCCCTACACCGTCCATCTCTCTCTCTCTCCCTACCGTCCATCTCTCTCTCTCTCTCTCTCCCTACACCGTCCATCTCTCTCTCTCTCTCTCTCCCTACACAGTCCATCTCTCTCTCCCTACCGTCCATCTCTCTCTCTCTCTCCCTACACCATCCATCTCTCTCTCTCCCTACACCGTCCATCTCTCTCTCCCTACACCGTCCATCTCTCTCTCTCTCTCCCTACACCGTCCATCTCTCTCTCTCCCTACATCGTCCATCTCTCTCTCTCCCTACATCGTCCATCTCTCTCTCCCTACATCGTCCATCTCTCTCTCTCCCTACACCGTCCATCTCTCTCTCTCTCTCTACACAGTCCATCCCTCACTGTCTCTCTCTCTACACAGTCCATCCCTCACTGTCTCTCTCTCTACTGATCCATCCCTCACTGTCTCTCTCTCTACACAGTCCCTCCCTCACTGTCTCTCTCTACACAGTCCATCCCTCACTGTCTCTCTCTCTCTACACAGTCCATCCCTCACTGTCTCTCTCTCTACACAGTCCATCCCTCACTGTCTCTCTCTCTCTACAGTCCATCCCTCACTGTCTCTCTCTCTCTACACAGTCCATCCCTCACTGTCTCTCTCTCTCTACACAGTCCATCCCTCACTGTCTCTCTCTCTCTACACAGTCCATCCCTCACTGTCTCTCTCTCTCTACACAGTCCATCCCTCACTGTCTCTCTCTCTCTCTACACAGTCAGCCCTCACTGTCTCTCTCTCTCTCTCTCTACACAGTCCATCCCTCACTGTCTCTCTCTCTCTCTCTACACAGTCCATCTCTCACTGTCTCTCTCTCTCTCTCTACACAGTCCATCTCTCACTGTCTGTCTCTCTCTCTCTCTACACAGTCCATCTCTCACTGTCCTTCTCTCTCTCTCTCTACACAGTCCATCTCTCACTGTCTGTCTCTCTCTCTCTCTACACAGTCCATCTCTCACTGTCTGTCTCTCTCTCTCTCCCAGTCCATCACTGTCTGTCTCTCTCTCTCTCTCTACACAGTCCATCCCTCTCTGTCTGTCTGTCTCTCTACAGTCCATCCCTCTCTGTCTGTCTGTCTCTCTCTACACAGTCCATCCCTCTCTGTCTGTCTGTCTCTCTCTACACAGTCCATCCCTCTCTGTCTGTCTGTCTCTCTCTACACAGTCCATCCCTCTCTGTCTGTCTGTCTCTCTCTACACAGTCCATCCCTCTCTGTCTGTCTGTCTCTCTCTACACAGTCCATCCCTCTCTGTCTGTCTGTCTCTCTCTACACAGTCCATCCCTCTCTGTCTGTCTGTCTCTCTCTACACAGTCCATCCCTCTCTGTCTGTCTGTCTCTCTCTACACAGTCCATCCCTCTCTGTCTGTCTGTCTCTCTCTACACAGTCCATCCCTCTCTGTCTGTCTGTCTCTCTCTACACAGTCCATCCCTCTCTGTCTGTCTGTCTCTCTCTACACAGTCCATCCCTCTCTGTCTGTCTGTCTCTCTCTACACAGTCCATCCCTCTCTGTCTGTCTGTCTCTCTCTACACAGTCCATCCCTCTCTGTCTGTCTGTCTCTCTCTACACAGTCCATCCCTCTCTGTCTGTCTGTCTCTCTCTACAGTCCATCCCTCTCTGTCTGTCTGTCTCTCTCTACACAGTCCATCCCTCTCTCTCTCTACACTGTCTGTCTGTCTCTCTCTACACAGTCCATCCCTCTCTCTCTCTACACTATCCCTCTGTCTCTCTCTCTACACTATCCCTCTGTCTCTCTCTCTACACTATCCCTCTGTCTCTCTCTCTACACTATCCCTCTGTCTCTCTCTCTACACCATCCCTCTCTCCCTCAGTCTCACACACACACACACACACACACACATACATACATACATACTGTATTGATTAGTTTTTTAGTTTATCTTCCATACCTGGACATGATTGAAAACTTTTTTGTTCAAATCTGGCAGTTTGCTTTATTTGTGTGAGACTTCAGAATTCTGTCATCAGATACTGGGAGCAATGCTGTTTTTCTATATTTGTGCATAGGCCAATAGAATAATGGGTAATTTTCTAGACGAATTAGCATCTCTTGAAAATGAGCACAAGCCATAAATGTGCAGAGAACAAAAAGAAAATGAGGTGCTAATTTCAAAAAGGGGATGTTTATTTCTACTTTGCAGTTAATGTAATAAAAACATTTATTCAGTGTCAAAGGTCATTAATTAGTCAACCGTTTTTGCGTGCCTAAGAAGAGAGCTGATTAATTACACTTACAGATGTAACTTGCTTTTTAAATCATCAGACTCTATTGGGCTGTTGCCAAGATCAGAGATATTTATTTTTGAGTCAATCAAAATGGACAGTAATATCAACCAGAAAGCATTTCTCATCAAAGATCACATATGTTCATAAATATTGCATGTTCTCAACCATACCACCACTTTAAAAAAAAAAGGAGGAATTAAATTTGAATTTGCCATTTCTTGAACATTCTTTTCCTTCTACCACTCAATATCCCCACCTCCCTTAAGATTCTTTCTATTTCACTTTCTTTATCTCTTCTCCCCTTCCTCCACCTGCTTATTTCTCTTCTCACTCTTTGTATTTTTTTTTTTTTTACTTATCTGATTCTTTCATTTTCTCGCTATTACCTCCATTTCAATTCAGATTATTTCCCTTGTTTATTTTTTTTTTTTTATGTAACTACAAAATTCATGCACATTCCCCACCTCCCAATTCAAAAAGTTGTTTAACCATATTTTCTTTTCCACAATATTTTTATTCTTTCAAAATCGGTACTTTATTTCTTCAAAAATATTCCAGACTCGAATTTCAATTTGATTTGATAATTTATTTTTGTTATCATTGTAAAAATAGTTTTACTGTGTACATCCCAATTGATAATCACTTGTGGAGAATGAAAGAAATTCTTTTGCCAAAGGATGATTATTGCTTCATTTCTTTCTAATGTACTTCAAAAATATTAGGAAATGTCCAGCTTCAGACCCAGATATGATTATTCTTTCACACTTTCAAAAGCAGGAAATGTGAAATGCTATTAGTATGGGGGGGGGGGGCTTAAAGCTGTGAAAAAACACAGCTGAACTGATCTCATTTGACCTTTTCATAAAAAGGTGATTAACTTTGGATCTGTATAGTTTATGATGGAATGATATTCAAAATTCTCTAAGTGACAGAGGTAAAGGTGATTAGACTGGGAGAATAAAAGAGAAATGGTGGGTCGTGGCAGAGGAGATATTGGGGACCAAAAGAAAGAGAATCAATGGCAAGAATAAATAAAAACCATAAAAATGAGGAAAACAGTGTAAGAATAGTTTTCTCTCTCACAAGTTCCCTGGTTTCAACTTGAAGAAAGAGTTCTGAATTTTTTTATCAGTAAGGTTCGGCCTGTACATGGGGTGGGTAGAGGGTTACAGAATAAGAACCACATGTTATACAGATAGGTTAGGAAGATAAGTTACCTGGAGACTTGTTGAACAGGTTAAGATTCTAGTGATTGGGGAAATATCCTCTTGGGAGTCGTTTCCACATAGCAAAGGTGTGCGAGAAGTTATTCAAGTAGAACTTAGTTCTCACCAAAGGAATACAAAGAGAATAAGGGCAATTTGTTACAACTAGCAATGAAGGTTCGAACTGGAAGAACCAAGGAGTGCAGTTCGTCTGAGCACTTAGCATGGGCATAGTGAGAGAGGGATTGCAGGGTAGAAAATAATTTGTCACACAAGGATGTGGTGATGCTTATGAACTATATTGAGACTGGAAAGTGAAGACTGAGCAGTTTCTGCCCAAATATGACAACAGTACTCCATTTTAGGTCTGGTCTGGCTTTTGTATAGAATAGCATGAGGTGACAGGTACTTAGTGATGGATTATATGCACAAGTTCCACTTAGATCCAGGTTGAGTTTAAGGTTCTATAGACACTCAGGACATGGATTTCACAAGGGGATATCCATCATTGTAACTGATAGTAGTTCAGGCTCCAATCAACGATGATGGAATGTAACTAATTTCACTTTCATAGCATTGAATGTAACCAGTCTCTTTCTCTCTCTCTCTCTCTCAGATTAGGTGAAAAGTCAGCTGCCAATCTCTGGTCATCACTAGTTTTGTAGATGCACGCATATATCAGTATAGATATTCACAAAGAATCTGTGTATATTCTTAAGCAGATCATTTATGTAAAATGAAAAGAGGATTGGTTCGAGAAATGACACCTGAGAGAAGCTTGTCAAACACCTTTGAAATAACTAATATTATGGTCCTTGGGGTATATTTGTCTAGTGCCTTGCTGATTCTGTAAGTAATGATAGAATATCAGCAAGATCCATACTGTTTGTCAATCAAGATGTTATCTAGGTCCACAAAAACTTACTTGTTGATTATGACCTCAAAAAGTTTTTTAATGATACTGAGAAGGGGATAAGAGCTCATACAAGTTCTTGAAAACAGACCAGGTATATGCTTGACACTTTCCACAAGCTTGGGAAGGATTTCTTTTTCAAGCAACCATTAAATAACCTTGCTACGATTGGATAGTTCTGTGTTGATATTCTTAAGGATGACGACTGAGATTTTGTCATGATTAGCGTCATTCTTAGGGTCAAGGCTTTTCATTTAAGACTTCTTGGGCTGAAAATATTGATGAGATATTGACTTGGGAGGAGGATGACTTTTGTCATCTAATTTTGAATTCACAAAGATCTAGGCAAAGAGAAAGAAAGATATGATCTCAGGGCCATTTATAATGGGCACAAATACTTTACCTCTATTCATAATTTGGTTGGAGATCTTCCAGAACTTAATTTGTTCACACAGTTCCACTAGATAATTTGATGTATTTTAAAGAGTTTTCAGTTTTTATCAAAATATCCACTCTGTGTCTATATTTTATGATAGCAATTATCATCGTTGTCATCATCAACAAAATAATAATAGTGCACTTATACCAGAGATTGAGCCATAAACCTAGTGGATTCAATTTGGAATAACTATTGCTATATCACTTGGAATTAGTAGTACTTTGTTTAAAACATTATTGCCATTCCAAATTAATCTTTCATTTTACTATGTATTTACTTAGCATGCAGTAGGGAGGAAATTTAGTAAAGATCTTTGTTGTATACCCTACCCACCACACACACAGAGTGGACTAAATAAAGAATTTGATTTAAAATTCCAACATGTATCACCTGAAGAAGGCCAGAGTATACAACTGCCAAAATACTGTGAATATGGCAATAAAGATGAAGATAGTCTGAGTGATGTAATTTTTTTTTTTTTTTTCTTTTAATCGTATCACCCCCGAGCAAGGCGGTAACACCACTGATGTGCAGGGGGCTATGTAATAGTGAAAAGATTGGAAAAGAGAAAACCAGAAACCACATCCTAAACAGGGAACAAGGGATGAGCCTCTTAATCTGTTCAATAGACGTGGGTGGAGTGTGAACCGGACAATAGTGTAAGGAGTTTCAAAACATATCTTGTCATAAGTTATTTACTTCTGTTGTCTAATTTATGTATATTTTCATAAGCCAACCAATGCCATGAGTAGATAAAAAAAACAAAACGAAACATTGTCCTCGTATAAAATGAACTTTGTTTCTTTAAGTGGGGATTTGGTAGTAATGATGCTTAGTGTCTAATATTGACAAAGTTCCAATTCTAGGATCAGTCCTGTATTGCAATGTGGAGTTAATGTCTTAGCTTCATCAGCAATTGTCTTAATGTAAAAACATCCCATCACCCTCTTGCAAAAGATGGAAAACTTGAACAATGTTCAAAAACCATAATTGACTGGGTTCCGATCTTAATCAAACACACCAGCTTTCAACCTTTGCTAATGCTTGCCACTGTATATGGATAAAAGGTTGTAACAAGACCAGTGCTGCATGCTTATACCAATAACTGTCAGTTTTGTTGGTTCTAATCTAAGAATTTGACTGCTAAAAATCCCCTCACCCCAAATTTATAGACATATCCTACAGATTTTTCTTTCTTTTCTTGAAATCAGAAGACTAACCATTTGATTGTATCCCGTGTGTCTGAACATTATTTCTAATTTGTGATTTTTTTTTTTTTACTTTGTTATTGTCTTTGCATTGCTTTGCAATACATTGTTTTGACTTCTATTATTTTGCCATGTTTTTTGAGAATTTTGTTTAACCATTCCTGCTTTTTCAATAAATTTATATCAACTATTTTCGATTTTACAAATGTAGGATTGATGACTTTGCCTTAGTTTAAAGTATCTTTCACAGTTGTATGCATGTGAGATAGACATATGCACGTACTTCATTTAGTAAGCACAGTGTTGCAACTTCACACCTCAATTTTGTTTGTTTTTGTCACTGAGCCAGATCCCTAGGTGCATAAAGTTTCTAGTAGGAAGAAGACCTCAAATTACAGCTTTACCATCATCTTGAGTTGTCTATATAAAAAGTAACGAGTATTTTAAATGAGAGAGAGAAAGAAAATACACTCAGACTTAGTCTCTTGATGTTTGTCATAATTTTTCCTTTATTGTAGTCAGTTAGTCAGTCACTAGTAGTAGTAATTCTAGCAACATTAGTTGTTTCTACACATGACTGGAGCAGATGTAAAAGTTATTTAAGTTAAGATTTACTATATTCTTTTATGATTTTAATATATATTGGTCGGGTGAATATAATTATTTTTATTTTTACTTGTAAAGCATAAAAATGGCTTTATTTTTCTTAAATAATTAAAGCATGACAATGAAACAAAAATTTGACATGGAACAATCCCGTAGAAAATTATTTTAAGAATTAAAAACCAAAAAAAGTGCTAATTCTTTTATGTCAGGAAAACACTCAAACTTCACCCAAGTTGGTGTAACTGGATAACATCTCATTTGAAGGTATGTTAAAATTCTTGTCATAACTTTGGGTGGGGATATATATATATATATATATATATATATATATATATTGTTTTTTTTCTTCACCTAAATTGTTGAATTGCCATCTTGGAGCTTTTAGAGCTTAACTTTAAGATTGAAGTTGTTTCGTTGTAAACCAATTTGAAAGAGTTTAAGACTCATATCTTAGTGCAGGCAAAAAATGATCTCGTCCAATCAAAGATAGGTAGTGATTCCCACATTTTAATGCTGTGCTTTCTTTATCGTTGTTGTTTTTCTTTGCAAATTGTTATCTTCAGAGCTTTCCATTCAGTATATGAATATAACATACTTTTTAACTAACTTATCTATGCACACCCACCTATTCATTCTCTTATGAATGTTTTTGCATTACAATAATGTAACAAATCTGTTAAAAGTAAAATTTACAGACATAACACATTTGTTTATCAAATTGTGTGTTCAAGTTGTAAACTTGTGAATTGAATGAAGTACCAAAAAAGTCTTTTTGTTTCCTTCCTAAATAGAACAAGAGACTGACAAAAGCAAAAGTTTTCAAATTGAATATTGATTTTTACTAGGACTAGATTTTCATTCACTCTAAAATAAAAAAAAATTTTTTTTAAATCAGTTTATATACAAATTCTTCTGAAAAAGCCTGTCTGTCTGTACAGGGTGACTGAAAAATAAATCCCAATTTTAAAATACTTTTAATTTATTTACTATAATTTTTACAAGAACTTAATATGAGAAGAAGGTATTTAGCATGAGGTTTTATATTAAAATTCAATATGGGCACCAGATATTGCTACCAGCTTCTCAAACTGCCCTGGAATTGTCAACTGATTTCACCAGGATCTCTTGTGGTATGGAAGACATGACTTCTTGTATTCACTCAAGTTATTCCAAAGACTTGGTTTGGTACAGTAGACATCCTTTTTTTTTTTTAACTAATCTAAAAAAAAAAAAAGTCACACAGTGTTAAGTCCTACCTCCTGGCTGGCCACTTATACATAAAATAGGGTGTTACTTTTCAATCACCCTATAATTACAGCTAAAACCCCAAAAATAACAATTCTGAGGATTTTTTCATATGCTAGAATGTTTTGAGTTAAATGACTGTTATTAATTTTGGCAATATACATTAACTATTATGAGTAGTCAGATTTTTCAATTTTTTCATACATGAGATACTTCTAAAGTTAATTGGGTTTTCTTTATCTGGATAAGGAAAGCTAAAAACTTGGCTGGTATTTATTACAAAGCAATGAAGACTGACTTATAATTTCTCCTTGTTTTTAATAAATTAACTTTATAGAGAGAAAAAGTGAATGACTCTATTGTTTACAAAAATCTGATTAAAGTAGATCTTATTTCCTTCAGGTGCCATGTAATATTGTATTTCATTTTGATAAACTTAGTTTTTTGGGTTTGACCTGTTCTTATATAATCCTTTTTACATATTATGGAACTGTGTCGTTATTAGAATAGAATTCTTGTCCTTTTCAGGTTTGAAATAAGCTTTACATATTTTAAGTTGTCTGAAATTTGTTATACACAGACCAATGGCTTATTTCTTGACACAAATTCAAGTAAGGTTAAGAGGCTCATCCCTTGTTCCCTGTTTAGGATATGGTTTCTGGCTTTCTCTTTACCAATCTTCTCACTTTTTTTTTTTTTTCACTTGGAGTAGATAGATCTATCTATCGCCCGGTTCACGCTCCACCCACGTCTATTGAACAGGTAAAGAGGTTCATCCCTTGTTCCCTGTTTAGGATGTGGTTTCCGGTTTTCTCTTTTCCAATCTTTTCATTCTTTTCTTTTTTTTTTTTTTTTTTTTTTTTTTTTCAATTGTAGTAGACAGACTAAACTATCGCCCAGTTCACACTCCACCCATGTCTATTGAACAGGTGAAGAGGCTCATCCCTTGTTCCCTGTTTAGGATGTGGTTTCCGGTTTTCTTTTCATTCTTTTCACTCTTTTCTTTTTTTTTCAATTGGAGTAGATAGACTAAACTATCGCTCAGTTCACACTCCACCCTAGTCTATTGAACAGGTGAAGAGGCTCATCCCTTTTTCCCTGTTTAGGCTGTGGTTTCTGGTTTTCTCTTTTCCAATCTTTTCACTATTACATAGCCCCCTGCACATCAGTGGTGTTACCGCCTTGCTCGGGGTGATACGATTAAAAAAAAAATTCAAACTTGAATGTTTGCATTTATTCCTGCTTTATTTACTGACATTTTAATTTCTGATCTCTTGATTTTATTCTGCAGCTTTCATTCAAAACAATTTTTACAAGTTCAAATTATTTAATGAACTGATTGTTTTATGTTTAACTTCCTTTTTCCATTTTTGGAAAATGGAAAACATTTAAACTGGTTTTTGACACTTGGCTTCATTCACTCTTATTTTATAACTTTTTTAAAAATGAGTTTAATGATAATTATTGAATCAATCTCCTCCCCTCTCAAAATTTCCATTTCAAATTTTTAGCAAGTTGACAAAAATTTTAAACTTTGTTATTAAAACAGACTTCTTTTAAGCTAATTCATTGTAGTCAGCAATAGTAGTAGGCAAGATAGAGGAACATTAGGTTGAATTCTGAATCTAAAACTAGTCTGACTAAATAATTATAACTCCTCATCTAAAAAATTAACATGAAAGAACTTATGATTGTATGTACAAGATAGAATTGATACGTTTTATTATGGCAGATGTTTCACAAATAATTTCGAATAATTTTGTAGCCTTCCTGTTGAATAGCTAAAAGCAATAGAAGACACTATAACATATCACATGCCAATTTTGTTTTGTGTATAGTGGAAGCCTTATTTCGAGGAGAATTAACTGTACAAAGAAAAAAATTGATCAATACAGGATTTTTCCTTGGCTTGATTGTTGCAGTGTATATGGAGGGGGAAAAATTGGGCAAAACTCACTCAGAAAGCAAATAATTTCATAACGGCTTTATATATTTAAGCTTTTATTCAAATACTTGGTAAATAGAAACTCATTCATTTCTTCAGATCCAGCAACAAAGATACATATTGGAATATTGAAGCTCAATAATTGTTTGTAAAACCTTTAAGGACTGATAAAGAAAAATAATCAACATTAGATAATTTACCTATGGAGCCTTGCTCTTTTATTAATGTGGAATATTCTGTTTAATACTTGCTTTCATAATTGTCAGTTTAGAACATGATTTTAGTATCAGTTTTCAATTTAATGAATTTCAGAAAGTTTACAATAAATATTTCATGTCAATCTAGTGAAATTGGTATTTTCACTTTGCTAATAAATTTACTTTCTGATGAACAAAGATGTAATTTTCTTTCGTTGACATGACGTTTCAAACATTTTGAAGTTGTTTAATACTACATGAAGCCTGCTTGTTTATCAAAAGCCTGTGTTTTGGTACCAATTGGAGATATATATATATCTTCAATTGAATAAGGAACAAAGAAAATAATTGCAACATTCAAAACATTAATTTAAAATGGTGCTCAATATGAAAACAGAACAATGTCTCATCAGGTAGTTAATAATGGTAATAAACGTTTTATTTGAAAAGAAAATTTTTAAAAAAACTCATTTTTAGAAATATTTTTGTATGAGGTAAGAGGATATTAAAAAAAAAGGAGAAAAAAGAGAAAGAGTAGAAAATAGGAGAAAACAAAGAAGTTAAGAAATAGAAAAGAAAAAGGAAAGAAGCAGAGGAAATGAAAAAGCAAAAATAAGAGAAAGAACTGAGAGGAAAGAGCCAATTTCCAGCACAGAGAAAGAAATTTTAAAATTAGGCAGGAAGTAAATTGTTGACAAATGTAGATATTGGTTATATGGTGTCTTGGCTTTAACAAAGAGGAAAAAGTAAGAAAATACTCAGAAGAAAGTGAGACAGACAACAGAAATAGCAAAGAGATATAAATTTCAAACTTTGGCCAGAAGTGAATTGCAGATAGATAAATTCAAATAGATTGATACATTTGTTTCAAACTAAATCTTTTCACATTTTTCTCTTTTTTAATTATGAAATCACATACACAAACAAGAATTATTCATAAAACGTAAATTATGAGATATTTTAAAACATAACACGAAGATATAAAGTCATTAGCACTAACTGGAGAAGTAAATTTTTAAAAAATTTAAAATTAAACTAAAAAATTAAAATAAAATTAATTTAAAAAATAAAATTAAAGGAAATAAAATTAATATTAGAATTAAATTTAAAACAGTAAATAGATCACAATTTGTAATAGAAAATAAAGATAAACTATATGATCTCTTATGTTATTTTAAGTAAATTATCAAGATAGTAAGATTAATACTGTAAAAAGTTTACAATTGCTGGAGTTTCATACCTTACATTTTATATTTCTAGCAGGATTGTAAGGCTAATTCTTTAATATGTTTACAATTTACTGTTGTTTCATGCCTCTGATTCAGTAATATGTCACTCTTCATGTACTTAATAATTTCCATTTTCTTGCAGACAAAGGAAACCTGGTTCATTTACTGATCTAGATATTCTAGCTTGTTTGAGAATTTTCCATTTAACTTTAGGTGTTTTATTTTCTTTTAACTTCCAAAAATATTTAGAAAGTGATGTCATATTTTGTTTATCCTTATTAGTAAAAGATGAGAGATGATTGTAAAAATTCTTTTTTAAAAAGTTCATTGTATTATAAATATGAACTTTAGTAATCCTAGGATTTTCTACTGAAGGGATAGAGCACATGTAAACCAGGGATTTAGTTAAACACTTATTAGATAAGGGACATTGGCTGGGGTTTCTACAATAACAAAAGTTTTTATTATGGGAAAAATTAATATGAGTAGTTGAATTGTTATTGTTGTATAATTTCAATATTTTATTATGTCATTTAATTATTTTTTGTAAATTGTTTGAGCAACTATAACTGAGTTCTAGCATATTCCTATTGAAAATTTTGCTTAAAGAGTTATTTTTGGGAAAATGTTTATCAATTAATTTGTCCCAGTTTAAAATTAACTAACTGATCAAATGGAGGATTATACCATATGATTTTTCTGTTCCTGTTTTTTTCTGGTGCAACAATATTCTTCCACAAAACTGATCTCAAGATCAAAAACCTTATCCCTAAGAACTTTATCATAAATTGTTTTGTTTTTGAATATTTATTTGCTAAAGGAATGTATGCTAATGTGATGTTCACCCGATGATGGAATATTTTTGATAACCAATGGTGGATGATTAGAGCTAAGGTTTATATAAATTGGGTGAGCATAATTTTTCATGTAAGGTTGAAAATTATTAGAAACTAAGTCTAGCGTTATGTCTAAAAAGTCAACTTGTTTTATATTAGAATAACTACACTAAGACCAAAAAAATTTAAAACTCTATGGATTAATTTTCTAAGTCTATCAACCTTACCTCCAGTAGATTTACTTACTATCACGAGTCCGTCATCTCTTTAAAGTTCTATATTATTTAAATTGATGTCGTTATATGCGATGCAGCTGTACAGAAGAAATAATCCAACTAAATCTAATGACTCTGCAAAATCCAGAGCTCCCATAAATAAATATTTTCTCATTTTTTTCTGCCCTCTTTCTCTTTTTTTTCTCATTTTTAATATCCTCTTACCTTGTAGAAAAAGATTTCTAAAAATAAAAGGAAGTGTTTTTTTTTAATTTTCTTTTCAAATAAAACATTTACCATCATTATTAACTACCTGATGAGACATTATTCTTTCAATGTCGAAACAAAATGTACACTTTTGAAGTAGCTTGTAGTTTATACATGTTCTAAAGTACAAAATATATATATATATATATATATATATATATATATACATACACACACACACAGAAAGAAAAAAAAATACTGGATTTTAAAATTAAATACACACAAGACAAGCTAGGGTTAAATAGGGACTTAGGTGTGTTGAATCTTTACAAATATTTCAATAGCTAAAATTTTTTTTTTCAGATATTCCAAGAAATTTTTATCTAAAACAGACTTTCTCTACGGACGTGCCGCATGTTGTGAACAAACACACCACGTGATGTAAACACAAAAAAATATTCGAACGCTATCGTGAAATACGTTTTTAATTCAAATTTAAAAATCACTCGTTTCTGATGAAGGACTGAGGGCGGTCTGAAATATAAAATACAATAATAAAAATAAACAAATACTGTCCAAAAAAAGTACATTTTTAAATTCAAAACTTTTTTTTATTAATATTCTTTTATATATATATATATATATATATATATATATATATAATTTTTATCTTTTCAGTGATAAAAGTTCTTGCTGGAGTACTGCAATCTTAATCAAAATCACTTAAGAAATCCCACCCCTCCCCTACAAACCTCCCTCATAATTTATTCATAAATGTTATAGTTGAAGGAAATAGAAAACAAATGTCCCACCCTCTACTGAAAAAAGATTTATGCTAAATTTAAAATGCAAATGTAATTGTACTAGTCATGTGTTTATGCATGCATAAACCTTCATGTATATAACATGTGTTAATGAAAGAAAAGTGAATGGGGACAAATCCTGGCTAGAATGAAGAGTTTTAAAGGTTTTCTATGGTGGTTTCCCACCTTGATTATACAAACACAGCTTTGGTACATGCAATTTAGACTGCACTTTCTAAAAATAATTGTCTGTTTACTAAAAATATTTTTGTTTTACATTTTGTTCACTGAGCAGCAAATTTTAAACCAGCCTAAAATTAGATCTGAATTTTTATTCTTAAAGCTAACCCACTTATCTAACAGCTGTTTTAATTTTACAGTAATAAATTTAAAGTTTTTAATTTTTGACTATGTATACTTTTATTTTATTTTTATTGCAGTTTTAGCATATTATCATTATATTCTATTGTTAGTAAACAATAAACATTATGGATCTAGATTTTTTTTTTATTCTTAATCCATGTTGCTTGAATAAGAGAACTTAAAGAAAAAAACAAAATAAAAGAAATATGACTAATGTTAAAGAATTGAAACTTAATGACAATTTTCACAAAGACAAGATGACATTATGATCAAATGCTGTCATTCCATACTATTTCAAACAAGGTTAGAAGGAGCCCCCCCCCCCCCCATTTTTTTTTTTTCTTAATAAAAATATTTTATAAAAATTTCTCCCAACAGTAACACTGGTTATTTAGAATGCCATCCATTTCCTCATAAGGAAATGGCTTATATTGCCATCAAAGATGTTGAGGAAAGTGCTAGAATGTTGAGAAAGCTTTCTACTAATTTTCAGATACCCCCACCAAACACACACACTGTGTGCAGGCTGGGATCTGAGATTAAATTAAAAACGATGCAAAATATATAAGGAACCTTCCTGTCAGTGAATCTTCATTGATGCCTACTTGACAGTTGGTGTGAAAATCCAAATACATGAATAATGCTGAATTCATTAGATGAAACTCTATCAGTAGTTATACATTTTTTTACTTGTATTTATTTAATCTCATTTCCATTGCTTTTTATTGCAACACTCAGTCTATCAATCTGTAATCTATTACAAGCAGTACATGTTGGAAATAATCATTTAAAAAAAAGCCTTTGCAAAGATTACATTTCACATTACTTACAGAAATTTGCTTATCCAGGACAGCTACCTTACCAGTTAGTCTACCAAAAACCAATTGGTTACTGAAATTTAAATAAAAGCTATGTGTTTAGATTTTTTTTCTTTTAATGCTTGATATGCAATCATCTTTCATCATCATGATCATCATTCGCTGTCCATTTCCATGCTAGCATGGGTTGGGCACCTAATTTTGTCTAAGGCCTAACTGTAATCTCAACTTCCTTAAATCATCTTTGATAAGTTGGGTCCATGTTTTACATTGTCTACCTATCATACATAATTGAACCATCATGAAATATTGGAGCAAGTTTTACAGCTGTATGCCTTTACTAACACTCTACAGTTTAGGAGACTGCCAATTCAGGGTTATTATTGAGACACCATCTGTAGGATGATTACCTACCAAGGTTAGTTCAGCTTATCCTTTTTTTTTTATACAGAGTAGGTTAAGAGGTTTTTATTTCAGAGATTTTCTTCTCTTAGACAAGTTGCTATTCAAAGCTAAAGACTCTTACCAGCCTAAGCAGTTTACCATCATAATTATGATTCTTTTTTTCTCCCGAAGGAGGGGTGCTATTTGCCCATAGCTGAGACCCTGACAGGTGCTACCACCTCAGGTCAGGGTAGACCTAGGAACAACATCAATTATGAGATGGTTTCACCCCCCCCTCCAAAACCTCCAATTTCCCAATCAAAGGCCTTGCTGCCAGATGTGGTTTATCATTATACCCAGGATATCTTTGTTCATAGTAATATATTATTTGAATTTCTTAGATTAAGCATTGCCAATTTTTATTTCAATGCTCAGACTGCCATTCTACAATCAATATTTTGCAATACTGGTTTGAAATAATGAACTAGCTTCTATTAGGATTTCATTTCACCAACTCCTGCCATGTTTTATCTTCACAGGAGTCAGACCAGGCCAAAACTGGAGAAATGCTGCTTTATCTGAACCATTGATGATCAATCTTCACTTTCCAGCCTTGATATAATTCAGAATTATTTATGCAGCCTTGTGGGAGGTGACTTATTTCCCACGCTGCAGCCTTTTTTTTTTTTTTTTTTTTTTTTTTTCGACAGATACATAGTCACAAGTTTATTGCTATTTTCATGGAAATTTTCAGATGAGCTCTTTCATTCCAGAGAAATTTTCTCTGGTTGTGTGTGTGTTTTTTTGTTTTTTTTTTATCAAGTAATTGTCACTTTGTAGAACACTCTCATGGGGATGCTTCACTGAACACTACTCTTAAATACTTAAAATCAAGAATAAATCACTATTCTTCTTTTTCTTATAATCTTTACTTCGTATCACCTGTCATCATTGTCATTTGACTAACCATAGTTGGTCGGAAATCCATTGACAATTCCATCCTGCACAACAAATTGGTCAAACATTGCTGTACTCAGATCCTGGTGCTGTGAGTGGACGTCATCGATCTCTTTTGATCGACGCTACAGATATATATCGCCAATCAAGGAAGATTGCCAATCAATACTTCTTCCAACCACTGACAGCTCCCAAAGGGTCCAGTCTAACTAATTTCACTCACAAGGCTTTGGTCAACTCATGGTATGGCTTTCAAACACTTTCCAATCTTAGGATCGCCTCCTCTAGACTGATAACGTCAAGATGTCATCTTCCTGATAAATCAACCATGGTGAGATTCAAACCCAGACTTCATGGTCAGAAAGCAAACATTATAATGTGCCTATTTACACCTCCTTTACACATTCAGTGATCTTCTCTACCTTGAAGCACTTGAGCCTTGTATTGTGTAAATGTTGGTATTAAAAAAAAAAAAATTTACTTCAAAAAGCTTGCTTATCTAGGACAGCTATCTTATCAATTATGCTATAAAGATCTAGCCATATAGCTTTTACTATTTTCCTTGAATGCTTGATATACAATCATCTTTGTTTGTAGTAATATATATTTGAATTTCTTAGATGAAGCATTAACTTTTGACAAGGCTTTCATTGTTTTGTTTTTTTATTATTGCAATAGATCATATTCTACAGTTAATAAGCAGCACAAATCAATATCTTGATGCAGAAAACAACTTTTTTACCTCTTGCATATATGTACATGCATTTGAATTCATGTTTTATGTACACTTTGAAGTGGATTTTAAGATGTAAATACTGGGAGGTCGAGCTTAAACCTGCCACTAGTAAAGTAACCTATTACAACATGCCACACGGATGAATGGCTTGTTGGCAGCGTCTAAACCAACTATCTCACTAGCTTTTGCTGGTTTTGTTTGGTTTGGGATTAAAATATTTTGAGATCTCGTAATATTATTATTGTGTTATTTGATCTTAGAAAATCTAGACTAATTTACTAATTGATTCAAATTTTTGAACGTCTTCAAAGATTTTCCTCATTTTCCACATTCTAAAATCATATGCATATCGTCTCATTTTGAAATTTCCTTGGGAAGTTTCTTTTTCTTTTTTTAGCTATTAAAATCTCTTGCTGGAAATTTTGACTAGAAACGTCTCATGTTGAAATTTCCTTGGGAAGTTTCTTTTTCTTTTTTAACTATTAAAATCTCTTGCTGGAAATTTTGACTAGAAACGTATCTTTATACTTTCATAGTGTTTTGACCCCAATTTAGGGGTTCACTATTTGCCCATAGCTGGCATCCTAACAGATGCTACCATCTAGGCTTGCAATGGACTTGGGAACAGCAATTTAGAGAACTCCCCACACTCCTTGAAACCTCCCAATCAGAAACCTTGCTGATGGATATTGTTCATCATAACCAGGGCAGGGCGGCATGTCACCCCCACTGGATAAAAAATGTATCAAAGGATCTCTCTCTCACTCTCACACACACACATACACACACATACACACACACACACACACACACACACACGAGGTTGGGATTTTGAACCTTCCTAGTCTAAATAAAATCACTCAGCCTACTTGGACTACCACTGAATGTCTGAGTTATGTGTCAGGAAGAATCTCCAGGCTTGATAAAAATCTTGCCTCGAGTTATTATAAGTCTCCATATATTGACAGTCATATATGGAGAGATAAACTGAGCTCCTCTGTCAGGTAGGACCTGCCTTGCTTCGTGTGATATTAATCCTGGTTCTACCTCAACAAAAAACACAGCAAGATGAAGATGAAAGGAGAGACTATTTATGAGATTAGTAATTAACAGGATACATTTTGTGAATGAGGTCCATTGACAAGACCCAGGCAGAAATCTTTATTTATATCTGATGCCCAGCTTATAATTTTCCAGTGTTGATCTCAACACATGTTGTCATGGTAACCTGTTAAGTCTCACATTTTTATCTTAAGGAAGGTTTGAACTGGATATGTTCTTGTTCTCTATACAAGGATAAATATTGAAATAGAAAGACAATTGCATATTTGCAAAAGGAGGCCTTTGTTTTTTGTTTTTTATCATTTCACCCCAAGCAAGGTGACAATGTCACGAAGATGTAAGGGGTTGCTTGGAGTGAAAGAAAATGAGATTTTAGGACTGAAAACCCAACACTAAGCAAGAAAGAAAGGATAAACTTCTATTCCTGTTCAAAAAAACTGGGGAGGAATGTGAACTGGAATTTCCAAAATGCTTTCTATTCTTGTTGAGGAAAATATATATATATATATATATAGTAAATAAAAGTTTAGACAAACATTAGAAGTATAAAGAAAGTTGAAAGAACTGGAAACACGATCTAGATGCAGGCATTAATTGAATTGCTTTATAAATTAATCTCCTTTGCTAAAGAGTGCAAGAATTTTGGGAGAGTTGGACAGTATAAAATAGAAGCTCAAGGTCAATATTGTTCGGTTATATTTTAAGAGTTATTTTACTATTTCTCTCTTTCCTCTCTTTTTCTCTTTGACCCCATAATTAATATACTCATTTTCAATTTTATTCCATTAACTAAATTTTAAGTCACTTTTACTAAAATTATTTGGAGCATTGACTTAGACCTTCAGATATATATCATCTATTTTAAATGAATCAATATATTTTTTCGTGCTTGCTTCTGAGAGTCCTTACTTCTGATTATGATGTTCAATATGATACATTTAAAAGTATAAAAATCAATGAAGAGACTGGACAAATATGAAAAACTGATTTACAATAAATAAATGCCCTTTGCCTGCTGTCATAATGGAATATTTGTACATTTTCAGCCTTGGAAAGAAAGTCTTCATTTAATCTTTAAGTTGCTTACACATTAGAAATGAGATGCTATAGAACCATCTATGGCATCTCCTACATAGCCCATATCACAAATGACACAATGTGAGACACCATCAGACAAGCAACAGACACATTGGAAGACATCATCTCCACCATCAAGAAAAAGTTAAAATGGTATAAGGTGACGTAGTTTATAATAGCGAGAAAACACATGCTTGTATATTTTAATGACACAAAATATGGAATTTATTTACACATTTGTAACTGTCAGTAGATTGTTTCAAGACAATCAAACATAATGTTGTAGGTTCAGTAAACAGTAAAGAAAAAATGTTCATATTAAATCACACACAAAATAAATTTCCAAAATGCTTAAAACAAATTGAGAGTTCATTTTTCATACAAAAGTTATATAGTTGAATTCAAAATAAGACATATTTGAAGGTATTTAGCTTAACAGTTGAGTAGAGTCCTTGAAATTCTAAGTTGTCATTAGAGGCTGATAATGTATCACCATGTAATTTGATACCAGCATTATTCAGATGCATGGTCTCTGCTTTTATCTCTTTCTCCCACTGTCACTGACCAAAAGTATGCCAGCTTGATGACATAGTTATCTCAGAATGTAAACTCTTTTTTAGGCAGGAAGAAACATGACACAGTTCATTGAAAGTTCAATGTTATTTTTTGTAAATCACTCTCTTTTTTTGGTTAATAAATACTTCACACTGCTCTTAAATTTTTCCTTGATCTTTTCTCAGCACTGAGGTAATTTTTTTTTTTTTTTTTTTTTTTTTTTTTTTTCACACTGGCTCACAAATTTGCAAAAGGTGAAGAAAACGTTATTTTTATTTCGTTTTCACCAAAGTGACATTATATATCTTCTCACTACTATCCTCCAGGGTACCACCTTAATCAAAAGAAAATGGTGCAGAGGGTGGTGGGGAGTCTGACATCATCACTGAAAGATCATTTGCAGAGTCTTAAGGCATTGGCATGTAATTAATACATGGAGGAAATTGGTCAGACGTTCATTTATTCAGTGACCCTATGATCATTCCTGGCCATAAGATTGATAAGTTGTTTACAGTATAGTTCAAGTTTTGTATTCCACTGTAAAGAGCTTACTTTTCAACATTGTATATAGTAAATTTTAATAGCTTTTAAATTTTGTTTTTCAGTCAGTTTTTAAGTGTTTTGATAGCTGTATTTATGAACATTTTCTGAAAAATTTGTGTTTGTGATTAAAATATTTTGAGATCTTGTAATATTATTATTGTATTATTTGATTTTAGAAAATCTAGACTAATTTACTAATTTTGAGTCAAATTTTTGAACGCATTCAAAGATTTTTCTCATTTTCCACATTCTAAAAATCATTAAAAAAATCTCTTCATCCTTCAGTCCTGCATCCAACTGGTTTTGAATTCTGAGCTGTCTTTTTTCTAGACTGGTTCTCAACCAAGGCTATAGAACCTAGTCTGCCTTTCTTTTTAACTCATAGCTGGAGGGAGAAGATAGATTCATACCCTTTTCCAAGGGTATTTGTGCAAAAGTAAATTTATATCAACCAGGGTTTTGCATGCCAATTTCACTTTCCACACCAATAACTGCTCTGCCATGCTTTCCTTTTGTATTTCAATATAAAAAAAAACTGTAAAAAATGAACAGCACCAAATATTACCATTGTATCTAGATATTATTATTCTGTGTTAGACTTTGACATGAGTGTGAAATAACTAAAATACTATCTACATGTACTTTTGAGTGATGTATCTGTTATCCACAGAAGTATTGATATTTGGTGCAATACAGAAATATTTAGCATAGAAATGTATTTCCCACAATTCAACATATACTTAATATGTAAATTAAGTATAAAGCATTGTTCATTCTTTATTTTTAATGTACAATGTTATGTATTTTTCTGAGGTGATTTAATGGATAGCAGCTCAGAATCAAGAATTAGTTCAAATTCCAGTTAGGTTCATTACATTTACTTACATACAAATATCCTTGGGAAAGGTATAAATGAATCTCTCTTCTCCTAGCTATGGGTAAAATAGTAGGATTTATTTCTGAAAAAATCATTGTTCTCAAAAATATTCTTAACGTAATAACCCACACTAAAAAAAATTACTCTTACAACCCCAAAATATGTTTCTACTTTAATTCCTTATGGGTCATTTAAGGCCAAAATTTAATTTTCTTGGGAGCTATGAAGTAATAAAAATATAGGTTATTCTGCTTTCACAATTGAATACATGGTAGATGATACTCAGCTTTTGTGCATATACATGTTTGTTTTGACATAATTACTGGAGGTGATATGTGTGCCTATGTTGTAGTTTTATGTTTTGGAATACAGTTCAATTTCTTTAAGAAATTGTAGAATATTATGTGGATTAATGCAGGGGTAATTTTATTATAAATATATATTGGTGGTAACTTGACTAATATATATATATATATATATATATATATATATATATATGTGTGTGTGTGTGCTTTGTTTGGAGGTTCACCATTTGCCCATAGCTGGAACCCTAACAGGTGGTTCTATGCTCTTCAAAACCTCTAATCTCTTGAACAGAGACCTTACTGCAAGATGTAGTTAATCATCATACCTAGGGATAATAAAAAACAACTCAATTATATATTTGTAAAAGCTGAAAAAATGCAATATCATTTACAGAAAAGTATGAAAGAGCAAAAAACTTTAAATTTTTCAATTCTTAAGTATAGGAAGAAGGAAAAAACTCAGATGTCCATTATCCCCCCCCCCCCAGCAAGGTAATAACAACACAGAGGATTACTGAGAGTGCCGATAACTGAGGAAACATTACTGAGGACAATTTAAAATTGGTAAATCTTTAATGTTTTATGGTGAATACTGGATCATCTTACAGACAGAAGGAAAGACTTAAAGTAACAGAAAGTTGATTCTACAAAAGGATTCTTTAGATACCATAGATTGATCACATAAATAAAGACAAAATTGTAGAGAAAATGGAAATGAAAAAGGCACATATCAAAAAGAGACTACTGAAATTTCTAAGTTGCATAATGAAGAGAAAGGGGCTCAGAAAATTTGAAACTAAAAGGACAAAGCGAAGGCAAGAGTCAGTCAGTTAAGTGCCATACATGAAACACGCTTGGGCAATCATGTCTGGAAAGAGACATGACTGATTGGGCAGAAGATTATCCCGCAGTAGGTTGCCATTGCTTTCTGCGGTAGACTGGTTGCCGACCAAGGCTATAGGACCCAATCTGTCCTGTTATTTAACTCATAACTGGAAGGAAGAGACGGATTAATACCTTTCCCAAGGATATTTGCACGTAAGTGAATGCAATGAATTCAACTGGAATTTGAACTTTGCTCCCCGATTTCTCATTCCGAGCTGATATCCACTGCACCACAACGCACATCTGAAAGCAAGAGAGGCTGAGAAAAAAAAAAACAGCCTATAACCTACCCAATGAGCTTGTGTAAATAGTTGTCAGAACAGTTTAGGAGATATAATGAAAATAAAATTTACTAATATAGGGTAAATTGTGGAGATCCATGATTGTGCACATCCTGAAATGACATGGTACATACAAGTAGTTTTTGATTCTTATACAAATCAAATGAAAAAAAATCTTTGACTTTTTCTTTAAAGATTTCTCATGCTTATTAATACCTTTATTTTATTTTATTTTTTTTTTAATTTTATACCTGTTGTTTAAAATAAAAATGGTAATTGTTTTTTTTGTTTGTTTTTTTTTTTTCTCCCTAGTAAGTATCATGGCCCAGTTCTGTCCTCGGTGCAATAAACCTGTCTATTTTGCCGAAGAGGTGAGAGCACTCAGTAAGAAATGGCATAAACTCTGTCTAAAGTGCGGTAAATATAATATTTACTTTATTATTATTATTATTTTCACATATGTTTTACAGGTTTGACTTTTGTTCTGTTATTTGTGACTTGCGGGTGGTTGGCTAATAGGCCTGCTAATTATGATATTAGTTCTTTTCTCAGCTGAAGTAATTTATATTTTACATCAAATTAGTATTTATTATTCAGACTTCAGCTCATAAAAGAAAACATGGGATTTAGTTTGCTTAAAATAGTATATTTGTGAAGAAACATCTATCAAAGATTTTCAATTTTATTATAGATTCATGTTGCTTCTACAAAATCAATTAAATGTAAAATTCTTCTTCATAAGCTTAAAGGAAAAAAACAAAAAATTTAATTTCCTTACTGACTTTCTTCTTCTTTATCACCACCACCACCACCACCACCACACTGTTTTTATATGAATCCTGTTTACTCTAATATCTTTTTTTTTAGCCATAGTGTTATATCTGTAACTATGCTTCAAGTGATTACTTATATAACTTTAGATACAAAGAACTGCCTTGTGGAACCTGCTCCCAAGAAGATGCTTTCCCAATCACAACAATCTTAACCAGTTCAATTAAAGAGTTAATCATTATCTTCCATGCATATCCACATAAGCTACCGTGCCTCTTACTCTGTAACCTTCTACCTTGAGTGGCTTTCAACACAGTTAAATTATCCACTATTTAACTCTGTTCCTGTGCATGGTTTGTTTGCTATAATTTTTTATAAATCTCAAGATTAAATTTTTTTCGACATGGAGAAATTTAATAATATATATGCATCATATATATGTTTCATATGCATCTTCTTGTCAGGTACCATTTTGCAAGACTGATGCTCAGGTATTAGATGAAAAAAAAAAAGACATTATGGGTTATTAGTAGAAAAGTTCAATTTCTCCAGTTATATCAACAAAATTTGCCTCTGATATTGTGGACCAACATAAAAGGAAGCTTTACTTTCAGAGTGATCATCATACTGAAGTAACATTTGAAATTACTGGAATTTTCTAAATTTGACAGCTGCAACCAGTGTTTGTTATAAGACGACTATTATTAATTAGAGGGTTAACTTTCTCAGCGACCTCCTTGTAGGAGTGAGGCTGAATCATGCTTTGAGAGCCCTTAACAATAGGACACAGATTTGTGAAAAGCTGTACCATTTGTTACAGAAAATTTACAATGTCAAGATGGTGTTTTTTCTTTTCTTTTTTTCCTCTTTTTTTTTTTTTTTTTTTTTTTAGTATTAGGGAAAGGTAGTAGTTTTGTTTTATTTTTTTGTTTCCCTCTCTTTTCTTTCTGTAATATTCTTTCCTTTTCTTCAATTTGTTTCTTTGCTCAGCCTCTGAATGGCATATCTCTCTCACTCACACACACACACACAGTACACTTCTTTTACTGCTGGCTTCTTCTCTGATAACCTCTTTGTCATTTCTCTCTCTCTCTCTCTCACGTAATGCACTTCTCTTCTTCCAACTCTTCTCTTAATTTCATTTTCTTTTTTTCTTTTCTCTCCATTACACAACTTCCTCCATTCACCTTTAAAGATTCTTATTCTCTCTGCAACCATTTTTCCCAACTCCCCACACGGCATCCTTCCTTCCACTTGTTGACCTTGTAGCCAAAAGCAATTTTTTTAAGTGAACAAGGAAGCTATATTCTCATTCTCAGTCATCTTAAGTTTACTTGAAGCTTTACTGTCCCACAAGTTTAACCCCACCCACCCACTTGTATTTTTTTCTTATACTTCATATATATTGACATACATTGCTTACTGAAATTATTAGTGCAATGTCACTAAAACAGGCTTGCTTATGTGGATTTTGTAAGCAAGTGATACTACAGGGTGATTGAAAAATAACTCCCTATTTTGAGTGGCCAGCCAGGAGTCCTGACTTAACACCTTGTGATTTTTTTTTTTTCTTTATTTGTATATTACACCAAACTAACACTTTGGAAGGACTTAAAGGATGAATACAAAAATTGTATTCATCCTTACATATGATATAGATTCATCCTTATCTTCCATACCACAAAAGTTCAGTTGACACAATTCCTATGGGCAGAAGCTGAATATTTGACATGGAAATAGTGATGGGCTTGTGATGTTTCTGTGGAGGTGCAGTGGAAAATAAATCTTTGCCTATGAAACTACATAGATAATTTTGAACTCTATCAAGTTTGGGAAATGAGGATTGACTAGCTCCAGTCCAGATATGGTAGTAATACACCATTGTTGACATAATTTGACTCTTGTAAAGATAAAGCATGGTAGGAGGAATCTAGCTTATTCTATTGCTTCAGGATTTATGAACTGTTTTTCTAGCCTCTTTATTAAGACTCTGTATAAATGTCCAAAGCAAGGAGCCTCATTGAAAGTGCCACTGTTCACAATGATTGAAAAAACTCAGGGTCTGGTAAAAATTAATGACATAATAGGAAGGGAAAAAGAGTATTATTTGGAAATATCTGATGTCAGCTTAAAAGTGTTTGTTAGAAATCCACGTCTATTGAACAGGTGTAGAGGCTCATCCCTTGTTCCCTGTTTAGGATGTGGCTTCCAGCTTTCTCTCTTCTAATATTTTCACTCTTACATAGCCCCCTGCACTTCAGTGGCATTACTGCCTTGCTCGGGGTGATATGATTAAAAAAAAAAAAAAATCTGAAACTGAATTGTGATAGAATATTTATTCAAGGCAATGATCCCACACGTACTTTGTAATTAGCCCTGAAACATCTTAAGGATACAAATGTTTTATCTTGTCTTTCAGAGTTCTGACTACTGAAAAAGTTTAGAAAATGTTTTAACTTTAAAAAGAGGTACAATTGAGTATTAATTTTCTCCTGATATTAATGTTGGGTATACAAACATTTTTTTGCTTTTGTTTACAATTATTCAAAATTAAATGAGTTTTGTTTATATACTTACTGACCTCTTACCTATGGCTGCCTCTGTTTTTCAGAAAATCTTTACTACTCAATTATTTAAAACATTTTTCATTTTGTATTTGTTTTTATATTTTACATAGATTCAACCAATACGAGGCTCAAGAGACAATTAAGGTAGAAAGTTACTGTGTAAAGTTATATTAGCATAGGAAATGACAGTTGTTAGGAGTATAGAGCTGAAGTAGACTTTAGAAGGAATTGGAAACCTAATCCTAAACAGGAAACAACAGATAAACTTCTACTCCTACTTAAAAGACTGGTAGGATGGTGAACTGACCGATAGATGTTATTATCTACTCCTGGAAAATAGTTTTAAAAAATATAAAATAGATAAAGCTAATTTGATATTTACCATTATCATATGTGCCAAACATTGTATTGGTTTTATTTCATCACAAGAAAGTTGCTCTCCAAGTTGACAATGTTCTTCCTGTGTTTTAAGGCATTATTGCTTATTTAGAAAAACGATTGTGGAAAGCTGATTTGATCATAATACATTGTAGCAAGTTTAGATTCTTCCTCTATACCACCAATGAAAAGAAAAAAGGATTGCAAGGAATTGCCACAACATGAAAATGAAGATTAAATTTGGCAAAGTCAATAACATGCACAATGAGACAAGAATTACAACCTCTTCTTTCCACCTTTGCTCTCCTGAAAGGGTGCAACTTTTAAATTACCTGAAGTTGCAGCTTGAAATGTCTCTTAAATTCGAATACCAACAAGATGACTTGATCACAATATACTGGTCAATGATAGATGTAATCTAATCTAAACTTATTTATAGATGGAACTTTGTATGTGTGTCCATTACCTATAGACTCCGAAATGGCTGAACCAATTTTCTTAAATTTACACAGTTGTACTATAATCGTCTGTGAGTGTTCTTAGCTAGGTTTTGTGTCAAGGTACCCCTGATAAATACTGAAAATTGATAATCGAAAAAATCGGGTTATAGAAGGAGTGGTCCGATTTTAATCAAATTTGATACACTCATAGACAAAGATATAAGAAATGATATTCAGAAGTTTCAATGTTGCAGTTCTTACAATAGTGAAGAAAATCGATTATATATATATATATATATATATACACACATATATATATAAGGCAAGCTGTTTGTGTGTGTGTGTCTGTTTATCTGCCTATATGTCTATTTTTTTTCAGCCCTTTTATTTTAGCTTTTGCTTCAGGTTTGGCTCTAAGTAGGAATAATTGTAGTTCTTAGTCTCAGCCATGATACCATTTACTCAGAGGACTTATTCAGCCTTCAAAATTCAGTTTACGATGAAAAAAACTTATTTGATATCAATACCAGGAAATCAAAATTTGACTTGCATTCATTCATTTTTCTTTCAGTCTACAGTTTCACTTTAACTGGAAACAACTATTTCTTTTTATTCTTTCATGCCAACATCCAAAAAGTCTGAGCTCTAGGACCATGGATTAGTTTTAAAGCTTTCATTATACCCGAGCAACGTCGGGCTATACTGCTAGTACAAAATAAGCAGAGAGAAGCATTCACAACATGTAATAATCTATAGCCATTATTTTCTGTGTACTACTCACTAGTTATTTGGAGCCTAGCTAAAATAGCAAATTTAATTAATCAAAGATGACAACTGGCCATCAGCTGTTATTTATTGCTTAGCTTACAAATAAACCTATATATTGAAATTATAAGGTTTGTAATGCACTACTCTATAGCAACAAGTTTACTTGTTGCTTTGATTTAGCTGTTATAGAGAGAAAGTAAAATTTAATATTCTAGCAGACATTGCTCATGTCCTCATTTCAATTAATAATAATTTCTACTAATTTTGAAGGAAATTGTATTAATAGTGGTTTTGAAAAAAATAGTAGTTGCTCAATTTGCAAACTCTTTATACTAGCTTATATTACATATGCTAATGTGAAGGCATAACAATTTACATCTATCAAGAATTAGTTGTGCTGATTTCATTGAACTTAGCAATCCCTGAGAAGGGAACTTGCTACTGATGCATAAGTAGACACTCTGATGGGGTTATTCAATCAGTGATAACACATTGAGGGAGTGGTTTCGTCAAATTTCACTCCCTTGTAGAATATTAAGGATGAAAATGGAATTATTTTTTTCTGTTATCCAACAAGAGTAAACGAAAAAAATGGCTAATTCATTTCTTAATGTTGATCTGAACTATTCTCTCTTTATATGATGTAACTTTTATTTGCTTAATGACTGCCTTTCTACAATGCTCGACAAGCCTCAACAGGAATTGCGGCTTTCTGTTATTCATTTCTAAAATACTTATTGAATTTCTGTATCAGGGCAATGCCCTTCTCTGCAGAGATTTTCATTATTGTGAGAGTCACCCTGGGTATGACAAACTACATCCGGAAACAAGGCCCCTGGTCAAGAGAAGATAGGTTTTGAGGACTATAGAACCACCTTCTTAATTGCTGTTCATCCCAGGTCCACCCTGACCCAGGGTGGTAGCACCTGTTAGGGTCTTAACCATGAGAAAATAGTGAACACTCAAGCAAAGAGAAACAGTCTATTTTTGTAGCAAAATGACCAACTATTCTCAGGTTGTGACCAAATGAGAATGTGGGGTGCGTGGGAGAAAGAAAAGCAGGCCCCCACCACCAATTGAAAGAACATTCACCCCTCTGCTATCCTTCTCAAGTGAGAGGCTAATGATTTAAACTAGAAATTCAAGATACATTGGGAGGCTCAACTGAAATCTCTCTACCAAACATTGCTGAAAAAAGCAAGTCACATTTGACTGTTCCGTGAAAAGTCATATTTGAAAGATTGGTATGAAGGACTTAGAAATTTCCCTGTAAGTTGCCTTATGCCAACCTTTTGTAGTAAATATTTAAAGGCCTGTTATTTGAATTTTAATCTTTCCTAATTAACTTATCACTGATGCTTTCAATTCTCCCTCTTTGTATGTTTTTTATTTATTCTATGTCCATTGCTATTGATGAAACTTCTTACTTCAGGTCCCCACTTCCAGTTTGCTTAATTTTAGATATTCTTTGTCTATCAATACTAAGAATTAAGACTTACCATCCCAATTTTTTAGCTGATTATAGACCTTATGACTTATACTAAGTCATAGCAATAGGAATTTGTTCATATTTTATGTGCCCTCCTTTTTCCCCCCTCTCTCAAGTAGAAGAAATAACTTTCCTTCATGTGCTTTCAGCCTAACAACTGTGTTTCTGATACTAGCTCAGATGGGGGTAGAAGATGCACATGAATACCCAAGCAACTATTGTCACCCCCATTTTCTCCCATGTATATGAGAGAGCCTGCCTTGGGACCCATGCTCCTTGGCATGTGTGATGTTTCAGACCCAAGGAGGAGTTGTGCTGCTAGCCCTTTAGGTGGCAAGACACATGCACTTGGGGTATCGCGCATGAATATATCCTGGGTTATTTGTCCTCCTCATTAAAGATGCTGGAGGTAAACATTTCACAGGTTTAATGCTATCTACCTGATAATCAGAGATACAAATCTTTGGGTAATTCTGAAGAATGCTATCCTATTAGCAGGTATATAATATCAAATCTATTGTACAGCCATTTTGTGAATTGTTACTTGACTGTGCAGTAGTCTCTGGTGGGCCCTCTTGATGCCATGATGATGCGTACTGTTACAGCAGTATATCCAGACAAGTCAACCCAGATTGTTTATATGTACATCGCCAATGTGTGTCTCTGTCACTGCTTACCATTCATTGACCAAACCTTCTAAAACTAACATGAAAACAATAAATTAGCAAACAGTTCCTATATTTAAAAACACTGGAGAACCCTCGGACCCAGCAAATTAACAACCTATCAGCCTTCTTCCGATCTTTGGCAAAGTGTTCGAAGCCATTATCAACGCCGAGGTGGTTCAGCATCTCACAGCACACAGGCTCCTCTCGGACAAGCAGTATGGTTTCCGCTTCACCAGGTCTACTGCTGATATGCTAACGACCATCACCGAGTACATATATCAGGCACTCGACAGGAATGGTGAAGCCCAAACCGTTGCCTTGGATATCTCTAAAGTGTTCGACAGAGTTTAGCATGCTGGCCTTCTATGCAAACTGCGGAGCTATGGCATAACTGGACATTTGTTTGAACTAATCCAGTCATTCCTCTCTAACCACACAATGAAGGTTGTATTAAACGGACATGCCTCCCAGAACTACCATACGAACGCAGGTGTCCCTCAAGGCTCTATCCTAGGTCCTACGCTCTTTCTGATATGCATTAATGATCTCCCTGATTCCATAATATCCCAAGTTGGTATATGTATGCCGATGACACCACAGTTTACTCTCGCCTTGACCAAAAATCTGGTGTAGGCGACAAAGCTAACCTTGCAGCCAAGCTTGAAAAGGACCTCCAATCCGTAGTGGACTGGGGTAAGAAATGGCTCGTAAGCTTTAATGCTTCTAAAACAAAGCTACTATCAATTAACCATCATAGACAATCGCACCTACCTCCCATTAGCATGGACCAGGCTTGCCTCCCAGAGAGTAAAACACTACGCCTCCTTGGTCTCACACTTACAGCGGACCTCAAATGGAATGACTATATCGAATCCATTTCTAAATCCGCTGCTATGAAAGTCAGTTCTCTGTGCAGGGCCCGGAAGTTTTTTCCATCTGAATCTATCTTGCACATTTATAAATCTACCATCCGCCCATGCATTGAATACTGCTGCCATATCTGGTCGGGTGCTCCTGCTATTCTCCCCGGGCTTCTTGACAAGGTACAGCAGAGGGTCTGTAATGTGATCGATACCAACTTGGCAGACCGCCTGCAGTCTCTCTCTCTCACCGGTGCGACGTGGCTTCCCTGTGTCTCTTCTATAAATACTTTCATGGCTTTTGCTCCAATGAACTTAGATCACTGCTGCCCCCTAGATACGAATTTGCACAAGAGACTAGACTAGCAACTAGATTTTACAGTGAAACCAATAAAATGCAACCACAACTTCTACTCCAACAGTTTCTTTTCTCACACTTCCCAACTGTGGAATTCCCTTCCACATGATTGCTTCCCCAATGGCTACAATCTCCAGGAGTTTAAATGTAAGGTCAATAGACACCTCCTAACACACTAACTCGCTCCCATTCTTTCAAACACTCTTCCCATCTGCCCATCCCTCATCCTCGGTATCCTTACCCATCTATCACCTTCCTTCTGACATTTCCTATATCTAACCACTCCTCCTCTTTACCTTCCCCTATGTAGCCCCATGCACAATAGTGGCAATGGAATACCTTGCTTGGGGTGAAATGATAAAAAAAAAAAAAAAAAAAGTTATTAAACCCAACCTAAAAAAAAAGAAAGACCCCACGTATACCATCTCCTGCACCAATGTGTACGAGGTCTAAGATCTAACTTTCCATTAGCTAAACTCCATCTTCTTCTTACTAAACCTGACTTCCTCTTCCTGTCTGAAATGAGTATCACTGCCTCAATCCCACTGCATTAGCGCTCAATTCCTGTCTATTCGCCTATTATAACAAAATATGACCACTTAGATCATCATGGGCTCAGTACCTACATCGAGGACAGGTTTGCTTGTGGCAGAAACACACAAAAAAATCTTTTCATGTATGTTTTTGTGTGACACTTATCCATTGTACCATTTTTCTTTGTTCCAATTCATCCTCAAGATGAAGGGTCAGTAAACTTTGAGCAAACATCAGAAATGTCCCCACTGAATTTCTCTCAGCCAATTTTTACATATGTTGTGACTTCAATGTTCACCACAAGGAGTTGGTCGTCCACTCTAACAAAACCAATGAGGAAGGCAGATATTGCAGAGACTTCACCATCATTTATGATCTAACCCAGATCATTAAAGAACCTATCAGAGTCCGGGGTGTGACAGGACAGCAGGCAAACCTCCTGAATATTTAACATCCTGCCGTGACAAATGCACAGCAAAATCTCCTCCCCCACCCCATTAGCATATCTAATCATTTCTAATCAGTGTCCATTTTGACTTTAAACTAATGACATCTCTTGATTTACCATTCTATAGAACACTATTTTGCTATGAGAAGGCAGACTGGTGGAGCTTTTGGTCTTCCAACCTTCTTCAAATATGCCGTCTCCAAAACTACTGCTCTAATCTCCAAGTGAATCCTTTCTGGAAAAATTCCAACAAAAACTGCACAGTCAACACCAGTTCATCCCTGAATGCCCTGCAGCCATTACTTCACCATAACTACTACTACAATATCTATTGCAAACATGTAGTCAATCCCTAATTCTTTCAGAACCACCCACAATCACTATAAGAGAGCCCCTAGAAAATGCAGCTACACACAAGCTGTCTATACCAAGGTAAAAATGAAACGGATTAGTTTTCATGAATTCTGGAAGATCACCAACCAAATTATAAACAGAAGTAAAGCGACTGCACCCAATATTATAAATGGCCAAAAGTCATACTGCCTCAACAGACAAGGCAAAGATCTTCACCTTGATATTTGCTTCAAACTCAGATGTCAAATGCCATCTCCTTCCTAACTTCCCACATCTCACTGAGCACAAGATCAGTAACATATTCATTTCAGTAAAAGTCTCTAGATTTATCAAAAACCTAGAGCCCTGTTGGTGGGGCTTCAGAATACGCCGACTGCACCTCTGCAGAGGGTAAAGGTCCCCAAGAGGGCCACCTGTTGGCCATGGGTGGTGATCTGTAATGTCTGGGGATGGGGTCCTGGTGGTTGAACAGGTCGTGATCCAGGTTAAAAGTGGTCATGATCTTTGGCCCTTACCTGAGCTAGACGGGTGGTCAGATTTGGCTCGAGCCGATTAATCGGCTAGTTACGCCAAGCCCTAACTCAGAAGACATAATCATTACCTCTTACAACGCGCACATACCAAAAATAATGTTCCCCAGACTTCTGAGTTAGAAGGCGGTGGCTGTAGGGTCAATCAGTTTGAAGGAAAAGGACTGTGACATGGCTGTACTCCCTTATCTGTTTATCTATTTTCTTGGTTACAGAAACAAACAAAAAAAAGAGCAGGTGCTCGTGGACCCCTCCAAATACGAGTATACCGTCTCTATATCCCTGTCTTACGAGGGCGAATGGGTTTCACCCCTCATATTTCCCATTAACTTGGACTCTGTGATGGGTGGAGAGCAGGAACGGTGAAATCTAAAAGACACATAAATGGCAAATAAACCAACCAAGAGACCGCACACTGAATCCGACTCGGATTCTGAAAACAAAGAAAATTTCCCAAGATTTATTATCCTCGAATCTGAAGATGATACTCCCCTAACAAAATTATCACCATTCATGATACAAAGGGTTATCTTATCAAACACAGCACCCAAAACTGTTAAAAACTTATGTAATGGAATTACATTAGTAGAGGTGAAAAAAAAGAAAAAGATATGCGGATACTTTATTAAAAATGGAAAAGTTCCATAATAAAAAAGTTAAATCATACCCACATGGAAAAATGAACATGTCAGAGAGTGTAATCTGAAGTCCAGAACTTTCCAGCTGCACCATAGAGGAAATAAAAATGAATTAAAATCTCAAGGAATAATAGACACCAAAAGAGTGTCCATTAAAAAAATGTACATCATGACCTTAAACATACCAAAGGCCCCAAAAGAACTAAAAATCAGATACTCCATAGAAAAAGAAGAAACATTCATACCAAACCCTCTCCGATGTCGCAAATGCCAAAAATTCGGACATCACAAGGATACTTGCTATAACCAACCACTATGTGGCAGATGTTCCCAGAAAAACCCTGACCATGCTACAAACGAATGTATAAAAAGGTTAATTGTGCAAACTGTGGAGAAGACCATCCAGCTTATGCAAGGACCTGCAATATATGGAAAAAAGAAAAAGGAATTATAACGTAAAACAAAAACAAAACGTCTCTTTTCCTGAAGCAAGGAGAATTGTGGACGCATACATGGGAGAAAAAAGCTATACATAAATTGCCAAAAAAAGTAAACTGCTGAACAAATTTGACATGCTCATCAAAAAAATCATTAAACTTGGGTCCAAATGACTGGCCAAAATTTATAAGTGAAATAAAACCAACAATTCAGAATATTGCAAATAGGAATACCTACCCTGAGACCAACCAAAACAAAGACCAAATAAACCGAAACAAAAGAACCCAAACATCAGACAATGAAAAAACAGGAAAAATAGAACCACAACAAATCCCTGGAACATCTGGAACCAAATAACAATCACTGGCTAAAAATGAAATACAAAAAGACAATAAAACAACCCTCGCAAAATAAGAACCAAAACTCCTCAACATATCACAATCTAAAACAAAAAACAAACAAGAAAATACTGAATCCATGGATGTTGACACAAACATCAACAATTCAAAACCAGAAAAAGAAAAATAAACCATGGCCAACAAAATACTACAATGGAATATAAGAGAAACAAAAATCAACTTCTAAGAAATACTGCTCATCAAAATTTTCTGCCCAGCTATAATCTGCCTACAAGAAATTCACTTAAAAGATAATACAATTAATATTAAACATTACTCCTCATACAACCATATAAACAAAAGAATCAAATATAGCCACAGGTGGATCATCATTACTTATAAATAAAAATATTCCACACAGTGAAATAAACTTAAAAACAAATATGCATGCTGTTGCAATAACTGCAATACTACACAAAACAATAACCTTTTGCTCACTATATATTCCACAATGAATGAAACCAAATTAAATGATTTAATTAGCAACTACCAAAGCCATTTATACTAATGGGAGACTTTAACAGCCATAATGAGTTATGGGGTAGTAAAAAAAATGACAAACAAGGTAAAATAATCGAAACATTATTAAACCAAAATCAATTATGCTTGCTCAACAACAAAGAGAACACATACCTACATCCAGCAACATGTACTCTCTCAGCAATTAATTTAACAATTTGTGACCCAACCGTATACATGGACTATAGCTGGAGAACACATGATACATGCGGAAGCAACCACTTCCCTATTATACTAGAAAATGAAAATCCAGAGCCAAATGACAAAATCCCCCTGCTGGAACCTACAAAAGGCAGACTGGGAAAAATTCCAAAACTCATTCCAAAGCTCATGCCAATCCAGACTAGTACCAGAATCAAACTCTAAGATTGAAGATCATATCACATATTTCAGCAATACCCTCCTTTCCATTGCAAAAGAGAACATACCAAAAAGCTCCACCTCCTCAAAGTACAACAAACCATGGTACAACAAAGAATGTCAAAACATTGTGAGAATGCGACATGCTAATGTAAGAAAATTTAAAATATAATCCAACAAAAGAAAACTTAGACCAATACAAAAACAGTAGAGCAAAAGCACGAAAACTTATTAAAGAATAAAAATCGAACACCTGGAAAAACTTTGTATCAAAAATAAATGTGAGCACCAAAACGAAAAAGTATGGCAAATGATCAGAAGAATATCAGGAAAGACCCGATCAAACACCTTATTTGCAACAACATAAAAATCACCAACAAAAAAAAAACATTGTAAACCAACGAGATAAACAATTCTCCATAAACTCCTTATCAAAAAACCTAAACAAAAACTTTCAAACCATAAAACAGAATGAAGAAAAGAAAAAAAAATTAACTTCAAGTCAAAAAAATGAAGAAAAGTACAACCACCCATTCAACAGAATTAAAAGAAGCAATTCATAAATCCCATGATACAGCAGTTGGCTCTGATGAAATCCACTACCAATTTCAAAAAAAAAACTACCAAAACCATCTCTCAACTATCTTTTACAAATATATGATGAAATATGGATGAATAACCAATTTCAAAAAAATTGGAAAGAAGCTATAGTAATCCCAGTACCTAAACCAAAAAAAGACCATACAGATCCAATAAATTATTGACCCCATTGCTCTCACTAGTTGCCTGTGCAAGACCTTCAAATGAATGGTTAACAAGAGATTAATATGGTACCTTGAAATCAAAAACCTGATGACAGAATACCAGTCAGGTTTCAGAAAAAGAAGCCCTATTGATCACTTAATTAGAAACATTTATAAGAGAAGCATTCATCAAGAAGGAATACCTAATAGCAATCTTTTTTTTACCTTGAAAAAGCATACGACACTGCCTGAGAGTACAGCATTAAAAAAGACCTACATGAACTTGGACTTAAAGGTAGAATGCCAGAATTCATCTGCAACTTCTTAAATGACATTTTCAAGTACGGATAGGCAACATATTCTCAGTCCAAAAAGAACAAGAAATGGGTGTACCCGAAGAAAGCATTCTGTCTGTCATCCTTTTCGATATAAAGATAAATAATATCATTAAAAACATAAATACTGGAATCGACTGTGCTCTATATGTGAATGACTTACTCATTTGCTATCGATCAAAATACATACCCACAGCTGAATGCAAACTCCAACTCTGTCTAAATAAAATAAATAAATGGGATCAGAAAATGGTTTTAAATTCTCAAAGGACAAAACAAAATGTATGCATTTCTGCAAACTCCGAAGAATTCATCATGACCCCATTTTAAAACTGGACAGCAATAATATCCCAGTTGTTGAACAACGCAAGTACTTGGGAATCATATATGATAAAAAACTGACCTTTATCCCCCACATAAAATACCTAAAAACAAAATGCCACAAGGCCATACATTTGATCAAAGTTCCAGCACACACTGACTGGGGTGCTGACAAAACTACATTACTCAAACTCTACCGATCCTTAGTTAGATCCAAACTTGACTATGGATGCTTCAAATATGGAGCAGCCAGAAAACCATATATAAAAGAACTAAATACAATGCACCACCAAGGATTAAGATTATTATAAAGTCCTTCTTAACAAGTAGATCTCTAAAGGTAGTTCTTAACAGCCAATCTTCCAAAGCCCTGGCAGTCAATACAGGCATCCCACAAGGGTCACTTCTCAGATCAACCCTCTTTCTGATTTACATAAATGATTTACCTAAAAAATATACTCCAATCATTTGTACACATTTATGTTGATGACACAATGACATATGAGCATACCTCCAAAAACTCTTGGCAGTCAGTGATTGGCAACTGACCTCTCCTCTGGTTACATTCCATCACACCCCGAACTACCACTAGTCAAGATGAACGGATGTCTCCTCATGGAGGTCTCATTGCCTTGAAAGGATATTGGGCCTCAGATCAGGCCAAAAATTGAATGTTCTATATCTGGGCAGTTCTTACCCAGACCTCACTTTCCAGTTTCAATAGTTCAAAAGCATAACTGAAGCCTTGTTGAAAAAAAACAAACTTTCTCACTCCAAGTGCTCCCACAGGCAGACTGTAGCAAGTCTATCACTGGTCTATCGCTACTGCCATGGAAAGTGCTCAGACGAACTCCATCACCTAGTTCCACCAGGTCTGACCTTCATGGCTAGGACCTGCCATGCCACTGACACAGTAGCATACTCTCTATGCATATTCAATTGGTAAGAAGTTCCACTCAAAAAGCTTCTTGTGAACCATGGCCCTATAGAAACAAACTCCCAAGAGGATGTCTCCCCGATCACTAAAATCTTAACCTGTTCACATCTAGAGTCAATCATTATCTTCCCTTCCTATCTATATAAACTATCCAGCAAAGTCACCCTCTACCTCTAGCAGCCCCAGACCTTGTATAGGGTGAACCATAATGTTAAAAAAATTTTTCTTTAGCAAAATGACCAACAATACTTTTTTTTTTTTTAAGAAAAAAAAATTCCAATAATACATTTTTGTAGTGAAATTACCATCAATATATTTTATGATCTAATTATATATTTAGAAAAATCTTCCTTTTACCCAGAAAGTATAAAATTATGTACAAAATATTTAGATACCTGCATTAAATAACCCATTGAAATGTTATATATATATATATATATATATATATATATATATATATATATAATTGTGTCTCCCCAAGCAAGGCATTTTACTGCCACTGTTGAACAGGGGGTTACATAGAAGAAAAGTTATGAGCAAGAGTGACAGGTTACAGGGGGATGTCAGGAAGAGGGTAGGAGAAAGATGAGAATACTGATGAGAGTGGAGTGGATGAAGAAGGAAGCAAGTTAGTGAGATAGTAGATGACTATTGACTTTACATTTGAATTCTTGAAGATTGTAGCCGTCAGGAAAGCAAGTAAACGGGAGGGAATTCCACAGGTGGGAAGTGCAAGAGAAGAAGCTGCTGGAGTAGAATTTGCATTTACAATTTATTGGTTTCACAGTAAAAGGATGGGATATGCCACTAAACAAAATCAATCAATCACTCATTCAACCAACCATTGTGAGAACATCAATGTATCACCGTTGTATTCCATTACATCGATTCTTCCCTGTCTCCTTCGACAATTCAAAGATGGATTGACTGAGATGTTTTCCTTGAAATACAAGATTCCTCCCCACTCTGCAATCTTTTCCATTATGTCTTCCTTTCTGGTTTCTCTAGATAATCTGGAACATTATTCTTTACTCTTCATCTGTGATACATTCATCCAGGAAAGTCAATTCACTATCTGCTCTTGGCAAATACATATGTATGTTACTGTTGTGTAGTAGTTTTTGCACTGAAGGTTATAATTGTGCTATGTCAGTTGCTAATCGACTTAACGTACCCAAAATGTTAGGAACTTGGTAATCTTCCACTGAAAACTGACTTGGTAGTATTCGGCTAACTGCCGACTAATATCAACTGACTAGTAGTTCTACTGAACTCCAATAGAAGTCTAAAGGATTCCCATGAACTTCCCAAGTACTTCCTGTTGACTCTTATTAATATAGGAGAGAGTCCATTATCTGAGGAATAGGTGTGTTTCACCATAACAGTTACTTTGAAATGCATTCTTTGAAATATATCTTTTGATTTATCTGCTCAGGTAAAAGTTCAGAAGTGGAATGTGAAAAATAGTTTTTAGTGCTTTTCAACTAACAACTGCCTCATTCCAATAATAAACAGATAAAGGGCTAACAAAGTGTATTACTTTTTTTTTTTTTTTTTTTATAAATACCTGCAGCTTTTTGAAAACTAGTCACTCTTGAGTCCATGTATGGCCTTTGCCATCAAATGCATTTAATGACGCATTCTTGGTGACATGATCCCTAATTTATTTTCTGGATAACAACTAAGAAAGTGATAGTTGCAAAATTTCATTGTAAGATTTCTCGTGGGTTGATTGCTTCTTCCAAGATATATTTTTAGGTAGTAATTTTAATATTCCTTCATCAAGTATAGTTGTATATGTCTTAACAGCTGAATTAAAATATTTTTTGGAACTTTTCAAGTACCTTGATATTAAGATTACCTAATGGTACATTGAAACAGTCATTTTTCAAGACCAGCTTTTGGATTTGAGTTGTGAAGTGAGCACAGTAAAGTTTACCCAGTTTCCATCTCATTCAACATACAAGCTTCAGTCTTGTATTTGCTGCAATGTCAGACAAGAGAATAAGGACATGTATATCAAATCAATTAAATTCTTGAATGACAATTCAAGCAGGTGTTCAGAATTGTTCTCAGTTATAAGAATAGCACCCTCATCTTTCCAAGTTAAGACATCCAATGTTTTGCTGTTCCAGTGTGTAACAAAATCAGGTGGATCACTGAATGCTGATTCTTTAATCTTTCATGCCATTTGTTTTTCAGTTTGTTACTCAAGATTTATGAACAGTAGTTGGAGATATAGTCATATCTAAAATACCACAAACAGCATCTGGCAACAAGGTGCATTGGGAGGTTTTTGAGAGCATGGAACCACCTCTTAATTGCTGTTGTTCCCAGGTCTTCCCTGACCCAGGCGGGTAGCATGTGTTAGGGTCCTAGCTATGGGCAAATAATGAATTCCACCTCCCCCCCCCAAAAAAAAATCACTATGAAAATATAAAGACACTTATTTATAATAAAGTTACCAGCAATACCTATTTATAGCAGAATGACTAGCAATATATTTTATCTGTACTTGAAAGCATACAATTGCATTTAAAATATTTAGATTTCAGTATTAAAAACCCCGTAGAGGTTGATCTGCCAATAAACAAACCAATCCAAAATGTCAAAACTAAGGCTCATGGTAGCAGCAACGAACTAGTTGCATATTGATTAGAGTTGTTTGTAATATTGCATAGCCATGTGTTTAAACTCAAGACATTTCCAAAAATAACCTGACATTTTCTTTGGCAGTTCTAGGGCAGCAATAAATTCTTTTTCCTTGCTTTCAATAGAACTTGAAGAAGAGGTGAGCTGACACCATTGATTTATTCCTTTCATGGTGCTCTTCAGTTTTTCTCTTTTGAGAACTTTGCTATCCTTTGTTTCCTAGCTGCACCATAAACCCAGCCAGTATCACCCATTAACAAAATCATTCTGTCCTGGCTTATGACATTGAAACACTAGTTTTTGTTCAATCACCAAAGTTGAGCAACACAGAGCTTGTTCAGTACAGTGGTTATCTACTTGAAAATACCAGATGCACTAAATTTGGATGTACAGGTGTTGTAATGGATTGGAAATCAGAGAGCTGATTCCAGTCAGGTTCATTATATTCACTTCTCACCCGCCCCCCAAACTATGAATTAATTAGTAGGACTTGTACCAGTTATTCATTATTATCTCCAGTAACATTTTATTTTTTTTTTTTTTTTTTTTATAAGCGTTTCACCCCGAGCAAGGCATTTCACTGCCACTACTGCGCAGGGGGCTACATAGAGTGGAGAAAGGATGGTTAAATATAAGAAATGTCAGAGGGTGGGTGATAGGCGGGTAAGGATACCGAGAATGAGGGTTGGGTAGATGAGAGTGTTCTGAGAATAATTGGGAGTTAGTGTGATAGGAGGTGTCTATTGACCCGACATTTAAACACCTGGAGATTGTAGCTGTCAGGAAAGCAGACTTGTGGAAGGGAATTCCACAGGCGGGAAGCGCAAGAAAAGAAGCTATTGGAGTAGAAATTACGGTTACATCTTATCTGTTTAACTGTAAAAGGGTGGGACCTAGTTGCTAATCTAGTATCGAGTGTAAATTCGTGCTTAGGCGGCACCAGTGATCTAAGTTCATCGGAGCAGAAGCCATGAAAGTACTTGTAGAAGAGGCACAGGGAAGCCAGATCACGCCGGTGAGAGTGGTTGCAGCCGGCCTGCCAAGTCAGTATCAACCACGTTACAGATTCTCCTTTGTATTTTGTCAAGAAGCCCAAGGAGAGCAGCAGGGGCACCTGACCAGATATGGCAGCAGTATTCAATACACGGGAAATGTATTTTCTGGCTTAAATAACCTGCAAAAAAACAAAACAAATAAATCAAAACAGCTGTTAAAAAAAAAATCATTCTGTCCTCTTGTTCTAGAGACAGGATTATCTTGTAAGACAGTGGCTCCCAAATTTGTTTTTTCCAAGCTACATTTTCAGGAATAAAAAGTACATTTAAAAAAAAAACAGGATTAAAGGGAGATAACCATAGATTTAAAGTATGAACATTATCATTGAAAACTCTCTCTCCTCCAATTTTCAGATCCAAGTTATTATATTATTAATATTTGATACGATACAAAAATATCACAATGATAAAATCAGTCAATAATTATTTATAACTATTCGTGCATGTAATTACAAGTAATCTATAATAATATTTTAAATTTTGAAATCATTTATTTTTGGCATGTGAATTTATTTTAACTGTTTCTAAATCCTTGTCTTTCAGTTATTGTCTCACCTGCTATCCTCTTCTGCAGCAGTTATGAAACAAGTCACACCATTTGGGTATCACTGTTCTAAAACATGCCTCATTTCCATCACATGATGCTAAGTGACATCAGGCAGTTTATCCATATCGTCTTTCCAAACCTGCTCTTTCATGATTATCCTTTCAGTATTTCTCTTTTATTCTTTACCAATTTTGTGAATTCCTTGTGCAACTTGTGATATTCTCTTCCTCCTCCTTTACAAGAATATTTGCTTTCTTCTATACTTCTTTGATCGTGATACTTTGACTTTGCAATGACAGGGAGATGACGTAGGCACAGTTTATCATTATGCATAAACAATAATGGGACTTGTTTCTTTGGAGGGAAGGCAAGCCTTTAGACATTCGCCATTCAGTATCTTTTCAAGAAGCCAAACTCCTTTTCTGGTTATCATTTTTGAAAATAGTGAACATGGGAATTAATAAATCATTGGAAAGAAATTGTATGTTTATTGAAGCTGGCTCATAGTTCTTGAACAGAATTTCTTTAGAAAGCTCTATTGTATTAGAGGAGTAAACATTATTGACTATTATCAATTTCTGAGTGTTTGTGATACACCTGGTAATGTTAGATAAGCATAATCAGTGTTATCAGTTATAGCCATGTTGCTTATTTCATATCTGTCTGCAAAGCATGTCAATAACTTCTGAAGGTAAGAGACTCTTAAGAGTGGTCTGCTGTTAAGCATCACTTTAATATTTCAAGTTCTACACTATTAAGTAGAAAACTTAAGGCAGGGGGAGTTTGAAATCTAATAAAATAGGCTACAATGAATTAAAGTTAATCACTCATAGTTTAAAATTGAAAAAAAAAAACTAGTTGCACCATAAACCCATCCAGTATCACCCATTAACAAAATCATTCTGTCCTGGCTTATGACATTGAAACACTAGTTTTTGTCCAATCACCAAAGTTGAGCAACACGGAGCCTGGTCAGTACAGTGGTTATCTACTTGAAAATACCAGATGCACTAAATTTGGATGAGCATCCGCACGCAAAAGAATCTTGTTGGGAAGCCATATTGCTTTTATGAAGACGAAGTTCCGCAAATTCACGGCTGCCACGAGAGTTGAGGAAATATTTATATGGCTGCTAAGAAGAACTCTGAGAGTTTTTTTCTCATGTGTTAGACTACCTACCCATGCTCTCTTTGGGATGAACTCATGCTGCAGTTGTGTTTGAGATTGCTAATATACATTTTGATTTGGAAAGGACTTTTGAACATTTAAGAATACTGATCTACACTTTGTTTGGAAAGAACTCATGCTGCATTCTTCAAGTTTCAAATAACTCTGCCCTACCCTTTTGTGAAGAACTATTTTGCATTCTCAAGTTACACAACTACATCACTTTAAGTGTTAAAAGGTAAAAATCAGCCACAAATAAAATCAAGTAATTGAAACAATTCCTTTTTTAGTAATTACAAAAAGAAAAAATAAATACATGTATAAATAATCATATAAAATAGAGGGAACTCTTATGTTAATATTGGGTGTTTCCTTATAAGGAAACATTCAATGTTGGTTCCAATCTGCAGAGCAATATCTGAAAAATTCTTCCCCACCCACTTTATAGACAAAACACTACAAATTCTTGCAGTGATAGTTTTTCTCCCCCACCTCAACCAATAAGATGGCCCACTTTTGAGTCTCACCTCTTCTTTCTTCTTTTGAAGCCAGGGCACTGCTATTGCTTATCTAATATCCCTTTTTGTGTGTTAACACCATTCTTGCTATGTGAAATTTTTGCCATATTACTGTTTTGCATTATGTTGAATATATTGTTTGCTTGCTTCATATTATTTCACCCAGTACTACTCATTATAATTTTCTTCACTCTCTGCTCATCTGATTGGAATCAAAGTGTAGTATCTACCTTTGAGTGGAAAAGCTATATTTTATCTCTCAATTGTGTTCCTGTCTTGAGATAGTGTGCAACTCAGCTGTGTCTTTGTCTTTGGACAAAGCGCAACTGAAAATATTGATGTGCATGGTCTTGGAGAACAGCTGTCCTTGTCAATAACTTCCTCGTTGCACTAAAAAGTGGGGAGTGGTGTTAATACCAATCTTAGCGCAGCCAATTGTACCAAAGACTGGTTTATTTTTGGAACTTACCCAGGTGCACCCACTTGGGTTATGCACATTATTAAACTGACCTTGTGTTGTATCCTGCCAACATGGAGTGGCAATTAAATACAATCTGCCTTTGGACAGACAAACATTTTATCTCAATTGTTTCTGTCTTTGGAATCTGAAACTCGCTCAAATCAAAAATTGGCAAACAGCCTGAAAGAACTTTTACCAGGGTCAATCTTAAAAGAAACACATATTTACCAAAATTTGAAAAATACCTTATGATACAACTATAATGTTCAGAAAAAAAACAACAAAATTAATACACATATTTAATCTCAACCCAAACAAATACAGCTTGGTGCTCTGTTTAGCTATTAAACAGTATATTCATTTATATCTACTGGCCTGAATATTTGAGAAATCTTATTAAAGGAAAATATGCACTCTTCAGCAGTGTTTGAACATGCATTACCCTAGCTAGGTGAAACCATCATTAGTTCTGAGTGTGTCATTGATAAACCAAAAGTGAATAGTGCCTTTAAACACAGATTTCTTTTTCTTCCTTAGGTCTCAATATAAAAAATATTTGCTGTTTTATATCATAACAAAGTAATTTCTAACAAAAGTGATGAATTTTTTTATTTATTAATTTGACAGGTAAAATCTGTCAGATTAATAAATATGTATACATTAGCCATCTAACAAATTTTATTTGTATTAATCTTGTTTCTACTGGACTATCTGTCGCTTTCAACTGAAAGAGCTGAATACAGAGAACATGTGCACAGTATGCCAGTAGGTCCCAAAAAGACCACCAGCAGTTTTTGAATTCAAAGTTGTCCTTGTAGACTGTTTACTATCCAAGACTATAGAACCCAGTCTGTCCTGCTATTTACCCATATCTTGGTGGTGGGGAAAAAGCGATGATTTTATACCTTTCCCAAGGTAATGAAATGAATGAATGAAATGAAATTGACCGGAATTCAAATTCAGCTCCAATTCCTCATTCCAAGCCGCTATCCATTACTCCACCATGCATCTATATATAGCAAAACCTCAGTTCGCAAACTTAATCTCTTCCATTTGTTATCCAAAGCGTTTGTAAACTGAAACTATTTGTCTCATAGGAATCAATATAAAATAGATTAATCCGTTCCTGGACCCCGCAAATGATTACTTATTCAAAATTTTGCTGGCAAAGTTTCAATATAATATTAAGCTCAAACTTCCCAAAAAGTGAAGTACTGAGAAAGCTTGAGTAATGTTTTCCCAGTATTGCTGTTAAACTCACTATACAGTATCACTAAGTTTTCTTTGGAGCCATGACTAAAGGCTAATGAAGAGAAAAAAGGCACAGTACAATAGAATTAGAAAAGCACAGCTCAACACATAAATGTATACAACATGGCAGTCAACTCAGAAATGATTCTGTTCAAGTTAACTCGGTTTGGCAATTTTCATTTTGAATTTTCTGTTAAAAAAACAATTTGTTGACATGAAATATTCAAGAGCCAAGTTTGCTGTGCTTGTGGAAAAACAAATTTGATCCCATAAAACGTATACACAAATTTGAAAATATTCTTTTTTTTTTTTTAGAGATGCCTTTTGACTTTCATATCAGAAGAATGCATTGGTAAATTTCATTGACAAAGAAAACACTTCTGTCTTCTGATATCTTGGCCAAAAAGGATCTCTAAATGAAAGAAGAATGCTTTCCTGTCTTTTCAAATCTGAGATATATAAGATGCATGAAACTCAGTCATGCCTAAAACGAAGGATGATATGTATGTTTATTAATATATACTTTTTGCTGTTATACCACATTAAGCACGGTCCTATTAATATCTGATTAATATTTATATATTGATGTATATCTGTGCTTATGCACACACATTTTATGTACATACATACATACATACATACATATACACACATTCTTGGGCATTGAAACCCTTTTTCTTTTTCTCAATAAGCCCATTATGATTGTGACTTGAATGTATCTCATTAAAGATATATTTGTTTTATTTTAAACACTCTTATTTAGATTTAACGTTTACTTTACATCACGTTAATATCAAAAGCAGAAAAAAGTAGTAAAGTCTGTGTTGAAGTGCCCCCCCCTACACACACACACACACACACACACACACACACACACACACACTGCAATTTTTTCTACCTTCCCTTCTGTACCAGAAAAACTAAAGGAAAAAATTGTTGGCTTTTTCCTTGTGCACTGAAGAATGCTCCTCACATCATCTCTAACTCCTGCTGTGCTAACTTAAATGGGACACTTGGTACAATGGAGCAATTATTTACTTTTGAAGTTCTATAGACACTCAAGTAAGGAGCTGCCTTTGTGGCCTTACCAAACATTTCCTTTCAAAAATAAAAAATTAAAAAAAAAAAATTAGAGTATGTGAAACACAGATCTTCCACACTCTAATGTAGAAGGTCTGTGTTCTTTATAAGACTTATTATAATATGGAGGCACTACTGGGCTTAGATGAGAAGGAAATCTGAAACCGCAAATAATAAAGCCAAGAAGAAAAGCATATCCTAATTGCACTCTTTAACCCAAATATGACAAGTTACAAGTCTAACATGCTACCAAAAATTGGATTTTTTTTTCTCTCCCCACCTCTCAATTTAAAAAAAATATTTGCTGAGAATATGTGTCGAGGAGGCATGAATGCCATAACACTTAGTAGTGTAGAAAGTGAATACAGCATGCAAAGTTCAATTCCCACTAAATCACTATTTTCATGGCAGATGTTTGGGTAAACTACAATCCTTGATTCCACTAGTCCAGACTTTCGCAGTTAGGATCTACACTATGTACACAGTTGACTCATCCTAATTCCCTCTATATTCCATTGGTAAGGAGGAAGTTCCACATCTTCTTTACAAGAACTATTACTTTATCAAATAGGCTTAAATGATACTTCTCTGTTACCTACAATCTTAACATTTTAAAAGTTGCGGGTCAACCGTTTTCTATCTTACTTATCCTCATAATATACACCTATTGCTCCCTTTTTGTAAGCACTTAAAACTACAACATTTAGTAACATTCAATCTTAAATGGCTCTTGGGTCTTATATTGGAAGAACAATTGTAAAGAACAAGACTTTCATTAACTTTACGCTAATGCACTTGGTGAATCAGGAATCCATCTTCCCCCAGATATAGGTTAAATAGCAGGGCAGACTGAGTTCACTTGTCTTGAGGTGACAACCAGTCTAGGATTAAGAAAACTCTGAATTCAAAACCATCATAAAGAGGGGCCGATTCCAACAGGCTTTCTTGCCTAAGTCACACTACTACTGCTATAACTGCAGTATGTATATCCAATATGTGAAGTCTGTATGACTTTAAACAGTTATGACATAACATTGAAAATATCTACACTGAGAAGAAAACAAAGGCAAATGAGATAAGACAAGAAAAAAGTGGGATTTTCCCAATCCCCCACTCTGTTTGCATGATACTTGGTCAAAAAGTATGACTTCCCTAATTTAATTTCGAAAGGTTTTTAAGATTCATTAACTAATAGTGTGTCTATAAGTCCAGGGGAAAAATTTGTGGAGTTCTAGAAAATTGTCAACCCATGATCCTTCAAAATGGCTGAACCCTTGAGACCAATATAGAAAGGCTGTTACAGGAGTTTTGCTTTTTGAACTGGGGAAGGTGTTGCAAACATTTATGTGGGTTTATGAATGTTTATAGAAAGGCTGCACTTTCTGTCAGGATTTATGGTAGTCCTTGAGAGAAAACTTAAATTGACTTCTGTAGCAGGATCAACAGAGGTAGACCAACTGCTGCTGTAAATGTTAGTCAAGTAAGTTGATGTTCTCATTAGCATTGCAAAATTCTGTGAAAGCCATTAGGTGAGTCTCTTTGCTACTCAAAGGTCTGTGCAAAGTGGGTTCCCAGAATGCTGACAGATTTTATGAAAAAATGGATGGTGATTCCTGCCTAAGAGCAACATCTTTCTAAGAAGAGAGACTCATAAAGGACAGTAGTTTGCCAATGATGCTGAGCTGAAAGCCACAACTCACATATAGCTAAGAAAGTAGCCAAACGTTTCAATAGAAGATGCTCTCCTTCAAAGATGGTATGCAACACTTAAGGAAGATGATGATGTTGAGGACTTTGTTTAGAATCTCAAAACATTTGTGTTTATTATATGCTTTGCATGCTTCTATTTAGTCAGTTGAGTGTCATACATGATACACACTTTGGGCGATCATGTCTCAAAAGAGACATGACTGACTGGATTATCCTGCAGTAGGTTGCCATTGCTTTTTGCAGTAGACTGGTTGCCAGCCAAGGCTATAGAACCCAGTTTGTCCTATTATTTAGCCCATAACTGGAGGGAAGAGACGGATTAATAATTTTCCCAAGGGTATTTGTGCGCAAATGAATGCAAGGAATTCAACTGGAATTCGAACTCAGCTCCCCAATTCTATTACATCTGTTAAAATTAAAAGAAAGAATATTCATTACTTTTTCATTGAACCTCATGCTGAGAAGGAAAGAGACTATTTTGAGTAACAGATTTAAATCTTGGAATATTGGCAGTGTTTATGTACTTCTACTATTTGTAATTAAATAAGAGCAGGCATTACTATTAAACCGACCCTTGTATGATGACCAAGAAGGGAGAAGACTGTTGGGGATTAGATTTGGAATTCGGTGATTCTTGGGCTCATTTTAGTATCCATTGTTTGCTTTGACCATTAAATCTGTTGTAAAAGACGAACAGGCATTACTTTTTTACCAACTGTCATACACTTTCACAATGATTAACAGTTTTTCACTTATTTTCATAACCAATCTGTTATTTGTTATAAACAGTGAATCAAACCTTGAAGTGTTTTCTTCTGTCACCTGCAAGGTATATTTATTTTTACTCTTTACAGCCAAATGTAACAAACTCCTTGACAGCACCACCTGTACAGATCACGAGGATGAAGTCTACTGTCGAGCTTGCTATGGCAAAAATTTTGGTCCCAAAGGTTATGGATTTGCTGGTGGTGCTTCTGGTCTTTCAATGGATACTGGCAATGCTGACGAAGTAACCAGAAAGTAAGTGTGCTTTCTTTTGGTAACACTTTTTTTATTTAAGTTCGCTTCCTGGAACATTTGCTTCTAAGTGTGTTGTTGAGGATTTTTTTTTTTTTTTATGTATATTATATTTATTTATGCTTCTGAGATGAGGTAGTATTTACGTTATCCAGACTGTTGTCCTCATCTTTATTGCCACATATTTATATTCATGACATTTCAACCATTGGTACACTCCAGCCTTCTTCAGGTGATTAGAATTTTGAACCAAACCCTTTGTTTCCATCACTGGGGTATGTTGTTCTCAATTGTCAGGACACTTGGCCATATGGATGAAAGTGTAGGTGACTTGACCTAAAGAGTTATGAGTTCAATACCTGGCTGCAGCAGGAGTGAAAAAATAACTTAGAGTTGAGCTAAAAGGAGATAACTAAGGTATCTGAAAGTGGTATAGCTCATGAATTGAGAACAATCTACCCCAGTGACTGAAATAAAGGGTTCAGTTTGAAGTTCAAATCACCTGAAGAAAGCCGACACATATAATAGTCGAAACCTTATGAATATGGCAATAAAGATGAGTGCAACAGTCTAAACAATGGTAAATGTTGTTTTTATTTGTTTTTTCTTTTCTTTTTTTTTTTCATTTTCTTTTATCTTTTTTATTCCTCCTTCTTTATCTTTTTTTTTTAGTTATCCTATTGCCATTTTGAAGCCCAAAAACAAAATCTGGTACTCTAAAGCCCCACACCACCACCACCACCATTCAACTACCCCCCCCCCCCCAAAAAAAAAGCAAGCAAGTAAACACATGCATCACATTAACTTGTTGGTCATGTGTCACTGGGCATATTGCCATGCAGCCTGCTCCCAAAATATTCACTCTTTTCAACTTTTTCAGTATAAAGTCACAATCAGTAGTGTTTTGTTAGGTGCAAACTTACTGTCAATGGCTTTCATGACTATTTTCTAATGAATGCTCAGCTGTGCCAAAAAATAAATTCTTGACAGATGAGAAAATTTTAAAAATTGATGCATGCTAAAAGCAGATTAGAAAAACAGAATAACATCTGGTGTTTTTAGGTCGAGAGGTTAAAGTTTGAGAATTCTTCATTATTGGTAAAGGTTAAAGTGTAAATGTCCTAATTTAAAAATGTCATTTTTTTTCCTCTTTTAAAGCATGTGAATTTTTTCTTTATATAGTTAAGACTGAAGAACTTTTTTTTATTTTAACATTTTCAATGCACTTTTGATGCATTATCATTGCACTTCATAATATAAATATTTATGTAAGCAGTGTTTTGTTTTGTTTTTTCTAAATTATCTCAGTTGATTTTAAACAAATATCAGATTACAGATTTTTCAAAGGAAGTATGTTTGAAAAATTATCTTATTGAAATATTACACAAGTTGCAGTGGAACATTTTTGTTTTGTATCTTTTATTACTTGGCAGTACATTTTTTTTCAACTATCTAATAAAACTATTTTGGTGTTTTAATGACAGTGGCCATGTTAATATAGAAGCTATTTGCAGTTTGCTGAAAGACAACACCATTTACTTGAACAAAGAATTTCATTGCCCTAAACACAATACAATTCTAAATAAAACAGTTTTCTTAGCAAAAATCAAATATGATTTATTTTTGGTTAAAATGCCTCCTAAGTGACGTTTAATATCTGTATGCTGATTGTCTTCTGCAAGGTGATACGCTTTGTGAAGATAGAAAAGTAGCTGTCTGTACATCTGAGTTGGGGTAGTATTTACACTATTTACATTATTCGGACTTTTGTCCTCATCTTTGTTGTCATCTTTACCACCTTTTAGCCATTGTATGCTCTGGTCTTCTTCAGATTTTGGAATTTCAAACCAAACTCTTTAACCCAGTGATTGTAATAAAAGGTTCACTTCAAAATCCTTAACACCTGAAGAATGCTGGAGCATACAACAGTCAAAACCTCATAAAAATGACAACAAAGATAAGAACAAAAGTTCAAATAATGTAAATAGTGAGGAAAGTAGTTTCTACCATTTCTATAAAACTAAACTTCAATCACTCTTAATTTTTACAGTATTTTCCTCATAACTAACATTTGTTTTTTTCTCTCTCTCTCTCTCTCTATATATATATATATATATATATATATATATATATATACACACACACACACACACACATATATATATATATATTAGTCATCCACATACAAGCCTGTTTTGCTGTATTACAGCTCATCAGTGTGGCTAGACACGTTCACTTGCTTCTGGCCGGGATCGAAACTCAACCGATTTGGTGTCAGTCGGAGTCACTACTCCCTAAGCCATAGGCACATAGAATCAGAGAAGGGAAATTTTAACGTGTTGTATATAAGCAGTGTATACACACGCCAGTCACTGAAAGAATCAATTCATTTCTGAAGTGTCACGCTTATATATACGCACACACACACAATTTGTAGAATGTATACAAAATCTATATAATACTAAAATTCTAATCTTGTATGTATGCATGTATGTTCTCAAGATACAGATAAAAAAATGCATAATACCCCAACTAATTTAGGAACATATTGTACCTTAAACACTTTGTCAAATTTCATTAAAATTAGGTAAGATATTCTTAAGCTAGAGCTGTTTTTCTGTTTTTACAGCATTTTTAATATCAAATTCAGTATTTGTTTCAATACACATTTGTATATTAATCCACATATATAAATAGACACTTGCCTATTATATTCCAACTCTTATGTGTGAAAAATAATAAACATGCATTATGACATTATTAAATAAATTTAAATATACATAACACAAATATTTATACAATTCACTATACACATCACATGACTTGATGGTAAATAGATGCACCCTGCTTTACTGCCATTACATATTTTAAAATAAATGCAAGGAAGAAACAGATATGTGTAATAAATAAAAAAAGAATACTTCAAAAAAAGATTAAAACCTATTTTAAGCTATTACTCCAAATTTTTACACAATGAAGTCCAGTACAACAATAAAACTTCTTTTACTGTCTTTTAATTATTGATTTTGTATTCAAAGTACAGAAGAAATTTTATTTTCTTACATTAGATGAGGAGATATTTTTACATTGAGGTATTTTTGATGGTTTTCATTTGTCTTTTTGGGGGCATGAAATTTTTTTTTTTTTTTTCATTCCAAAATCAAAAGGAAAGCTGATATTATAATTAAAATGGTTTTCTATGATGACCTTGACAATCATAGAAAGAATTACAATGCATATAATTATCAAAATGCTAAAAATAATTTCAATATTTTGAAATATATGAATAAAACTGGCTTATTCATGATTTCATCTTCAGGAAGATGCAAAAAAAAACTGCAGTATGGCCTTAAAAAATATACTTTTCCTTTTGAGAAAGACTAAACAATTTAATCAATTATTCCAAATTTTCACAATATATGAACTATGAAGGCCAGTGGAACAATAAACCTTCTTTTACCATCTTTAGTATCCATCTATATAATACTAAAACTAATTCACAACACTACATTAGAACTTTTTTATAAACATATCTCGGATGTTTGGCAACTACTTGAAAGGTGATGAGGCTATATGGATGTGTTGTAAAATGTAATCTGTATGGCTGGAAAATTGTCACATGACTTGATGGTAAATAAAAAGATGCATGCTTGTTTGCAACCATTATGTATTTTGAAATGTGAGGAGGAAATAATAAAAAAAAATACCTAATGAAATTACGTGCACCATAAAGGAGGCATGTGTACTTTATTTCAATAAATAGGAATCTCCCTAAGAAGACGTTTGCTGTTTTTGTTTTGTTTTTTGAAATGACCTTCAGCTTTGAAAATTATAGTATGGCATTATTATAAATGATCACCCTAGAGTTACTATAACTTGAATGGAAAAGTCTTTAGTGTGATATGTTTGCAATTCAATGCTAAAAGTGTAATTTTTTTTTTTTTTCCTGCAGGAATAACCTAGCTTTAATTTTGAAACATCCCTTTAATGCAAACATTATGTTTGCATTAAAGGGATGTTTCAAATTAAAGCTAGGTTATTGTCCTGAACAATGATAGGCCTCCTATATTATTGTAATATTTTTGTTATGAAAGTTTGTTTGATTCCTTAATGCTAATCATTGAATTTCATTAAGAAAATAATATAAAGTAGTGGAATTTTTCACAAATTTTGAAATCCTTTTTCATTTATTAATTTATTATTGCATTTGATTTAAATTACATTATTAGAGTAATAATAATTAATACAATAAATTTTATTGTGAATACAATTTAAAATATGTATAATTAATTAAAAAATTGATAATATTGTTACTTCATTATTTTGAATTGTGAACTGCTTCTAAAATGAATCCAACAGGTGTATGGGTTGTCTAGTTTATTCATAAATTGCTCCTATAAAAATAATTTAAAATTTGAATTCTAGTTGTTTTTCTTTGGTCTTTAGAAAGGTTAGGGTATTCTTCTTGATTTCATCAAATAAAATGAAAACTCTTCATTCCGCAATCTCTTGGTGATCACCATTTGTGACTGCTGTCTGTGGTTCTGTAAAAAAACAAACAAAAAAAAAAAGCTTTATTAGATTTTTTTTTTTTGCTGCTCACTATTCAGCTGTATAAATGATGAGACACAGTCTTTGTAAAAAGTCCCTCCCACACACACTATGTAAACAGTCTTGTGTACAAATCTAGTTATGAGCTGCTGCTGCTTACTTCAGTTAACATCAATAATCTACCACAATTCATTGGTATTGATTCAAAACTTGGAATATTACCCATTATCCTAGAAATGTTTCTTACCATTTCAGACTTCCACACTTTTTTTTTGCTGTTGATGAATGACTCTGCAGTATGGAGCCTGTTCTAGAATAACACCATTTTCAATGGGTGTGTTTGCACACACACACACACACACACATATAATAGATCAGAATCCAACAAGATGAATAGAATAAAGAACAAGTAGGAAAAAATGTCTTTAATCTAACATGTTTCACTTTAACAAGCTTCTTCAGAGATTCATTAAAGAATGATTTAAAAATCTAAGAAATAGTATGTGGATTGCATATTTAAACTATAGACAAATTAAGTGTGTGTATATGTCAGTAACATTAGTATGTGTGAATGACGGTGTTGATTACTATCATTCTTCTTATTTTATTATTATGATATCATTTAAACTAATTGTAATGATTTAGTATGGTAATTTATATGTAAGTTTCTTATTTATATATTATGACTTGATTCTGTTATTGTAATAATTTTAAGTTAGTATTTTATAATTTCATTGAAAGATTCAAACCGTTAACACATTATTTTTCAAAAACGTACTTTTATCTATAAAAAAAACAAAAAAGAAACAAAAAGAATTTTCACTTGTACATTATTTTCACTAGAATTTTAAACAGAAATATATTCTGATTTTACAGTTCCAGACTCATATATGCACACATTTATTCATGATACTTTTATACACATACATTCATACGTGATTCTCTCACATTATTTACAATAAAAAATCATTCCATCACTTGACATGTATATACCTTATTTCACATATTAACTTTACTAACTCCTTTTCGTTCCTGGTTGCCTTCCCCTCTTCAGGAAGGACTCCAATGTCCATATGCATGGGCTTGGTGCGAACAACTCCCTCTAGTCAGGGACACATCTCTTGAATCCCTGGATCATTCTTTCATGTGCTTCCTTCTCTCACTTCTAAGCTCGGTTAGCTATCACTTCTTCCTCTACCACTCCCCCTCCTCCTCTGACTGTTCGGTACTGAATAGAATCTCTATCAATATCGACAAGGCCATTTCTTCTCACCCATCTGCCCATATATTTGTGTTTGGCAATTTTAACGCCCACCACACCAAGTAGCTTGAAAACTCTGTAACCGACCTTGCTGGGATCCACACCAGGTATTTTTCAATAACCCAAGCTCTAACACAAGTGGTGGACTTCCCCACGCGTTTCTCTAATAACCCTAACGGAAGGCACTCTTTACTAGACCTCTGCTTTACTTCCATTCCAGACTCCTGCACTACCAGGCAGCTCTGCCCTTTCGGAAACTCTGACCTTGCCATAGTTTCCGTCAACATCTCAATCCACTCTTACTCTACCCAAGAAACCCAGACCAGCATAATATCATACTGCTACCTGGGATTCGTTCCGAGACTTCCTCCGTGACATCCCCTGGAACAACATCTTCGATCTTCCTGTCGAAGACCGTGTGTCCGAGGTCTCCTCTGGGTTTAAGTCTGGCATCAATGCTTACATCCCGGCCAGGAAATTCCAGCTAAAATCAAATTCATCCCCCTGGTTCTTGCCTGCTTGCTCAGCCGCCATTGCCCACGAGAACCATTTCTTCCGGCTCTATCAAAGCTACTTGTCGAACCAAAACAGGCACCTTTTCGCCTCAGCTCGTAATAAGTGTAAAAAAGTACTGAACGAAGCTAAGAGGGCATTTGCTACCAGTATGAAGCAACGCATAGCATCCTCTCAGTTCAGCGCCAAAGATTGCTGGTGACTCTGCAAAAGTGTACTCAACAAGAGCAAGACTTCAATACCCCCACTAATCAATGAATTTGAAGTTCTCACCTCCCCAGCGGACAAGGCTGAATGCTTTGCCCGTAGATTCTCCACCAATTTGACACTGAACTTGTTAGGAGTACCTACACCCGTCTTCCCACCCAGAACTAAGGCTCAACTAAATAATGTCCACATTACACCCTCGCTGGTCTCCAAGAAAATCGCAAAACTTGACCCTCACAAAGCAAGTGGCGGGGACGGAATCCCAATCATAGTCCTGAAGAAATGTGCCCCAGAACTCTCCTCTGTCCTCTCTAAACTCTATAACCTCTACCTATCTGCTTCCTGTTTTCCTGCATGTTGGAAGTCCTCCTGTGTAGTTCCTATTCTTAAGAATTCTGGCGAACCCTCAGACCCCGCCAATTACTGCCCTATTAGTCTCCTTCCGATCTTCGGCAAAGTTTTCGAAGCCATTATCAACGCCGAGGTGATTCAGCATCTCATGGCCCACAGGCTTCTCTCTGACAAACAGTACAGGTTTCGCTTCACCAGGTCTACTGCTGATATGCTAACAGCCATTACCGAGTACATATACCAGGCTCTTGACAAGAATGGCGAAGCCCAAACCATTGCCTTGGATATCTCCAAAGCGTTCAACAGGGTCTGGCACACTGGCCTTTTATGCAAACTGCGGAGCTACGGTATAACTGAACATCTGTTTGACCTCAACCAGTCATTCCTCTCTAACCGCACATTGATGGTAGTATTAAATGGGCATGCCTCCCAAAACTACCATAAGAATGCGGGCATCCCTCAAGGTTCTATCCTAGGTCCCACGCTCTTTCTGATCTACATAAATTATCTCCCCAATGCCATTAGATCCCAAGTAGGCATGTACGCCAATGATACCACCATCTACTCTCACTTCGATCAAAAACCCAGTGTGGGCAACAAAGCGAACCTCGCTGCCAAGCTTGAAAAGGACCTCCAATCCGTAGTGGCCTGGGGTAGGAAATGGCTAGTAAATTTCAATGCTTCTAAAATGAAGCTGTTATCATCTAACCACCAGAGACAACCGAATCTACCTCCCATTAGCATGGAACAGGCCTGCCTCCCAGAGAGTAAAACACTACGCCTCCTTGGCCTTACACTCTAGGCGGACCTCAAATGGAATGACTATATCGAATCCATTGCCAAATCCGCTGCTATGAATGTCGGCTCTCTGTGCAGGGCCCAGAAGTTTTTCCCGCCTGAATCTATCCTGCATATATATAAATCTACCATCCACCCATGTATTGAATACTGCTGCCATATCTGGTCGGGTGCCCCTGCTGCTCTCCTTGGGCTTCTTGACAAAATACAAAGGAGAATCTGTAACAAGGTTGATACTGACTTGGCAGACCGGCTGCAACCACTCTCTCACCGGCGTGATGTAGCTTCCCTGTGCCTCTTCTACAAATACTTTCATGGCTTCTGCTCCAATGAACTTAGATCATTGGTGCCGCCTAGGTACGAATTTACACTCGATACTAGATTAGCAACTAGGTCCCACCCTTTTACAGTTAAACAGATAAGATATAACTGTAATTTCTACTCCAACAGCTTCTTTTCTCGAGCTTCCCGCCTGTGGAACTCCCTTCCACATGTCTGCTTTCCCGACAGCTACAATCTCCAGGTGTTTAAATGTAGGGTCAATAGACACCTCCTATCACACTAACTCCCAACTATTCTCCCACCACTCTCAACATCTACCCAACCCTCATTCTCGATATCCTTACCTGCCTATCACCCACCTTCTGACATTTCCTATATCTAACCATTCTTTCTCCACTCTATGTAGCCCCCTGCGCAATAGTGGCAGTGAAATGCCTTGCTAAGGGTGAAACGCTTATAAAAAAAAAAATTAAAAAAATAAACACACACATTTACACATGGTTTCTTTCAACACACACATTCATAACTGATTCTCTCATTTTATTTATAAAAGAAAATCGTCCCCTCACTTGATACATGTGTACAATACTTATGTATTTTGAACGGAAATGTATTTCATCACTGTCATTCACACATACTAATGTTACCGACATATACACACACTTAATTTGTCTATAGTTTAAATATGCTTAACACACATTTTTTTTTTCTTACATGTACTTACATTCATGTTTTTATTTCTCATGGCACACGCACTTAAACAGACACAAGTTTTTCTTCTACTTTTAATATTCATCCATTGCTTTACCACATGTGACCAATGATACCATACCTCACTCTACATATTGTCTCTTAGATTTTTAAATCGTTCATCTTTAACAAGCTTCTCTAGAGATTCATTAAAGTGAAACATGTCAGATTAAAGATGCTTTTTTCCTACTTGTTCTTTACAAATCTCACTTAGCTGATATTATATTCAGCACTTTTACTCCAGAGTTTAATTTGGTCCACTCAGGAGGTTTTAATAATTGTCTGTCAATTTTCTCATATTTGTTGTTTTTGTATTAAGTTAAAAAGAAAGAAAAAAACGTTATCCTTTTTCCTATTGAGGTTAGATTTTTTTTTCTTTTGTGTGTATATATGTGTGTGTGCATGTACACGTGGTTATTTCTTCTTTTCATGATACACACAAACACACACACACACAGTGGTAAAAATGATATTTGCGGAGAGAGAAAAAAGTCAATACTTCATAGGTAAACAAATATTATAATTCACAAGAAATGTCTCCAGTGCCCGGCCTTTGCTTGGGGTTTCATATGCGCATTTAGTACACAATTCTCAGGTGAGTAAATCACACACACACACACATCCACATAATGAACCTCCCCAGGAAAGATAATGTAAGATTTATTTGTCTATAACAATTTCCATGTTGAGCCTTCTGTAGTTAAGAACTCAAACAGTCTAAGCCTTTTACCCTTCTACCTCTTGCTAAAGTACTAGATGCTCTAATCAACTCTGAATTTGTCAAGTGTCTCACCTCACAGGGTCTTTTTCCTGATAAGCAATATGGCTTTTGCTTCTCATCTTTAGATGAGGATGGTAAAGCTTTGGCTGTTACTTTGGATATCCCAAACGTATCTAGCAGGGTTTCATTTGCTGGTTTTCAAAAATTGAAAGGTTTTGGTATTTTTCGACAAATATTGCATCTGATTCAATCTCACCAGATCTCAAAATAAAAGTTACCTTGAATGGCTGCTCTTCTAGATCTTTTTGAATGCAAGTGACCTTCAGGGTTTTGTTCTTGAACATATGTTGTTCTTAATTTTCATGAACAACCTTCCTTATTCTCAACTTGGTATGCTGATAGCACAAATATTCTTTTCTAATTCTAATCTAATTCTAAGTCCTTTCTAATTCTAATCGATTCAGTAAGGTCAAATTGGTAGCTGATCTCAAAAATGATCCCCAATCAGTTGTTACCAGGTCAAGAAACAACTTGTTAATTTTAATTTCTCTAAATCCAAATTGCTATCTTTTTAGCATCTTATAGTAGCCCTTTTCCTTCCATCAGCATGGCTGATGCTAACCTCCTGGAGAGTGACCTCAGGCTAACATTTCTCCTGACCTAAAATGGAAACATTCTATTAAATCAATTGCTAAGTCTGCTATAAATTTTGGTATCATCTGCACAGATGTTTACTAAAGATCTGAAAATGTTCTTTGGCAGATTATCCATGGTGACATTTTTATACCAGTCTGGACATCCATACTTTAAAGAACTGTTCTCATCTACCACCTTGAAATGTAATATCAGCTTAAGGCTCAGGGTATGTGTACACATAAATTCATCAAAATTAGTTTTATGGATGATAACAAAATGATGAACCAATTGAAGCAATATAAAATTGAATTCTTTTTCTATGTGCTCTGTCCTTTCAGGACGTAGGGGATCATGGCTTTCCACGTCTCCCTATCATTGATGGCACTTAGCACACTTTCTCCTGTTGCACCATGCAACCCTCGTTCGATCATCCACCTGATTAGGTCCTTCAAATATGTTATCCATGGCTTTCTTCTTTCTCTTTTTCCCTCTATCTAGCCTGTGAGTATCAGGTTCTTCAAGCCCTCCTTCTTCATTGCATGTCCCAGGAATTTCAGTTGTCTCTTCCTGATGCTCAGTATTAATTTCCTTTTCATTTACATCATTTCCAAAACCTCATCATTGCTCACATGGTATTCACAGCATCCTTCTGTAGAACCACATTTCAGTTGCTTCAAGTTTTTCCTTCATCTTTGATGATATTGTCCAGCATTCACTGTCATATAGAAGGACGGACAGCACGTAACAATCTAGTACTCTCTTTTTAGTTTCTAGCGAAATTGTCCTGTTTCTTAACACTTTACTCAACTTCTGGGATGCTTCATTCGCCATGCCAATTAACCTTCGAATCTCTGTGTCGCACTTTCTGTCTTCTGTTATAACACTTCCCAGGTGTTTAAACTTTTGTATCTCCTCGATTTTAGTATCCCCCACCTGTATCTGGTATTTTGGGCTGCTCTTTTTGCTGATGACTATGCATTTGGTTTTCTTGCAGTTTATTTGTAGTCCTTTCTTGTCACTCTCTTCAGCTTACCTTCTGTAGGGGGTCTTGTAGTTTCCTTTCTGTGTCTGCTATCAGCGCTCAGCACTGTATCATCTGCGTGCCTTAGGTTGTTTAAATTGTGGCCTCTGATGACAAATCCTGGCATAACATCTAGGGTCCTCAAAATATTCTCTCTGTACAAGTTTAACAGATCCGGTGAAAAGACACATCCTTTCTATCTTTGTATATCTGCTGAATTCATTACCTGTCCGTATATAAGCGGTTTGCTGCCAATAAAGATTCTTGATTACTCTTACATTGCTTGAAAACAAAAATTGCTAATCATTACAAACACAACAGCTAAAATTCTCAAATTTCAAGATCTCAAAAGGACTGTATTCTTGTTTTCAAACAAGACATTTAGGCAAACATGAGCTTTCATGCCTACAAAAAAAGTGTCAAAAGAATGTTTTTTTTTGTTTTTTTTTCTCGTGGCAGCACATTGATTTTAACTATTCCTTGGAAATGTTTCTTGTTTTAAAAAGATGATTAGAACTGTAATAAAACCTAAACATAGGACAAGTGAATTTATACATGTTTTTCTGTTGGAAATTTAAAATTAAATGCTATAAGTTTGTATATTTACGAGCATAATTTTATATTTACAACTTCCATAAAAACTATTAGAATTACAACTAATGCAATGTGATATTTATCATTATCAATTTATAAAGTGGAAAACAAATATTTATAAACATTTACAAAATTATTAAAATATGTGAATCATCTATAAAAAGAAATCCTTATTATTTACCATTTTATAAAATCTGAATCAGTTGGCAATTAGTTGATGTTTTGCCAACAATTCCAATAAAGAATCTAATAAATACAGGGTGTGATGGATAAATTGTCTAAATCACAGTAAAATGAAAATAACATTTTTAAAGATATATTTACCAAAACTATGCAAAAGTATCTTGAAATATTAAAGAGTAAATTTATTCAATAAAATCACCATTGGCTTCAACCATGGCCTCCAGGCAACTTCAGCATTTCCTGCATATCTCTTGAAAGGTTTCCTTAAGTTGGTGAAGGCTGCCATAATCTTTGCTTTTAGTTCATCTTTGGTGTTACAAGAAGTTTTCTTGGTCTCTCACTCAACTGCGCCCCACACACAATCAAGGGGGTTGCAGTCTGGGGTTGTTAGGTGGCCAGATGTAGTTGAATTGCATCATGGTGCTCTTTTTCTCACAGATGGTGTCTAGCTGACCCTACTATACTGTGCAATCACAAAATTAAAAGTATAAAATTAAAAATAAATTACCCATCGCACCAAGTAAATAGTGTTTTTCAATTCTTAAGAACAAAGAAAATGTATAAATTCCCTTTCATATCTTTAGGTTTTATTATAATTTTAATCATCACGTTTTAAAATGATAAACCTTGCCAAAGTGTGAAGGTAGTTTTAAAAAAAAAAAGTGTCATTGGGTAAAAAAAAAGTCCTTTTGATACTGTGTTATTCTAGGCATGACAATCAATGTTTGCCATATTTTACTTGACAGTTTCCAAACATAATTTTGCAGCATTTATGAAGAAAATGGAAAAAAAAAAAAAACAATTGTGTGAGAGAATGAGAATGTAAAAATGACTGTTTACACTTCCAAGTTGATATTCGCATAATTATGATCCACCCAGTCGTTATATTTGCCCTTTTCTTAAAAGAATTGTTTGACAGGTTCCTTGGTGACATGTGATTCACAGCTTTGTTCTCAAACCAACAAAACTTATGTCATCTACTTGTGACAATTGCTAGCAGCTGTGTGTGTGTGTGTGTGTGTGTGTGCGTGTCTTTAGTTTAGATTAAATAAAGACCACATCCCTTGCTTGATAGTTTGATATTGTACACCTTTTGGCTCTTGAAGTGCTTTCAAAAATTCCCAAGGTTCAGCATAAACTCATGTGTACACACACTTTGTATCTACACAACTTTCATTTCTTTTCTCTCTCTTTTCCTCTCTCATCACTTCTCCTTCCCTTTCTCTCTCTCTTCTCTCCTATCCTCTCCCTTCTTCTCCCTCTCCCACTCTCTTTCTCCTATTTTCTTCTCTTTTTGCCTCTACTCTTCTCCCTCTCTCTTTCTTTCTCAATCTTCTTTCTCTTTACCTTTTTCTCATTCACTCCCTCCCCCACTTTCTTTTTCTGCAAGCAATAAAATTTAGCTGCCAATACAAAAACTCATTATTTCATCTGTGCAACAATTAACACATTCTGTACCAAAGACCAATTTTTTCACTGATTAATTAATGTGCCAAATAACATAAACTCCCACTTAATTTTAAGCCTTGTCTTCTGCAGATTTGTCTAATTCTTTCAACTTTATGATCATATGTACTCTGACAAATCCCCATTGTTAGAGTTTTGGCCTGCACACACTTTTTCTAATCTTTCATTCTAATAATATGAATTATTTGAATAGACAACCTTTTTCTGCTCATTTCCATATAAATTAACTTGATTAACATTTGTGAGGGTTGAGGACTTGTTCAAAAGATGTTGACAAAGGTAAACATTCTCGTTTTAATGCATCTTCTTCTCCTTTAAATAATTTGGTACTCATTTTGTATTTACAAGCAGCAGTAACTCCTTCATCAGATCTTTTAAAAAAATCTCTCTCTCTAAAAGATAAGTAACTATTTTAAAAAATAGTTACTTATTATAAATAGAATGTTGTTATCCACTCATCAGAACACCCGCCACAATGAAGTGTGCATTTTCTTGCACAGAACTGACCCCTCTATAAGGAGAGAACAAAAATGGTTTGCATCACAATACTTTTGTTATTGCTAAATTACAGAATATATTTTAGTCATAAAACAAAGAGGCAACAATATTCTATTTTTGGGCCCCTCCTTGTGAAGTAGGGATTAGCGAACTAGTCTATTTAACTATTATTACTGGTAGCGAGTTCGATTATCACCGGATGCCTCATATAGCTTTATGCCAAACTAAAGATTACCAAGTAAATTTATTATTTATTTTATAGTGTTGAGCAGTTTATTAATATTAGTCCAAGGGAGGTCACTCTGTATAACTTATCAATCTTTTTCGTTTATTTTTGCTAAAACTTGATGAAAACATTTTTATCGTCAACATATTTGTGATTATGTGGAAAGATTAACGGATTTTTTATTTAAAAATTTTTAATTCTTTCTGTCATGTTCTAAATTTTGGTTAAAAAATTTTTTTTTCTTGCATCAGCAGGGGACCAAAGTTTTTTTTTTTTTTTTTTTTTTTAATAATAATTGGTGGATTTTAATATTTTCAGGACTTATTCACAAATAAATCAAATTGCAATTTTTCTTGTTTTTTTTTTCTTTACTACTCTACTGTCACAGCTTACTTTTCATCAAATTTTCGAAAAATTAAATTTGTCCCCCAATTTTTATTTTTTTTTAATTTTTTTTTAATAGTTAATAGCAGGACTTATTAGAAAATGTAAATCAAACATTTAAAAAATTTTTTTTTCTTAAACAGTTATTCATTTCCTGAAATCTGCTCCAAATCATAAAATAAAAAATGCAATAAAACTGACATTATTTAATTAGAAAGGCTTTTAATTGTTTCTATAATTTAAATTTATTAAGGACGCTATTGTCTTAAGGAAAAAATATTTTTCACTGAATAATATATTTTTACAAGTGTTTTCTTTACTTTATTCTAATTTAAATTTAAAATAATCTATAAAGTTGGAAATCTTTTAAATTTCTTTCATGTTAGGTGATATTAAGTAAAAACTATATTTACTAATCAAAAATTGAAAAGTTTAATACAAAGTATTGTGCTGTAAGATTTCAAAAGGAATTTTAGTGTATAAACATGCCAATTTTTCAAGTACAGTCGACCATACACAATATTATCAGGAAATAAGAAGAATAACTATATTAAATTTGAAACCAAAATTTTTTAAATTTAATAAATATAAAAAAGTCACTTGCGTAATTTTAAATTGTGTTTTACAAAATAAGTCTCTGTAGAACAACAATCCTTGTTAAGCATGCCTACTGTCTGTTAAAAACAGAGCTGCTGTTTGGTTTGAAAGTTCATTTCTGTATTATTTTAAACAAAAATATTAATTGAAGTAAATAACATTTGCTTCAAATCAGTTTAATTATACTTTAAGTCAGTTTTCTCAGTTTCAGAAAAATATATTTTACTTTTGGAAGATTTTTTTTAATTAACAGAATTACATTGCGATGAAAGATGAATAAACAAAAATCACACCAATCAGATATTTTAACAAAAAACGAAAATCAGTTCTAATCAATATAATTTCTGTTTGAAATGCACCAGAGTATTTTTCTTACTGGAAATAGTAAATTTAATGATTTAGCTTTCAATTATAGCTTAAATAAAAATTTCAAAACTTTTTTGTTATTTTTAAAAATTAATTTAGACCATAAGTATTCCGATTTTAGTAGAAGTAATTGCTTAAAGAAAAGTAAACTGGGCACTAGGCTTAATGCAGAACCTTTTCAATCCCCATCCAACTGTGTCCTTGTGCCATACTAAAATAACCTGAGTAAATAACCGTTTCTTTTTTTTGTTTTGTTTTTTATATAATGTTTAGAAACGTTTCCCACTTGGCTGAAGCACATGCAGCGCCATTGTTGAATAACAATAACTCCACTTCGACTTCAAACAAACCTCGTTGGGGTGGCAGTGACATTTGCCCACGTTGTAACAAGGCAGTGTTCATGGCTGAGAAAGTGATGGGGGCCGGTAAGGTAGGTAGAATGCTGTAAGATCTGTTCGCAAAAAGTGGTTCGTTTCAGTTATTTAAAGTATAAAGAACCGAAATCATTTTACAAGATGATATTAACGAGTAAATTTAATAAATGTACAACAAAAAAGGATGTGCATTGTGGTACAGTGGATATCGGCTCGGAACGAGAAACCGGGGAGCCGAGTTCGAATTCCAGTTGAATCCATTGTATTCACTTACGCGCTGTAAGAATGCTTAAGATCTGTTGTGAAAGGTATTTTAATCCATCTCTTCCTTCCAGTTATGGATTAAATAGCAGGACAGATTGGGTTCTATAGCCTTGGTCGGCAACCAGTCTACCGCAGAAAGCAATGGCAACCTACTGCAGGATAATCTTCTGCCCAGTCAGTCATGTCTCTTTCCAAGCGTGTTTCACATATGGCACTTAACTGACTGACAACAAAAAAATAAGGCAAAAATGACATGCGTTAATTTATTCAAGGGAGGTAACTCAAGCTTTTAAGTGCTGATTACAAAGTTAGTTCTCTTCAGTTGATAATGCTACATAATTCTGATAACTCAGATCAGAATGTTTGATCAAAATATAAAGTGACTTTATTTCAACTGGAAGCAATCAAATGAAACATTATCTGGGCTCGGAAATTAAAAAAAAACAAACTGTTTACTCATAATTAGAGAACCTCTATTTTATACCATGTCTCTTGAGACGGAAATATCCAGATTCTGTTTACTTATCTGTGAATTGTCATGTCTTTTGGCTTATCAGCTGATCTTCCTCAAATGATCGTAGGTCATAGACAAGCAGACTTTGCATGAATTTTATTTCTAAAACTTATACAAACCACTGTTTGAATTGGTATAATTCACAATTTTGTTAAAAAGAAGTGTTAAACTCTCCAAAAACTTTGTTTTATTTTTTTGTTTCTTGCTATTAGTTGGGATTCTTAAATCTTAGACTGTAAAAATGACATTGATGCCTGAGTTAGCACGAAATTGTTAAAAGTAATGGAAATCTCTTTTCATTTCTGAATGAGAGAGGCATCAGAAAAAGAAGAGTGATTTCTCATTTGAAATTCAGAGCTGTCCTCCTAGGCTGGCTACCAAATAAAATGTCCAGTCTATCCTGTTATTTAATCCATCATTTAGCCTGGGGAGAGGGCGATAAAAGATGTGTCTCTTTCTTTTCCTGGGCAGTTTGTGCAAAAGTAAATTCAACCAGCTCACCTGTTGCACTTTCTGCACCACTAGCCCGTACACTACCTACACATGACGGTGATATTTGGGATTAAGAGGGAATGATGATAGGAAGATGACTAAATGTTACTGTAGACCTTATATATTTTTTTCCTCTCTCCATGAGGAAAACTTTTAATAAAGTCAATCATTTGAAGCAGGGTTAAGAAAAACAAGTCAAATTTCCATTAAACACTTTGCATTCAAATTTTTTCTATTGATATTAAAAAATTGAAGTGTAAAATAACTGAAAAATAAAGGGCACCTATTACAAGACTCGAGAGCCAATCAAGGTAGATATTACTGTTAAAATAGTTATGGAGATGTGCAATATGAAAGAAGAGATGGTAGGAAGTGAAGCTAACATTTCTATCAATTGGATTTTTATCTCTTTATTTTTGTAATAAAATTTATAAACATTTAATTGGATTTTTTCGTTATGGATGTCAGTTTGCTATGCCTGTGAAAATATCTAACTTTTTGGGAATTTGATTAAAACAATGCAGATTTACATTGGGTTGTCTTTTAGAATTTTTAGTACTGTATATGCTTGAGTCTGTAGTTTGTGTGTGAGAAATCAAAGACTCTTTTGTCTCATAAATGCCTTTGTTTGTTTGCAGACCTATCACAAGGCATGCTTCAAGTGTGCCACATGTAATAAGTCTTTGGACTCGACTACACTCTGCGACAAAGAAGAACAGATTTACTGCAAAGGTGGGTTGAATTTTCATCTGCTTTTATTAAAATGTCACCAAGAAGAGAAAAAAGTTTTAAAATTAAATTGTACTTAAAACTGATTCATAATGACATTTTTAAAAGTTATCTGTAGTGAAAACCAAAAATTTAAACTAATGACAAAATTATAGTCAACATTTAATGTCATATGTATGCCGTGTTCTAAAAATTAATCTAAAACTCATTTAACAATGGATTTTATTTTCTGAATATGAGTCAGTGCCCCATCTAAGCTACACTTAGAGAGAAGTGTTTCAGTTTTTCTTTTCTTTTTTTCTAAAATTGATATTTCATTTTCTGTTTTCAGCCTGTTACAATAAGCAATTTGGACCTAAAGGGTTTGGATATGGGACTGCTTTGCAGAGGACCACCTAAATTTGTTGACCGGTGTTTATTTGCTGCAACCAAAATAAGGAATGGCAGTTTTGCAGGGACCAATGCGGAAAACAAAACCAAAATATAAATTTTAATGAAATGTGTATAATAAAAAAAAAAAACAGAACAGACGGAATTTTTCATATTCACTTGCACCTAGTTTTTCGGGTTTTTTTAAGCAGCCTCCTCCTCTCCAACTTTTAAAAGTTTGACAGTAAGAATATATTTGCTAAATAGATTTTTTTTTCCCTTTAAATCTAAGTTTTATTATTATTATTATTATTATTATTATTAGCAGCAGCAGCTAGTGTTTGTGGCTTTGTTATGCTTGAGTTAAGATTTTCCCAAGTTTCAAGTTTCTTCGGAAACTTACTGGTAGTATTGACGTGCCAAGCAGAAAGAAAAAAAAATGATGGGCTACCAAAACACAATGGACATTGTTGGTTTTTTTTTTTTTTTAAATCAGCTGATCTTCCTTGGATGATCTCAGATCATAACAAAGCAGAGACTCTTTGCATGATTAGACTGAAATAAGAATTCTATTTCCAAAAAATTCAAACCAATCTTTGAATTTGTATAATCCACAATTTTGTTAAAAAGAAGAAAAAAAGCTAAACTTACCAAAAAATTTGTTTATTTTTTATTTTGCTTGGATTCTTAAATCTTAGCAAATTGTGAAAACATTAATGTGCGAATAGGGACAGATCTTCATTACTTTTAAAAAGTTTCTCTTCATTTCTGAATGAGGCATCAGAAGGGCTAGACTGGAAAATACTGTCACAAATCCAGACTCGGTTACTTGTTAGATTCAAGTAATCATTGTCAGAAAAAGAAATTTATATTGTCATGCTTTATTCACTTTGAGCCACATTTTTTTTATTCACACCACCCAAACATAACTTGCTTTCAAGATTTTTGTTTACATGAACAAACATTCTTAAAATCAGTTTGTTTTGTTCATCACTGTTATAGACAGGAATAATCTTCCATCAGCATTACAGAAAGAGGGGGGGTTTTTGTTTTTTTGTTTTTTTTTTCTTACTCGCATAAAAATTGCTGCCCTGAATAATAATAAAAAAATGTTTAAAAGGTGGCAGAGATACAACCTCAGATAAAAAAAAAAAGTATGAATTGGAAAGATGGGGGGGGGGTTCTTTACCCGTTCCTTAAAACTGGAAAATAAATTAAACATTTCACTTAATTTGCGCAATTGTGTTTGTTTGCTTAGTTTATTTTTTGTGTGTGCATATGTATCATTTAGATTTCAACTATGAAAAGAATAGTAAATTTATATCTTCAACTTTTGCAGATCTTACTATTTTAAAAAAAAAAATCTTAGATTTGAGATTTCCTATTCTGGTAATTTGAATACTTACACACAATTTGGGTTGAAATCTACACGGGCATCTCAAATGAGGGAAAACAAAAATGCAAATTCTTAAAAATGTAATTATGAATAAAAGTTTCATAATCTTTTCTGCAGGATTATGAAAGTGGTGCATGCAAGTTTTCCACTGCCCACAATTACACCTTTAGTCACTATTAAGATTTGAATGCCACAGACTACAGGGCATCTTCTACTCAAAATAAAAAATAAAAAATTTGAATAGTATTCTTATAAAAATATTCTCTACTCCAAATTTTTTTTTTTTTTTTTTACAGGAAAAAAAAAAAAAAAGTAAAATATTTTACACATGCTATATTCCTTCCGTCCCACTTCTTAGTGCTTGGGTTGGCTGTTTTAAAGATGCCACCTTTGATTTTATCAGATTAGAACTTTCTCCAGCAGTTCAATTTAACCTTTCCAGAATTCCAGTCTGAACATTTGTTTTAAAGACTGGTCTTGCTATTAAATTTCGCCTGTAGCCTTCCACAATTGCGTCATTACTATTAACACCTACTTGAACGCCAAGCAATATAGAGCGAATAAGTTCGCTTTACTCTTTATATTACAATTTGTGCCTTCACTGGTCATCATAGATTGCATTTCCTTGTTGCACTGGACTCAGCACTTTTATCTCTAGCCTCTCAAAGCTTAGTGCCTTAACAGACAGGTGTTTTTTTTGTTTTTTTTTTTTTAGTTTTCTTGGCTGTCTCTTATTTGCTTGCTGATATCTTACACAATTCTCTTTATTTATATGCTAGAAAGATATTAGAATTCAAAAACCTTTCCTCCTAAAACTATTTTAAAAGAACTTAATCTAATTTACAGACTAACAGTGTTAAAGAAAATGAAAATCAGTTTCATTACAAAATCCTACCTGGGAAATATTTTTTAAGCTTCTTGTTCACATGAACTTTCCTGCAGTTAATTCCTCCTCCTCATTTCAAATAACTCTGGTTCAAACATAATTAGTGATTCCACCCCCCCCCCCCCCCCGAAAAAGTCAATAGGGTTTTACTGTTGCTTTTCTGTGAAAATAATTTTAAGATTTGACACATTTTATCCCCCCCCCCCCCAACCTTAGTCAAGCAACAGTTTGTTGGGGGCGGGGAGGTCTGAACCATTTTATATATATATATATATATATACACACACAGCTGTTTTGCCAATGAGCCTATCAAAGCACATGTGGATGGCAGAAATATAAAATTTAAACTCATTTTCACCATCCCTAAAAAAAAAAACAAAAACAAAAATAAAAACACTTGAAATTCAATGTAGAAAGAGCCTACTATGTATAGGCAACTAGAATTAAAAAATTTAGTAACTTTTACTAAATCATGGATATACAAAAAAAAAAAAAAAAAAAAAAAAATTAAAACTATGCATTTAGTATGTCTTGGATTATTTTCAGATTAGAAATAGTAAAATCTTTTAGTATATTTAACTACTTCCTCTATACAAATTAAGACAATAAGGCTTTTCCACCCCTACACCATTTGCATGCAAAAAAAAAAAAAAAAAAAAAAAAAAAAGTACATTCTCCTGAACAAAAATACCCCCCATCCCTTTTTTTTTTTTTATTGCAATGTCAAAATACTTATTTACTCAAGTAATATATCTAATCACTGAACACCTGATAACATGAGATTATCTTAATCTATTTCACAACATTCTGAGCTGATTCTCATAATCAGCTTTTTTTTTCTTTTTTTGTCTACTATTTGGAGGAGGAGGGGGTTCCAGCTGATGTTTCCTGTCTGAATAAGACTAGTTTTTATATATATATATATATATATATATATTTTAATTCAGATACTTCAATCCAAGGGAAAAAAGCAGGAAGGTAAATTCCAAAAAACCCGATCCTAATTAATATTAAAAATTTATTTTAATATTAAAAAATGATACAGGAAGAGAGCTCCATGTAATAAAATATTACAGAGCAAATATATATATTAAAAAAGGATTAATTCAAAGATGTTGAATGGCCATTTCGATATGACGATCCCCACGGGGAGCGACACATCACCTCAGCAACAGAAAAAAACCTTTCAGAAACTGGAGAAAAATTAGTCTACTTTTCCTTTTTAAATAGATTGCAAAGAAATTAAAAAATAAATAATAATAAAATAAAAATAAAGGGAAAGAAAAAGAAAAGGATAGAATAAAATCAAATAAATAAGAAAAGAAAAAAATTGACATCGTCTTGACCCAGACGATGTCAATTTTTTTCTTTTCTTATTTATTTGATTTTATTCTATCCTTTTCTTTTTCCTTTTCTTTTTCTTTCCCTTTATTTTTATTTTATTTTATTTTATTTTATTATTATTTATTTTTTAATTTCTTTGCAATCTATTTAAAAAGGAAAAGTAGACTAATTTTTCTCCAGTTTCTGAAAGGTTTTTTTCTGTTGCTGAGGTGATGTGTCGCTCCCCGTGGGGATCGTCATATCGAAATGGCCATTCAACATCTTTGAATTAATCCTTTTTTAATATATATATATATATATATATATATATATATATATTTCCTTGGTTAGAGAAGGGGTGATGGGGACACTTACTGTTATGTCTAGGTGTGCATCTGTCATGATGACAGAATGTCTAATAAGTAATTTCACTTTTAGGACAACAAAAGTAGTCATTAAAAGTCAGGACAATATCTTGGAACATAATTGCCACACACACTATCTTGCAAGAAAAAAAGCATTTGTTAGAAAGTACTACTTTAGAGAACTCAAATTTTACAGTGAAGAGACTGGGTATCAGTTAAGTTTACCTTTTGATAATGAAATGGTTTAAATTTTTGCCAGATTTGAGGGTGGGGATCTCTATATTAAGAGCTTTTGTTTTAGGCTTATTTGGCTTTAAATTTACAACAAAGAAATTCACTCCCCACCCCTGCCAAATCTTTTGTTAAACTTCTTCAGGTTTGTTTCTCGTTTCAGATTTTCTTCTGTAGTCAATCAGGAAGATATGAGCTTTTGTAAAGCAACAAATAAAAACATTGTCAATATTTTGTCTGGCTTTTTAAAATTTGTTTACTTTCTCCTGTTAAAGATAGCCTTATTGTTAAGTGATGCAAAGTTGATCACTTCCCATATTCTGACACCTTTTCCAGTCTACTCAAGAATTAGTTAGAAATCTCTCCATACAAAACAAAGGATGGTGAAATACTTGAAAATGTTCTGGAGAAGGCTTTTTATTTATTTATTTTTAAACCATCAACCAGAATTCTGCAATTATTTTTTTTTAAAAACCTTTCATGTTTTTGTCTGACTTTCAGATTTGTTGCCATATATTTGGAGGTTGTGCGCTCATTTTTGCTTTTTCTGAGAGAATTTTGCCAGCAGCTTTCAGGATCTGGTTTAAAAATAAAATTCTCCCAGTCATATTTAACTTTTGCTAACAAGAGGAGAAAAAAAAAAAAAAAAAAAAAAAACTGAATTTGTTAGTTTGGTCAAAGAGCCCATTAAAATTGGTATGGGGGTGGGGTGGGGGGAAACAAACAAATTTAAATTTGGTTCAAGTCTTCAACTACTGTTCTAAACGCTTTGTTAGGTTGGGAACATGAAATTTTAAAAGGAATAATTGATGTAATATGTGAGTTTGAATAAGACAAGTTACCTGAAATATAAAAAAAATAATTAAGAGCTATGAGAAATTGAAGGAGGTGTCAGTATAAAATTAAGTCTGGATAAATATTTTAGGTGTTAAACAAATTAGCTTCAGCTGACTAAATTCTTGATCTACAGAATAGTATTTCTCAATCATGACATGCAGGGGTTCAAGTGTGTCAAGAATAACTAAATATTTGGTGAGATTCAATTCTGTCTCTTAGACATGTATTAAGCTTAATTCTGGTCCAAGTAGAAAGGTATTAATCCATCACTTCTCCAGGTATGGGTTAAATAACAGGGCAGAATGGGTTTTAGAGCCTTGGTTAGCAACCCTACTGCAGGAATCCTGTCAGTCATCTTTCAAAAGAGGCATGATCAAATGTGTAACACAAATGGTGTGTGCACACACACACACACATATATATATAAAATGTTTGTAGATTTTTTTTTTTAACACTAGAGTTCACCCAATATAACACTCAAAAGTCACTCCTGGTAGATGTTTGCCAAAGGAGGTTGTTTGATTAATGTAAGCTGCAAGAAGTGCAGTTTCAGATCTGGAAGAGATGAGTACTTGAAATCTTGGGTTGACTTAAATTTGTAGTCAACCACCTGGGGCTTTTTTTTCTAACTAAAGGAATGCAGATGGTTTGTTCCAGTGTATATGGTGCAATGGGTAGAACTAGTAAACCTAATGAATGTCACTTGTCAAAACATTTGCCATGGAAATAGCAACAGAGTAGCAAGAGATTTGCAATGTTTTATCAATGAAGAAATGGATTGTAAAATAAAAAATAATTCATTACAAAGTTTTTGAAAACTATCAAAGCTGGATAATGAGGACTGGACAGCTTTAACCATACTGCAAATTGACATACCAAGGGGGGGAAAAAAAAATTCTTAGATTAAAAATTAAAACCCCTTTATTTTCCCCCCAAAATAGGGAAGCAAATTCAAGCTTTCTATTCCGCACTGGACAACAAGTTGCTATAAAAGATGAATGAAAATTGGCTAAATTATAATTTTTTTTTTTTTTTAATGAAATCAATGGCGGTTGGAATTTATTTAAACTTTTTTTGTTTTGTTTTTTTATATACAAAGATTTGATGAAACCTACTTCGAAAGAAAAAGATAAAACTTATCAAGTCAAAAAGAACAGAAAAAAAAACAAGTTCCATTTTTTTCTCTTTTTTTTTTTTATAGATAATGAAAAAGTCAGAGTGCAAAATTGTTTTTTGTTTTTTTTTTTAAGTCCATAAATCTTGTTCTCTGGATCTCAAAAAGAAAAAAATTCTTTTAATTTCTTTTCTTACAGATTTCTTTAAAAAGAAAGCAAAAAAAAAAGTGAAATTCAGATTAAACTTAAGAGAAAAAAAAAAAAGGTAGGAAAAGATTTCTAGATTTTTTTGCATTGAAAAACATTTTAAAAAGAAAAAAATTTTTTTTTTTTTTTTAATCCATCAATGGCATTAGGATAATTATTCAGGCTAATATCCTTATAGTTGCTTTTTTATTTTTATTTTAAATAAATGGGACAAAAATTTAACAGGGACAAAGAATATTAATCTGATTTTTGAGATGTGAATGCCAAGGATGGATGCTCACCTTGAAAATATCAAGTCAAAATAACCTGTTTACGGTTAAAGAGTTTCAACAATCAGTTTATTATTGTCTGGACTTTTCATTTTCATTCTTGTCAGTTTCATTATTAATTATTATAAGTATTCTTATCCAAATATTAATTCCTGGTTTGTCTCTGCAGGACATTTATTTATTTTTTTTTTTTCCAATGTCTACCCTGTCTGACACTTTCACCCGCTCAGCTTCTAGTGTCTTCAAAATCACTGCAGTAGGGTCTTTAAATGATAGAGAGATAAAGAAAGGATCAGTGTGGGAGGAGGAGTGTGAGATTTGTATTTGCTGAGAGGTGGGAGGGGACTTCTACCTACCATATCGGATAGATAGAATTTCCCTTCTAATTTGTTTTTTTTTATTTAATGTATTTTTTACAACTTTTGTTTTTGTATACTTTCATTTTTGCTGTGTCTTTTTTTCCCTTGATGGGGAGGTAGTGTGAGGTGTGAGAGAATGCTTCTTCCTCCCCTTTCATTCTCATTTTCTCCTGGTCAGCCGACATTTATTCCCTCAATTTTATCAAGAATTGAAACCGACACACATGCACAAAAAGCTGATAAAAATAATTTACTGTTAAGATTGAAGCAGTCACTCTAGTAGCATTGGAGCTCAAGATAAACCCAAGTGATAAAACCTTCGTAGCAACATGGGGACACACACACACACACACACACACACACACACACACACACACACACACAAAATGAATTTTGTTTAGAGCCAAAGAAAAAAAATGAAAAGCCAGTTTTCCTGCCTCCACCTAAATGTACATAAGCAGCAAGGCAATACAAATTTTGCAAGTACTGAAGATGGAGGGTGGGGACTAATTATAGAATGTGGTTGAGAGGATTTACTGTGGAGTAAAACCATATGATTTGCTCTCCAAACTGAATGTACAGTATACCAAATCACCAGCCTGGCATTGGAGGCAGAATCCTGAATCTCATGGCCCCCTTCAGTTCACTGTGCTACCATAACCATTGAGCTATATCCATGAAAAGGAGGAAAATTAAGGTTTTGTTTTTTTTGGGGGGTGGGGGGTGGGCGTTTAACCTGAATTTCTAGTAACAGGAGTGGTGATATCAAGCTGCATTTGTGTGTGGGCAGAAACCCAGTAATCCTAATTCAAATATGTAAGGGTTTGAATTCATAGAATTCAGTGTGTGTATGTGTATATATATTTGATTGCTTGTATTCATGCACTTGGATGTGCATGTGTAAAGAACATTTTGAAGTGCTTGTGAATAAGTACCCACTTATTTTTAGTGTGTGTGTATGTGTGTGTGTAAGTAATAGGAGGGAGCACCTACTTCAAGTTACTAAAGAGAGTGTAGCAATTGGCAAGGGTCAGAGAGAACAGGCCAAATATCCAGCATGCACACACATACGTCCATACAGTCTCACTCATATACACAGTCTTACTAGAGACATTCTCTACTTTAAGCAACGCTCAAAGTATGTGGAGCCAACATAACCCCCACGCATTGATTTAGACACATTCTGTTCAAACAAGCGACGATTATTTTGCAAAACTTCAGCAGCCTCCTTGTTAAGAGGGTCTTCTGGGTTAGGTTCCTGCAAAAGTAAAAGAATCTTCAGATTAAAACATTATAAAGCAAAAACTCTACATTTGGAGAGGGAATAAAAGGTGAGAAGAAAACAAATAAAAAACAAGGCAAATATGATCAAATGTGCCCACAATAAGATAGAATGAAAGGAAGGTTTTCCTAGGGCATTGCTTTTCAACTACCGTCACTCTTTGGCTATGTTTGTTTTTGTTATATCCCAGGTTGTTGAAACAAATGAAAATGAAAGATGTGTAATTTAACACATAAAATAACTTATTCATTAAGATGACTTGGATTTCACGTGCATATCAGCTTGCTCCCATGTTGAATTTCAGAAGTGTTCACACCAACTAGCAGACAAGGGAAGTAACTTAATTCTAGTTTCAGCTTTTGTCTTTTATAGTGGAAGTAAATTAGCCGAATTCATTGCACTCACTTACACGCAAATACCCTTGGGAAAGGTATTAATCCGTCTATTCTTTCCAGTTATGGGTTAAATAACAGGACAGATTGGGTTCTATAGCCTTGGTCGGCAACCAGTCTACCACAGAAAGCAATGGCAACCTATTGCGGGATAATCTTCTGCCCAGTCAGTCATGTCTCTTTCGAGACATGATCGCCCAAGCATGGATCATGTATAGCACTTAACTAACTGACTGAAATTAGGGTGTGCGAACACCTTCCTTTTTAATTTTCTACTCATATGACTTGTCAGGGACTTAATTGCAATATGTATGACTTTGCAGTTAATGGAATTTTCTTGGTGCACTCAGTTTGTCATTTGGTATTGAGAACTTTGTTGAGATAGTTGAAAAGGTGTTTAATAGAATATCCAGCATTAAAGTAGAGTGTGATTTAGTCTCTCAAAAGGTTTGATGGTTGTATGTCAAACCCAGACTGAAGACTGTATATCCACATCATATGTAATGTTTCCAGAGCAAAGTATAATGCATGCTTGGATCCATTTTTCTTTACCATTGCAGTAATTTTTTGCAAGTACAGGTTATCTGAGTACATATTTGCATTTTACTTATCTATTATGAAATTGTTCTTTCATCACTGTACTCTTTTTTTATCAAATGGTTTGTAGTTCAACGGATGACATCTACAGGGTGCAATGCTAAATTGTCACCATTTAAATTTTTAATTTTGCATATGTGCATTGTTTGCTTTTCTCAACTGCAAATTATAGTAGGGTCAGTTGGGTACCATCTGTGAGAAAAAGAACACCATGACAATTCATTCTGCCAGAAATTTAAAAATAGCAAGTTTACAATCCATCATCTTGACTACTTAGAACTTACAAGGCAAGGGTCAGAGAGAAATCTCCAATACAAAATGAGTGTCAATCTGAGGACTGCATAGGATTCGGAAAACATCTGACTACCTAACTTTCCAGACTGAAACCCACTTGATTATTATGTGTGGGGTGCAGTTGAGCGAGAAACCAACAAAACTCCTCGTAATGTGACCCCCACCCCCACACAACCACCACCAGTCCTTCATGCTGACACCCAAAATTTTACAGCCGATTGCTATGGTTCGAGGGGTATGGAATGTTCCTTCAACTTTCCCCAAAATCCACAAGGGTACTTTTTCATTAGTCATCTGATCAACTTCATCTTTCTCTTCTGTGTAAGTGCCTCTCACTACTACCCAAAAGGCATGCTTCAGGCCAACAGTCAAATTTTAATTTTCATATTTTTTGCTTTTCCATTTTCAGTGCAGGTGGTTGTTTTGCATGTGTTTTCATCATTTCAGTCACTATAAGAAATTATCTATCTTTAGTCAAAGAGAAAATTTGTTCCCAAGTCGAATGCTGATGTTGAAACGAACTAGATTGTTGTTTACAGAAACAAAAATATGTTTTCTGTAGGATTCATAATCCACTTTAAATATTGGAAACACTGTTTGTTTTGAACCTTCCCCATTTTGTTTATTTTTACTGGTTGAAGTTTTGTGTGAATTTGGATTACAAAATTCTTCCTCAGTGACAAATGCACTCATGTTTTTTTTTGAATGGACAAAAGCATGCATAATGCCAGTTGCCTCAATACCAACATTTTAAAGGAGATCTCTTTTCATCAGTGTTGTTTTCTTGCATGGATGTTATTCATTATTAATTTTTTTTTTTTTTTTTTTTTTTTAAATCAGCATCAAGTCTTTTCTTATTCTTAATAAATAATTGAATTCAGTGGTGAAGGCTTTTAATGTCATGTTTTTGTCCTGTTCTAGTTTTGAAAGAAGTCGGGTGCAAACATCAGTATAAATAGATTTTAATTTTGTGATAAAAAAATTTTGAATTGTTCCTCTGTGATGGATTTAATTTAAATATTTTTGCATTTCCAATAGACGTGGCCAGCAAATGTCATAACTGTCTGCATCATCTTTTGCTAGCATTAAACAAGTAATGTTTTTCTCTGAAAACTTCAGGGTTGTTTTACTGTTTCAATGAAGGTGAAATATGTTGCCTGCTTTGATAAAATATAATTCATATAATGGTCAAGTTCCTTATTGCTCAGTCTACAAATTAGCAAACAGGCTTTCCCATTTTTCATCTTTATGAGAAAAGTTGGTGTGAAAGGTATCCATCTAACATTTAAACCACAAAGCAATTTTTTTTTTTCATCAGCTAGGTCATAGTGTAATTCTGTGACGTTGTTTGTAATGCTATCCAGCACAAAAAATTTTGACTTTATTCTGGAATTGTTCTTGCTGTTGGCATAAGATCCCCATAAGCATCTCTGGTGAAATTGCCATATTGTTTTTAAAGTTTGAATCCATGTTGCCAAAAATTTGTTATATCCTAGGTTGTTAGGGTGAAAATAAAAGATGTGTATTTTAACATATAATAAAATAACTTATTTGTTCACTGTCTGAAAACCGCAATGATTAGTTGGACTTAAACCAGAGTTCCACATGCTTGGTCAGCTTATCACCATGTTGAATTCAGAAGTGTCCACTGACTAGCAGACACAGGAGACAACTGAATAGTATCTTGGGTTATTGTCCTTCATAGGGGGAGTAAGTTAGCATCCCCTAACAGTTTTAAAAAGCAGTGATTAGAATAAGAATAAAACCTAAACATATGAACAATGTATACACATTCTTTGGTCTTGAGAATTGACAACAACAATATCCAACATTATTTATGAGATCGTTTATTTATGCTATTTATTTATTGGAATGTCTAATTGCAAACTCATTTGAACTTATAATATAGTAAATAACGATTTCACATATTTTAATAATTATGAATAAAAAAATCATTTTCATATTTCCTTATATATATTGGTAAATGATAAATATTGCATTACAATAATTTTAAAATGGTTTCAGATTTTAGAATGTTGTAAATGTAAGATTTATTTATTCGATTGTTTATTTACAAGAATAGTGTTTAATATTTTTGCTGTATATTCTCATGAAAAAAAAAAAAAAAAATTGGTATAAATTGACTTTCATGTGTTTAGGTTTTGTTTTAATTCTAATAATTGCTTTTTCAAAAAAACAAACATTGCCAAAAGGGTAAAAGTAGAAAAAAGGAATCATGAGGGCAGGGTGGGACAACATCCTTTTGCAGGCAAGTTTATTCCGGTTTGCAAAAAACACCTTGCAATCTCATACTCTGAGATTTAGTATGTAAGTTCTAAGTAGTCAAGATGATGGATTGTATCAAAACTGGAGGATTTGAAACTGAACGATAATATAACCTCCTTGGTAAAATTTGAACACAGGTTTCACCGTCAGAATGCTACTATTTGAACCATTCAGCCACAAGATAATAATTGGCCTGAGACAACTCCAGTGTGTGGCATCATTGGGAAATACCTGGAAACCATACCAGGAGGCTGACAAAACGGCTTGGAAGTTGTCAATGGTTGTGCTAGCACAAAGTCATAAATTATTGCAAACAAGGGTTTGCAGACACTGGCCTTTTTTTGAAACTGGGCATCATGCCAGATTATGAACTCTTTCTCACTTGCAGTATATTTCACAATATAAACAACAGGTTGGCTGTGGGTGCTGAAGAAGCATGTGTCCGAGCAGGCATCTGCAACAGAGATTAACTAGCCATCCTTCCAGTACAAGCCACAGTAATTTGAAATTAGTATTAGCTCAAGACCCAGTGGTTCATCCCTTTCACAACCCCACATTTGGAAAAGGGCTGCGATCATTGCTCAAAGCATCCACAAAAAGTTACTGAGTAGGCTTAAATAATTTTTTCTTTAACAGCTTCCCACAGTAAAACTTGACCATGTGTCACAGTCTTTAATGGTGTAAGAATGTGGATAATAGCATAATCTGAAATGAGTAGCCGGCCAACCATTCATTCATAATTCTGTGGAGTTAGCAAGTGAGATCAACAAAAGGGAAAATATTTCAGGGGAGATAACCATTAAATTCTTTAAAGAAATTAATCTGGGTGAGAGAAAAAAAGAAAAATAGAGAAAAAAAAGAAGAAAAAAGAAAAAAGTTCTCCCTTTTCGTCAATAATAAAAAGGAAAGGCAACATAATTCATTCTGTTAAAATCTTTCTATGATAATTTTCTCTCAAAGATTGACCCAGAAGGCCACAGGATTCTTTAGACATCTCAAATAATATTAAGTGACTTTCTGATTCTATGTTCATATGACACTAAAGTAAATGCACACAATAAGTGAATTCTGCCCCAATTTGAACCTCCCACTTGAAGGCACGCAGGGAAGTGATACATCCACTATGTTAGCTACTAGAACAGCACAAGTGCTATACACTGATCTTAAAACTGAGGAAATGAATCAGGCAAAGAAATTAAGGCACTTAATTAAATTTAACCAAATGTAAGATTTTTTTATTTTTTAACAATAAAGCTACTAAAATACAAAGGGTTGGTGAGTGTTAGAAAATATGTTGAGATGGGGAGGGGGAAAAAAACAGTATTAAAGAGAGAGAGAACAATAGAAAAACTAGAATTAAGAAAACTGAAGATAACAATTAACATTGCATTTAAACTTTTGAAAAATCAAAGTTAACTGGAAAACAGGAGAAGAGTTCCAGAATAGGCAACTGCAAAAGAAGAAACTGTTAAGATAGAATATTAGGTCTCATCTAGCCATTTCAACTGTAAAATGATGAGACCTGTCAATCCCTCGATTAATGTGGCTAATCAGTACATTAAACTAATATGAACAAAATAGTTATATCCATTCTAAATTTTTAGATAACTTTTAATCAGTAACTATGAATAAAGAGAGTGAGAGAGAGGAAAAAGAGTTTTCATTGTTTTTAGAAGCTATAGATTTATATAAAAAAAAAAAAAAAAAAAAAAAAAAAAAAAAACATACTAGCCAAAAAGCAGACAGAGTAGAATTTGGTCTTAATTTATTTTTTTTTCTTCTTTTAATTATATCCTCATTAAAAGACTAATTATACTCTTCCTTGTCTACTGTTAGAAGAAAAATTTTAAAACTCTTTAAAACAAAGGTTAAATAAACTTACCAAAAATAAATATTGTAAACCATAAACTATTGAATTGACAGTCAATACTGGTTTCCAGTCTTCTCTGTAAATAGAAAATGTATGTTTTTAAACAACAAATTAATTACATTATATTTATGCTCCTATTGACAACATTTATCTCCTTGCCAAAAATAAATAATAGAAGAATGAATGGGTAATTCTACCCAAATTCTAAGAAACCATGTACAGAACATGTGAGCAATGAGGAAGTTTTGAGGAAAAACCAAAGAATTTATACTTACAATGAAAACACTGAGGAAAGAGGGCCTAGAGAATTTAACATTATCAGGCAGCAAGAGGAAACAAGTAATTTCTTGCATAAATGGATGGCAGAACAAAGACAAAGAGGTATGGTAAGGAGTCAAAAGTTACTTACAGCAACAAGAACAGGAAGTTATGGAGAGCCACAACCTATAAATCATGAACAATTACAACATATTAAAGAAGCTAATGTCAGTCTGGTGAAAGATGATGTCATTATTTTCTTTGAGTTTATCCTTTTTAATTGTTGCTGTTGTTGGTAGTCCTCAACTGATATGGTTCTGTTATGATTCTATGCTCATTATGATTCTATAGCATCAATCCATAATGCCCAAAGAAAGATGGCCTTTGCCAAAACTCTTAGGCTTCACGCCCTCAAAACCATTTTTATCCATTGATCTTAGAAAGCTTTTGTATACAGTTGGCAGTTCAGATATTTCTGAACCGGTTTGGTACCATACACAACATCCATATGAAAGTCTCAATCTGACAAAGCTATTTAAGAACATAATAGCTCAATGATGCTCACTCTGTACAAAGCCCAAGAGCCAGTCGAGGTAGCGGGTTACAGAGTTAGAAGCACCACCTAAAGCAAGATGATAATACCACCAAAACACAAGGGGCAACCAGAAATGAAAGAGAAGGAAAAGATTTTAGAAGTAACTAATCCAAAACAACATCTGCTGATGGGGAGGAGCATGAACCGAATGATAGGCAAACCTATCTACTCCTATTGAGGAAAAATAAATAAAAATGTTGGATGAAACTACCTGACACAGTCTATGTTCCATTTCTCCTATACTAAATTTGTTATAAGTAATCCATATGTCAAAAGAAATATAACATTAACACTGGCTTTCAGTTTTTAAATTTTAAGTAATTCCTTCGGTCTTGAAAGGCAGCGATTCACCCAAACAGTGCAGTCTACAAATACCTTTTGCTATATTTGTTTCTGCAGTATTCACAACCAGAAGAATCTATTTTCCTCCATTAACAAAACCTGTGCCATGTCAATCTTACTGACCAATCAAGACTAACTGAATAAGACAATAATTGTAAATGTAAGATGAGAGTGTGGAAGTAGGAAGACCTTTATAAGCTAACAAATGCAGTAGAATTTATGATAACTGCAAATAAATGTCTATATTTACAGAAATGTCTAACACAAATTTATCTGTAAAGTAAAATATGTGGCACAAGTTTTGGATACATTCTGAAATTATGAGCAAAACAGAATAAAAAACAATATGGACTGAAAATCAATTCTCCCCAATTTTTCAGTGCGTTGTCATAAATTAAAGAACTGTGTAACTACATCAATTTGTCAGAAACTAACATGACCTATTCATTACTTAGCAGAAATTCAGAAGGACATGAAGCCAGCTGAGAGAGAAGTGTGAAATTAGTAAGACATTGCTATGTGGGATGGCAGAGGAAGAAAAAAAAACCCTTCTCTGAACGACAACCACAAAATTGTCTATACTTTGCTCATCACATCAAAGCTTCTTCATTCAACAGAAACTGAATTGGAGGAAGAAAAGAGAAAAAAAAAGTGCCCTTTGTATATCCCTCAAAATCTCATCACAAAAGTTAAAAACATTTTGGTGAATGTCAAATGATCTAGAAAAAAAAAAAAATGCACTATATAAACAACCTAAGAGTTGGATGGTTCAATATAATGATCCAAATGAGACTGGTTAAAAGCAAAGAAAACAAAGGTTCTAGATTGGCCATGTCAGTCACATGAACTAAATCCCAGAGAAAAACTTCAGGAAGGATTTCAGAATACCCAAAACTTAAGCAATCATAACTTTTTGGTATTTCATCCCACTCCATAAATATTGGTTCTCAAAGTCTCACTGTTTGTGGTAAAAAAGTGTTTGCATGGCTTTCTACATTATTTGTAATGACAATGTCATATATTACAGAGGGGGTGGGTTACAGAGGATTCAACATTGATAGCCAATATTTATGGGGTGGGTTTCGCTTGAATGCTAAAAGGTTAAAGTGATTTGTCAATAAGAGTGGAATAAAATTATTTTAAATTATTCTAAATGTCCAACACCTGTCATAGCAAATAAAGGGGACAGTATTAAGTATTGAATGCAAGGCTTGATATATGTGCAAAACTTTTGCTTTGTACATTTTCATTAAATTTCAAAAACTTTAAACATGAACAAAAAATTCCTATAGAATATCCTAAGTATTTACAAAATTCAACTCAATTTTGTGGAGTCATATTAGAATTTTTTTTTCTTTTTTCCTATGATGAAGAAAAAAAAATTACATTTAAATTTGGTAAACCTGAACAAAAAGGTGAATTTCTCATTGTCTGCTCTATTTCTTTTAAAGAACAAACAATGCCAAAAAGCAAAAAGAAGTCTTCTGGAATTTGCATGATATGGAGGAAACCAAAAATGTAATTCCAAATAATTGCTAGTTTTGCTCCCACAAAATTTAAGATCAGAAAGACATGGCTTATTCTCATATTCCATCATCAAAAAGACAAAGACACTTACCCAACAGGTCTTATCTACCAATCTATATGATACTCATTACTTTTGATTATGGAGAAATTTACTCTGGAAAAAAAAATGTTGTGGACAAAGATTTTGTCCCACAAGCCATTCTCTTAGAAAAGAATTAATGATTTTAGTTAGAAACCCAAGTCTTCTTCATAATACTTCAAATCTTTTGATAGTACCAATTGTGGGGAGGAGAGAAGAAGAAAAAAAAATGCAAGAACAACTTTCTCTTGATACCAAGAGAGAAAAAAAATTACATCCTATTTAAACAGGCCTGATGTGATGAACATGTGTTAAAAAATAAATTACTGCTCAGAATTTAAACAATTTTTAATGACTTTAATTTGGCAGATTTGTTTAAGTGAAAGCAGAACAAAGAATTTTCCATGCTTCCTTACCTTAATATATTCAAACAAACATTTCCTTCCAAATCAATATTGGGATGATATACCATAGTTTCACATTTCACTTTAGGTGGATCGTGTGGATAACCTTGACCAACTTTAAAACTGAACACAAACCGTCCACTTCGGTAGAATCCCTGACAATCATAAAAGAATATTGAATCAAGATGCAGGTAATCAATACTCACATTTACTCAAATCTGACTAATGTAACCATCAATCAATCTGGAAGATTATTTCTTATTCAGGCATGCAAAAATCTAACTTAATATTATTCATTAGTTTTGAACAAAACTTGATTAACTAATGGACACACACTAGAGAGAAAAATAAAAATGTAGAAAGCAGATGAAAGTATTCCTCTGTAAGACCATTTTAAACAGGCATTCAACAACAACCAATGTTATATATCTCTTCAATGTATGAATCCATTCCAATCAAATTGCCAATCAAGTTCATATGGAACTGGCTAAATTCCTTTAGGGATATTTTAAAATTTTGAGCTAAATAATTTGATTTAACCAGATACAAAAAAAATGTAAGATTTTCATTGCTCTATGTAAATAGACCAAGAAAAATAATTGAAATTTGCTAAGTTTTTAAAATATATTAGAGCAATATTTTTAACTCCCTACCAATTTCATAAAGGGAAAAAAAGTTAAGCCATATTTTAAACTTTTTGTAAGGAAAAATAAATTAATATAAAAACATAACTTTTGCATATCATATTTAAATATGTTGGCCACTTGGAAAGAATTCATGAAACCACTTTTATTCCATCAGAGGTTCCTTTCTACAAAAATTTTTTAAAAGTTTTGGTTTATGCTTCACCTTCTGAATCCAGACATTTTTTTTAGATCTTTCAATAGGATATGCCTTTTTCTTAGTGAGAATTCATTGGAAACAAAAATGGATCCCTTTTCTTTTTTTTAAAGCTAAAGATAAAACTTATGTTACTGGAGTTGAAAGTTTAAGGGAATTCTCACATTTTAATCTTCATTTGGTCATTCAAGATTACTTTCTTTTAA